>JBBPDH010000001.1:6395527-6412797 GCA_037974565.1 Clupeocharax schoutedeni
TATAAATATAAATATAAATATATCTTAAAAGAATAGTCAAGCATGACTATGCCACCCTCTGATGCCTGTACTCAAATTCCAGTTTCAGCAATTCAGTGATTGCTCAAAAAGAAATGTAGAAATGTACGTTTAAAATGTATTTGTGGTCGTCATAAAGAAGATGCCACTTTGGTTTAGGCTGCTGAATTTTTCACAGAGGGTCACTGAAAGAGAGTCACCTCTCACAATGAAATGAAATGAAACTAGAAGTGGCTGGAATCTTTTCCCTTTGCCACCTTTTTCCCCTATGCATATTCTCTCACACAGTGGTATGTGTGTGGATGTGCTTATTTTCACTCTGACCTCGGCAGTAATGTTTGATTCTGCTTAGCTTCAGGAGACATGTATTCATTTTTAAATAAGAAAATGTCAGGCTACATAATTGGTTATCTCACCAACAGTGTGACCTGGCAGCATGAAGGCACTCTCAGGCATGAGTCAGGTTTTAAGAGATGCTCTGAAATGTTTAATAGAAACACTGTATTTTTAGCCCTTCCTAGGTCTGATGTGTCTCTCGTACTTCTCAACTAGAGTGAGAGAAGTCGGCTTCAGTCGAAACCTTAGTTTGGCAGCTGTGTCTTGTCCTGTGATGAAGAGTAATTTTTCTAATAGGCCAATAAGTCCCATGTTGTATCCCCAGTTGGTATGCAGTTTAGTTCAATTTACAGTTCTAGGTACATGATTGGATTTTATGATGATAATTTGAACAGTATATGCAGGTACATGCTTCCTGATGATGCCAGAGTGGAGTTTGCTTTTCTGGGAATTATAACAGTGTGTGGCGATGCAAAGGTATTAACAAGCCAGATAGTTTACCAACAAATGTGTCAACTGTTAAATATTTTCTTGTCAGTTAGGTGAAAGAAATTATACAGTACAGGTTGTCGGCAAAACTAAATTACATGAACAATTTCGCTCCTGTTTTGAGAGAAATAATTCATCATTGCTCAACAAACTGGAAATATGTAGGTAGATTATAATTTCATTTATAATATGAAGTTACTATTTTTTACATGGTCATTGTCATTTCCAATTGCTGTAACCACAAAACATGTCCTCAGAATAGAACTATTAAAAATATAAATAAACTACTTGGTAAAAGCAACACTGCGATTTAATGGAGGAAAATGAATGAAGTGCTGAAGCAGCAAATCAAAATTATTGATACAGACACACTTCATTAATTGACTGCCGTTGTTACGAGCAGTTAAAGTCTCTGAAGGTTAAATTCAAGAGCTGTATTTGTCACATACATAGTTATCCAGGACAACATATGGTGAGATGATCATCTGACCAGCTGCTAGAAAGAAAGAGAAAAATAATTATATAAAATGACAATATAGTAAAATAATTTGAAATAAATAACAAATAAGAATGTATGTGAGACTGGCGTTTAGATGTAAGCTGCATTTTATTCAGAGTGATGTTGGTAGCCACCTCTTTAATCTTAAATGGATCTATTGATCTAACAAAGTAGATCATGTGGGAATTGTACTGGGGTTCTGTGTGACACCTGTACTGTTTGATGGGCTAATTTACTAATTAATGTACTCCTTCGCAGAAATCGGTCGATTATTCGAGGATCAGTCAGCTGCGCGCTCTGCATACAGTGCTTGCAAAGCCCAGCCTGCCTTGGATGGTCATATATTCCAGTCTAGAGGGGGTGGGGGAGGGGAGCACGGGATAGAGCAGAGCATACGGGATTATTTTTTTATTCACAATTTACGTGCCATCTTTTAACCTCCCCAAACCACACCGCTTTTTTTTCAACGCGTGTGTTTGCACGGTGCACGCAGTAACGCTAACTCGTGGCTACCCAGACGAAGGCATGCGTGTTGCACAAGTAGTGTTTACTAATCGCTGGAGAGGGAAACACGAATGGGTTTCCACTCCGTTTCCAAAGAAACGCTTGCGGAGGAGACTAGCTCCTCTGGAGGTGGAGAGCCATCTAGTGTCAGTTAAACACTGACCCCGGACTGACGTGCCTCTGAGACTGCGCTCGGGTCTCTGTCTGAGCTTAATGTTCTTTGTCTGGGCTCTCGGGTGATGTGAAAACAAACAGATTTTGTTGCAGCGTTGATTCACGCTTATTCCGCCTCAAAACAAAAAAGCCCCGATGAATGCAGAGCTCTCCTGGTTGATCTGTTTCCACAGCAACAGTGAAAGACCATGCTCAGTCTGCCCCCTACTGTCAGACCAGGTGTTTTCAAAGAGAACTCACCATGTGCGGCACAGAACTGAAGTAATGTTTTCCAAAAATGCTTTAATAAATGACTAACCAGGTTTTACGGTCTATTCTAGTTATTCTTTGCTATTTTAAGCCGTTTGCTGCTTTTTGTGCTAAACTTGGGGGATGCACTACCCCTAGTGGCTACACTTGGTACTCCAGCCATAGTAGTGTTTTCTTATTTTGAGCCATTTCTCTTTCAAAAAGGAAAATGTTTTTTCCTTTCCCAGTTTGGGGGAAAATGTGTATAATTTTTTTTCTTGGCAGTCCTCTCATTAATAACGTAAACAAATTGCAACACATTTGAAAATCATTGTTTGTATTAGATCATACACAAATATATCTGTTTGTAAGCTATTTGTAGCATATGTTTTGCAAAGAATAACACACGCTTAACTAATTAAAAAAAATAAAATAGATAAGATTTTGTATTTAAAAAATGCAGAAACATCATTCAGCCAGGTGGGGTGTACGTGTTACATGTGGTCATTATCATCAGGCATGTAACTATTGCATAATTTATTACATTGTAAATAAAAGTTAACCATCGCTAAAAAGGCCCAGGTGATAGTATTTTTCATTTAATGTTCATTATCAAAAATATTATATACATTACATGGCCTGGTGCTCCTAAAGTGTCTGTGTTGTTTCATTTTATGTTTGTGTGCCTTTTACCTCAATGGATTATTTTTGTAATCACTTAACCTTGACCGTGTTGCTTTGTGTTTTAGGTTATGTGAGCTTATGGAGGTCTTTGCTGTGTGCTCTAACTGAACCAACTTACTGGAGATCAGGGGAGGAAAGGGGGCTGTCTGTAACCTCACTCCTGCTCTGGAAAAAGTTTCTGCGATAAATACCTTTTGCCTCAGTGAAGCGCCAAGATGATTAACTCAGAGTTTCCTGTTTTGCAGTGAGTAGAACTTAACTATGAAGATAATGAAGAAAGGCATCCTATGAGAATATAACGCCATCCATATAGAACTTCTGTACCTCTGTTGTAGCTATAATCTTAAGCTTCTGTGCATGTGTATATTTGTAGGGACTCCTCTAATGAGTCTGGACAGGGAGATACGGTGAGTCTGAGCCTGAGTGTCAGTGAACTGGAGGACACTGGAGATGGAAAAAGCAAGAAGAAGAGAGGCAGGCCAGGGAGACCCCCGGTATGACCACCACTCACAACCAATTCCATACTATTTTAATCGTGCTGTATTTGTGGTGAAATTTATTTCTCATAGAGGCACTTTCTCACATCACATGTATAGAATCTCTTCTAAAACATTTTAGATCTGTAGTTGAGTTGAGTTTGCTCTGTATAATAAAAACATGTATAGTACTAACGTTACAGTGTTAAGTATAAATTATTATATATTTTTTGACTAATACAGCAGACAACCAATAAGAAGGCACGCAAGTCTCCGGTTGACAAGGGAGGTAGGAGGCCCAATGGCATGGCCCAACAGAACGGAGAGGGAGGAGACCCCACCACACTGTTTGAGGTGGTCAAACTGGGCAAGAGTGCCATGCAGGTCAGACTGAAATCCATTCCCTTTGAGACTTTTATGTACTACATTTACTTTTCTATTTACTAAAAAAGAATACCGTTTCAGCAGAATGTTTGCTTGATATACCAAACCACAAGTGAGAGACTGGGGGTCCAGCAGCCATGATAATTTTGTTAAGACCTTTTTATGTTAATTACTGAGAATATGTTCTTTATGAAATCTTGTTTTATGTCATGAACAATCCCTTTGTATGATTATTTGCAGTCAGTGGTTGATGACTGGATTGAATCATATAAGCAGGACAGAGACATGGCTCTTCTGGATCTCATCAACTTTTTCATTCAGTGCTCTGGGTGTAAAGGTAACTGTTATGATTGTGATTTTGAGAACACATTAGGTTTACACATTTTGTCTAAATACTCAGTCTTTATTCTCTGTAGGCCAACTACTTTCTATAATTTGTGGGAAGATTATTTGAATGGGATGATTGGGTTTTTTGACATTGACATTGCTGCTCTTGTAATTGCAGGTACTGTAAGGATTGAAATGTTCAGAAACATGCAGAATGCAGAAATTATAAGAAAGATGACTGAGGAGTTTGATGAGGTATGTTGTCATCTTACACATTTGGTAGTCACTCTTTTATTTCTAGTTTTTCTTTGATAAGTGTATTTGGATTTTGCATTTTGATAAAAGCCTATTAAAGCCTCACTCAGACACAAATGCTGAGCTGTTTTTGTTTCCCTCTTATTCCAAGATCCTGTAATTTAATTTGTAGTGAATTTCACGTATGGTTCCATAGTGACCAGATGTTTTCTTTCAGGATAGTGGCGACTACCCACTTACGATAGCCGGGCCACAGTGGAAAAAGTTCCGCTACAACTTCTGCGAGTTTATTGGTGTTTTGATTCGTCAGTGCCAGTACAGTATAATCTATGACGAGTACATGATGGACACAGTCATTTCCCTCCTCACCGGCCTATCAGACTCACAGGTCCGAGCCTTCAGACACACGAGCACCTTGGCAGGTAAAGGCTTAAAGATGAAATGTCTTGGTGTCTTGAGCTGGCACATTTGGTTTTTGACTAAAGCTTTTTTTGTTTCTTTGTTTATTTTTTTAATGGTCGATTGTCTGCCTTGCCAGCTATGAAGCTAATGACAGCACTGGTGAACGTAGCACTCAACTTGAGCATCAACCAGGACAACACACAGAGACAGTATGAGGCAGAACGCAACAAAGTTGCTGGAAAGAGAGCCACAGATAAGCTGGAACTGCTGCTTGAGAAGAGGAAGGAGGTATATTATTGCATTCTGACTCTCAGCTTCTTTTTGTATGTCTCCATCAAGTGGTGATTTCATTGAAGTTATTTAATGTGTTCTAGCTTCAAGAGAACCAAGATGAGATTGAGAACATGATGAACTCCATCTTCAAGGGAATTTTTGTTCATCGATACAGGTATGTCTGATTAACCAGTTACAAAGGTTTCATCCTAAAATATTATTGTGTTGTAAGTTTTCCTTTACTGGTTTTCAGAGATGCTATTGCTGAGATTAGAGCTATCTGCATTGAGGAGATCGGTGTTTGGATGAAGCTCTACAGTGATGCCTTCCTTAATGACAGTTATCTGAAGTATGTGGGCTGGACGTTGCATGATCGGGTGAGTGTACATCCAGCCTTAAAGCTTTGAGGCTCAGCTAATTATAACTGCTGTGCATTAAAGACAGGTAGAGTTTGAATAATGTACAAGTGATTTCTGCTAATTTAGGTCTAGAATTTCAATTAAATTGGCACTTGTGAAACCATAGAAAACATGTTTTTCTAATCAGGTTGAGCGTGCTACCACTAGCTCAGGCACTAATTTAACCTATAACCATATATAGGTAATATAATATAACCTATAACCCATAACTATAACTCATAACTTATGCCTTTATCCTGCACTTGCTGCTTATTGCACTTCTGGTTAAACCTAAACTGCATTTCGTTGCCTTGTACTTGTACATGTGTAATGACAATAAAGTTGAATCTAATCTAATCTAATTTTTGTATCCACAGCAAGGAGAAGTTCGGCTCAAGTGCCTCAAAGCACTTCAGACGCTGTACACCAACAGAGGGCTCTTCCCCAAGTTGGAACTGTTCACTAATCGTTTTAAGGTCAGACAAACTTTTGTTTTAATGCAACATAAATGCTTAAGTGTTTTGAACAAAACCTTTCATTAAGCATGTTTGTCATGTTTTCTTGCAGGATCGCATTGTGTCAATGACACTAGATAAAGAGTATGATGTCGCTGTGGAGGCCATCAGACTAGTGACTCTGATACTCCAGTGAGTTATCTTTCCTGCTCTCCTTTTGTCATGCTAGATCATGTAACAGTCTTGGCACGCCACTGCTTCTGCTTCATTAAACACACCTGAATTCAAGTCCTCAGTTATTTAGTGAGGGCTTCATGTACTGAATTTGTAGTGATGGAAGAGGGAAAGTGCTAATTCCTGCAGATCCCAATTTGACATACCTGCTCTATCACTATCAGCCTTTGACCTTTATTTTGGCCTCTGTGTTGCAGTGGCAGTGAGGATGCCCTCTCTAATGAAGATTGTGAAAATGTCTATCACCTGGTCTACTCTGCCCATCGGCCGGTGGCAGTGGCAGCAGGAGAGTTCCTCCACAGGAAGTGAGTAAATTTAATAAATGCTCATTGCCTATTGTTTGCTGTTCAGCAGCACTGCTAAAACAGTGATATATGTCTTGTCATTTAGGTAAACACAGTCAAACGTGTTGTCAAAAAAATTGACTTTAATTCCACAGGCTGTTTAGTAGACACGACCCCCAGGCTGAGGAGGCTCTTGCTAAACGGCGGGGAAGAAACAGCCCTAACGGCAACCTCATCAGGATGCTAGTGCTTTTCTTCCTAGAAAGTGAGGTGAGTAACTGATTTGTAATGATGTTTTCATGAGTAATTGACTTTCCCATATTATGTTGTAATTTGCCAGATCAAACACATTTATTTTATTAGTTATTGGAAAACTAGTTATGGTCTCTCAGATCATCTGCATGGGGTGTTGAAGGTCCTTGGTTTATTTAGATTAAGATTGCTTAGAAGAACAGATAGATAATTTCAACATCTTCATTGTCTTGTCTTTAGTTTGATTAGAACCAAATGGCTAGTATGCAAGTTTTCATAATGAACACAACGCTTCTGTTTTGTTTGTGCACTGCAGCTACACGAGCATGCAGCATATCTAGTGGACAGCCTGTGGGACAGCTCTCAGGAGCTTCTCAAAGACTGGGACTGCATGATAGAACTTCTGCTAGAAGAGCCCGTACAGGGAGAGGAAGGTAAAACGCTGCCTTCCTTGTTCACATAGCTATACTTATCAATTAGTAAGGTTTAATACTGCCTTGTTTTTATGGTTTTTTGTGACATGTTTTTAACTGTGTTTTTGTTGTTTCAGTGTTGGGAGATAGGCATGAGAGCGCTCTGATTGAGCTCATGGTCTGCACGATCAGGCAGGCAGCCGAGGCTCACCCGCCTGTTGGCCGCGGAACAGGGAAGAGGGTATGTGGGTTTTTTTGGGGTTTTTTTGTTTGTTGGGTTTTTATTTGTATTTGTGTTTTCACTTTTCTTTTCCTTTCTTTTATTACTTTGTATGGGTACAAACGTTTTCATAATATTACTTCTCTTCTTTTGACATCTCAGGTTCTCACAGCCAAGGAAAAGAAGACCCAGATTGATGATAAGAATAAACTGACTGAACATTTCATTATTGCTCTTCCTATGTTGCTGTCAAAGGTAGAGTTGGGAGCCTTATGTAATTTCATTCTTTCTTGCAGGAGCCTAAATTACGGCAAGGTGAATGGGTCTCCTTGTGTGAAAATAAAATATATATTTACTGCCGCAAAAAAGCCAGAGAATATTTGCAGTTCCCACGTTATTGTGGGGATTTCCGCGTAAAACTATGTTTGGTTCTCAAAAAAAAATCCGCATGTGAATCAGTCTGCAACTCCTGATTTGCATAAACTGGAGGATTAATGTGTACATATAAATGAAAACTCTGACCAAAATAAATCTCATCTCTTTCTCTCACTTCCAATACCAGTATCAAGCAGATGCTGAGAAGGTGGCTAACCTCCTGCAGATCCCACAGTATTTTGACCTTGAGGTCTACAGCTCTGGGCGAATGGAGAAGGTCAGTGATTTCTAGAGTTTGTTACGTCACAGAATCAGCTGATACATGTGGCACTGTGGCTCAAAGACCTTGTTTTCTTTTCTGTTCTGTTCTGCTGTTTCTCAGCACTTGGACGCCCTGCTGAAACAGATCCGTGTGGTAGTTGAAAAACACACAGAAACGGAAGTTCTGGAGGCCTGCAGTAAGACCTACAGCATCCTGTGCAGTGAAGAGTACACCATCATGAACCGCGTGGACATTGCCCGTAGCCAGCTCATCGACGAGCTCATGGATCGCTTCAACCATTCTGTGGAGGACTTGCTGCAGGAGGTGAGCTCACAAATGGACTGCAAATGACTCTAAAATCTGCCATAAGCACTATAAGCCTGATGTCTATCTATTTCACTGATGTCTTGTGCACATTAATGTTTATCCATACACTACCAGTCAAAATTTGGACACACCTTCTCATTTAATGTTTTTTTTTCTTTGGTTATATTATTTTCTACAATGTAGATTAATATTGAAGACAAACAAATGATGAAGGAGCACATGGAATTATGCAGTAAACAAAGAGTTAAGCAAACCAGAATATGTTTTGTAATAAAGTAATGATAGACTGTTGTTTTATTTTTTACTGGCCAACCGTAGTGGAATAGGATCACTAACTCTGGACCAAACACATTAAGAATGCAAGAAATCCCACTCTTGAACACCTGTTAATTAAATAGCATTCCAGGTCGATTCCTCATGAATCTGATTGAAAATAATGAGTGTACAAAACTGTCAGCAGAGCTATAGGTGATGTTTTCAATATTCATCTACAATGTAGCCAATAATTAAACATAGGAAATCATTGAATGAGAATGTGTGTCCAAACTTTTGACTGATGGTGTATATCGCATTTAAAATTATGTAAGTTACGTATGTAATTACAAGTGGTAAGAAATTGAGGTAGGGGCTTTTTCTTTCTCCAGACAAATCCCAACTGTAAGCTGTGTACATTTACATTTAGTATTTTGACATTTTTTTCCCCCTTTCAAACAGGGGGATGAGGCTGATGATGATGACATCTATAGCGTACTCTCATCCCTAAAGAAGCTCACTGCTTTTCATAAGTAAGAGACCTGTGAAAGCTCCTTCACTTTCTTTGGCTACAGATGTCCATAAAAACAAACGTATTTTTATTCTGAACCACATTTATCCCCTCTGCTTTCTAGTGCTCATGACCTCACAAAATGGGACTTATTTAAGAACTGCTACCGGTTACTGAAGATGGGAATAGAGCAAGGATCCATGCCTGAGCAGGTAAGATACTAGCAGATTGTAGTGACGAACCTTTAGTCTGTTCGCTACATGGAAGGTATGGTGATACTGATGCTGATTTTTTTGGTGTTTAGATTGCTGTTCAGGCCCTCCAGTGTTCACATTACTCCATCCTGTGGCAGCTGGTTCGAATCACAGAGGGATCTCCATCTAAGGTATGATGCATCCTAATCTACTCTTCTTGCATATAATGGATAGATTTTTTGCATTGGTTTGAACTGGTAATATACATTGCTTTTTTGACTGTTTGTTGTTATGAGGTCTTATCCTTTTTATTTTTTGCCTCCAGGATGATCTTCTTGCTTTAAGAAGAGTTGTGAAGTCGTTTCTAGCTGTGTGCCAGCAGTGCCTGTCAAATGTCAACACCCCTGTAAAAGAGCAGGTGAGAGAACTACAGGAGAGAGAGCTGACTTAGGCTTTTGGCTAATTACTGTTTGTTATATTTCTGTATAGTCACTGACACTTTTAAAGTGTTCTGCCTAATCTTAAATAAAATGTCAACATAAGTTGTAAAGCAAAGATTTTTTTTTCTCAGCACTTTCCAACTGCAAAACATCACAATTTGAAGGGATTGCGCAGTCAAAAAGCAATGTTGGGACATGTACAGAAGTTGGGTTGCGTTTATCCCTAACATGTGAAACAAATGAATAGAATTGTCAGGAAAGGCCAAAATAAAAAAAGGACATGTCTTTTGACCAACTAATGTTCAAACGGTTATTTTTTATAAATCCCTCATGATGGGTCTCCTCTGTCACTTTTGTTTGCAGTAAGCTTGTATCAGAGCCCAGAGCCATATGTGTGCTGTGGTGCCTGGGTTAGGGGAGAATATCACATTTACTTGTTTTGCTAATGCCACAAATGTACTTTCTATTCATTCTGTTCATAAGCTTTCGTCAGCTTTTTAATTCCTGTCAGCAATTCAGTTATTTCAGTGATACAGTAATGTTGTCTTTTGTGGTTAATCTCAATATCTTCACAGGCGTTCATGCTGTTGTGTGACCTGCTGATGATCTTCAGCCATCAACTTACGACAGGGAGTAGAGAAGCCCTGCAGCCGCTGGTCTTTAATCCAGACAACACCCTGCAGAGTGAACTTCTGAGCTTCGTGCTTGACCATGTCTTCATTGACCAGGACGATGAAAACCAGAGCATGGGTGTGTGTTTCATTTTGACATTTTTTAACTGGCACACATTCAGGAGCAGAATGGCTCTCAGATATGCAAATGATGAGGCTTGTTTGTCTACATTTTAAAGGTGAAACTTGAGTTGCAAATGCAAGATTGGGGGGTTGGATTCCTAGAAACAGCAAAGCGTCTGGATTAAGTAATGGTATCAGTTGGAATTCTCTCTAGTCAAGGGCAAATATCAGGAAAGCTCAATGAAAAATTGTCAACAATTTTTTAATTAATGTTAGATTTTTTATGGATATCAGTTTTTGAACCTATAGATGTTTTGGGATCTGTACTGTATTGTAATGTTGGCTCTTTTATAGAGGGAGATGAAGAGGATGAAGCAAATAAAATTGAGGCTTTACACAAGAGGAGGAACTTGCTGGCTGCTTTCAGCAAGCTCATCATATATGACATTGTGGATATGCCAGCAGCAGCTGACATCTTTAAACACTATATGAAGGTATGGGAACACCGAGGTGACGAGCTGCATAGTGTGCTATTGCCTTGACCACAGATTGCTTATGGCTCTTTTTTTTTTTTTTTTTTTTTTTTGCTCTTCTTTAGTATTATAATGACTATGGAGACATCATCAAGGAGACCCTAAGCAAGACCAGACAAACGGATAAGATCCAGTGTGCCAAAACTCTTATACTCAGTTTGCAACAGGTCAGCAACTACATGTTTATTATGAAATATTAACAAGTAGCTCCATACACCTGTGCATTTTAACATATTTCTCTTTTCTCATGTATGTGTACCTTCTGTTTGTTCTTAGCTCTTTAACGAGCTGATACAGGATCAGGGACCCAATTTGGACCGAACCTCTTCCCACGTGAGTGGCATTAAAGAGCTTGCCCGCCGCTTCGCTCTCACATTTGGATTGGATCAGATCAAAACCAGGGAGGCAGTAGCAACTTTGCACAAGTAAGTTTTCCTGCAGATCAACACACAGCTCTTCAAAATACAGATATTGAATGTTAGGGTGTTGTTCCTCCTCAAGCTAATTTAAATGCAGTTCAGTTGTTTGTTTTTGCATGCATGGCTTTTTTACTTATGTGATATTTGTTTTGGGGTTTTTTTAGGGATGGAATTGACTTTGCCTTCAAGTTTCCAAACCCCAAAGGAGCAGAATATCCTCCCCCAAACTTGGCGTTTCTGGAAGTGCTGTGCGAGTTCTCTTCCAAACTACTCCGGCAGGATAAAAAGACTGTGTAAGTATGAAATTATTCATCTAAATAATGTTAAATCAGTCTTAGGGACAAAGGTTTGCAATATCAAAGTGTATAACGTGGATTTTTTTTGTGTGTGTGTGCTCAGACACTCTTACTTGGAGAAATTCATGACGGAGTATATGATGGAGCGAAGAGAAGATGTGTGGCTACCACTGATTGCCTACAGGAACTCTCTATTAACGGGGGGAGATGACGACCGCATGTCTGTCACAACAGGCAGCACCACAAGCAGAGCCAGCACAGTACGCAGCAAGAGAGGCCGACCGGCGGTACACAAGAAACGCACAGATGGTGAGACACCTTTATGGTCTGGTTTATTGTGTTGAATGCACTTTATTCACAATTATAAAGTTTTTTCCTATAGGTATTTCACAAGTAGGGCTGGGTATTAGAATGCTGATGATGCTTCTTCATGGTGCTGATCATTGATTTGCGATCTCTTGCATGTAAAGCAGCAGAGGAGAGTGTGGACGGTTCGTGGGTGATGCGCAACGACACCATTCAGACTCCTGGAGGTCTGCAGACACCACAGCTTACATCCACAGTGCTAAGGGAGAACCCACGACAAGCAGCAGAACACATACCAGAGCAGGACTCTTCAGAACCGGGCTCCGAACCTGATTACATTCACAAGTATGGATCAGGCCTAAACCATACCTGCTACTGATATTGTTGAAAGATTGATTTGCTGTTCATCATTATCTTGCCTGAGTGTCTGCGTCCAATCTCTCAGTCAACAGATGCAGATGTCATGGCTTGACCAGCAGAAAATGGAAGAAGTGAACAGGAAAGAGAGAGGTGGCATGAACTACATGAAGGCGCGGAGCGGAGGCGTAAGGCAACAAGTGTAAGTAATTGTGGTGATGGGGTTTGGTTTGTTTTGTTTTGTTTTTTTTTTGCAAGTTTAGCATTCTTTATTGTACTCTAAACTGATCAGTTATTGCACAGTCTGGACTGTGGCTGGCCACACTGCTGTCCTGTGTACATTTGCCAGTTTTAATCAGACACAAACTAACCGTGCTTGTCAGTTCATGCTTGAAGTGCTTGAAGTTCATGGCATTTTTTCTTTAAAGTGCCCATGTCCTGGATTTGTCTTGTTCTACTTTTCATTACTGTGGACTACTTAACACATGTCTACAATTTTATAGTTTTTTCTTTTTCTTTTCATTTTCTTGAGGCAACAGTATAATCACTGATAAATATTATTGATATAAAGTAATTATCAAAAATATTGCTTAAAACATCATGCAGATAGAAAAGCAATACTCTGTAATTCAATAAATTAGAGATACTAGTATAGACAATGTATTGCCTACTTATTACCTACTTGTGTGTAACTACTAAGCTACCTTCTGCAATCACGACTCACGTTACAGAGATCTTAATCATGGCAGAGAAAATCCATTTAAAATTTTTATAGTGTCAGGTGATACACATTCTTGCTTATGATTGGCTATGTTTCTATTTTCTGATTGTAAGTCTTAGAAGCAGACAGAGATTTAAACTCGCCACATCTTTTATTTTCAGACGTGGTTTAATGGAAGATGATGCAGAGCCCATCTTCGAAGACGTGATGATGTCATCACGTGGTCAGTTGGAGGACATGAATGAGGAGTTTGAGGACACCATGGTGATAGATCTGGTGAGTCATCATAAGCATCATTTGTGACTGGAGAGAACTTTAATTATGAGCAAAACAGTATTAATGTACTTGGAAATTAACTTTAATTTAATACTGTTTAATCTGATATTACAACCCTGAGTACCCATCAGTATAAGAGCTGATACTGTTTTGGTACCTTCTCTGATCAAATCTGTTTCCTGTTGTCCCAGCCGCCTTCGAGAAACAGACGAGAGCGAGCCGAACTCAGACCAGACTTTTTTGACTCTACAGCAATTATAGAAGATGATTCTGTAAGTATTTTCTGTGTCAACTCTATTGTATTGAGCTATACAAGATCACAAACTTTCAGGTTAACTAAGTTTTCTTTCTTGCTTGTTTATACGCAGGGGTTTGGTATGCAAATGTTTTGAAGCCGACTACAGATTCTGTGGGAGACTCGCAACCAACAGTGTTGTTTCTCCAATCAAGCAGCACCGACTCGTTTTAAGAATCACATGTTCGACATTATTTTCAAGCAAAAAAGACTCTTGTGCTTTTCTCAGTGAAGTCGCAGTCACATGTTTGATACAGGTGAAAGTTTGGTGATCATACTGAGTTTTAGTGAGGACCAGTGTGTGAAGCTTATGTCTGACCATCTCTTCTGTTTTATTGTAGTACAGATGGCCCAAAAACCTATGAACACACAAGATCAGTTTTTTTTTTTTGTTTTTTTTTTTTTGTTTTTTTGTTGTTTGGGGTTTTTGTTTTGTTTTTTGTAGTGTTCCCATATAAGTACGTCCCTTTTTATCAAGTCCCCGCAAAGCATTGCATATTTGAACACAATTTTAATAGGATTGTGTGAAGTTCATGTACATACTGTATGGGTTTATGTAACGTCACAGTGCATTCAAGTTGAGCACCACTTTGGCGCTAAACACATTTTTCCTACTTTAAATGTTCACACACAGAGGAGGAAAGTGAAATTAACAAGGTTTCAACAGCAGCAATTACATTTTTTATTTTCTTTCTCCAAATGGGATATTAATAATTTGCTGATTTACATTTTCCTAGTTTGCGTTTACCTCCTCTGACTAAGAGCCTTTTAGTGTGATTTTTGACTTCTACTCTCCATCTGTGAATATGTCCCAGCTGTAAAACATCTACACAATGCCGCGTGTCTGTGAATGTTCTCCGTTATCTATTGGGACTTGGTGTCCCACGTATGAAAGCGCATCGAGTTTCATTTTAGAGCATCAGTGTGGTATTGACGAGTGATGTCATATCCCTTGTTTAGGATGGTGCCTATAGACTACACTTTAATTTGGACTCATCGGACTGGGGGGAGGGGTTGTTACTATTTGTTCACCATGTTAACTGTTCATTTTTATGTTTAAATAAAGGTATTTAAAAAAATATTTTCAATTAAGTAAATTTCCAAGAGCTATTGGAACTCGTGTTTTTTTGACACAATATTTTTTTTGTTGTTCCTTGTCTGTCGCCAAACTGTAATGGAAGTACTTCTTCATGACCTAAATGAAAATCTAACCGTTTTTGTTTAGGTTTTTTTTTTTTTTTTCATTACTTTGGTCACTTCCAAAACCAGGTTCTTTTTTCAGTGAAAATCCACACAGTCAAGAGAGTGTATTTTCTTCAACTACTGGGGGCAAAAAAGCAGTTCAAATTCCTAATGGGCGGTTTCTATTTCTTTAAGACTGAAATAGTTTGCTCTATTGAGAACATGTTTCCTAGCCACCCTGCTTGGAATAATTGGTCAACTAGATTTTAACAGTTGCTCTGGAGAGAAAACTTTGTTTTGTTTCAGTGTTGTTGTTGTTCAGTACCAACAAAATGCATTTTAATAAAATGGATTATTCATACATGTTGTTGTGATTGTGATCTGACGATATCCTAATGGGTCCCGTTTTTTGATTCCTGACGACTGAGGGTCCACTCTGTGTCATTTTATGTTCTCCCTGTCAGGTACTCCAGATTCCTTCCACCATCCAAAGACAAACTGAAGATGCAAATTTGCCCGTGTGTGTGTGCGCGTGCCCTGTTTTGGACTGGTGACTTGTCCAATGTGTTTCTCCAACATTTTCTCCATGAATGCTGGAGAATGAGCTTCATCACCCACACACCCCTGGCCACATGAGCAGCTCAGGTGATGGATGGTAACTGATGCTAAATTCTCCAAGTACATATAGTGGTGGAGTCCAACAGTCAACATCCATCATAACACATAACTAATATAGTTTAAGTAAAGTACGTCAAGTAGGTTTTATATGCCATTTCTACCATATACACACAGTAAAAACGAAACGTTCCTCCAGAACCATGGTGCAACACAAGACTACAAGTACAACGGGACAACGCTAGAAAAAACTCGAGAGCAATAATGCAACACAATGTTCCGTGTATCACACTCAAGGCCAGTATTTTATTTTGTTTTATTTTTCTGAATGGATTTTTATCTCAATGCCACAGGCTCAAACACACTGCTAACCTCCAACCGGTCCGTAAAGTTCTGGGTTTGTTTACCTTAACAGTAAATAGTAGTCAAAGCAGTCTCAGAGAAACGACTGAAAGTTTACCATCGGCCCGTCCCAGCTCCATCACAAACTCTGCAGTGGTGCTGTAAGCATCTGGAACACCTGTAAAATCAGAAACAGTGCTGTCTGAGAAAAGCAAGAATCAACTGAAGGTTTCTCCTTCCTGAGTCCGAACTGAGACGTGGACTCACGTCACCTGACTTGAATCAGGCTTGAAAATGCGAAAGTCTTGAACCCCTCCTTTTCCATTAACCCAGAGAGAGGGATATTTGGACTGTTTACAGTCACTTTATGAATTCAGTTAATGGTTAGTTTAAAAGATGATCCTTGTATCTAAACTCACTGACCATTTTAACACAAACTCTATACCAGTGGTTCCCAAACTGGGGTCCGTCCGACCTCCCTTTAGGAGGGCGTGAGCTAACAGGAGGTGCGCACAATTTTTTTTAATTTTTTTTTTTGTAGACATTAAATTCATAAAATCCCAATGTCTGAAAAACGCAAAAGTGTGTGTATGTGAATAAGAGTATAAGAACAAAAACCTACAATCGCTGTTAATATTTTGCAAATAATCGTTTTTGTGCGTCAATGCTGGTAGGATTTGGGGTTGGGGGGCCTGGCTTGTCTTGGACACAGGCAAAGGGGGCTTCAAGGGTAAAAGGTTGGGAACCACTGATATAGATGCACTTTTACTGTTATTAACTGTACACCTTCCTTGTGACCACACCCCTTTTCCCCCACCAATCTCTGATTCTTTTTACAAGTAATGGAACACCATCTTTAGCATCCGTGAGTCTCATTGATGCTACAGACTCGGATGGGACACATACACCTGTTTTTTTTTTTGTTTGTTTGTTTTAAAGGATGAACATTTTGTCGATGCTTTTATTGCATTTATTATTTAGTCCTAATAAAGATGTGAAAGATGTGAACATCAGTTCTTTAAACTTGGGCACAAATTTGATCAGTTCAGATTCAACTCAATAATGTATAAAGTACATACAAACAGCTTCTAAAACTTAACCTCAATTATTTGGGCCTTGAGGTTCACACTGAGTAGAAGGTTATGCTTCTTATGTTTCTTGGCCACTTTATTAGAAACAGTTGTGACCAGTTCACTAACTCTGACGACGTTTAGATTTAATCTAGGACTAAAATATGAAAATTACACTGAAGTCATACCATCAGTCAGTCTCCCTGCAGGTAGAACTTCATCTGTATCTGAGGAATATGTAACATAAACTTTAATAATGATTTGTTTAATTAATAATTGAACATATAACTCAGAAAAAAGAATTTAACATACTATTTTAAGTCTTTTTACTCAATGGTAGCCTAGTGGTTAGGGCATTCGCCCTGTGACCAGAAAGTCCGGGTTCGATTCCCAAGACTGCTAGGCACTGCTGAGGTACCCTGAGCAAGGTACCGTCCCCACACACTGCTCCCCGGGCG
>JBBPDH010000001.1:6412897-6434992 GCA_037974565.1 Clupeocharax schoutedeni
CTGCTTCACTTGGTGAATGGGTTAAATGCAGAGGGTGAATTTCGTGCTGTTCACACTGTGTGCTGTGGTGTGTTCACTTATGACCGAATGATCACTTTCACTTCAAAAGGATTTCTGTCCAGACTGAATCAGTCTTCTCCATGTGTGCTTCATCTCCTGCATTCATGTTCTCCTTAGTGGACTTCTCCTGCTCCATCTGCTCTTCCTCCACCTCCAGCTTCTCCAGAAGCAGCTCAATCACAAGCCTGTGCCTCAGTTTCAGTATCCTCTCCTCAAGCATCGTCAGCTCCTGCACCTCCTTCACTCTCTCCTCTCCAGCACCTGAGGCCTTCTCCACCAGCCCGCCCTCTTCTTTAAGGAATTTCTTTTTATCCTCCATCTGCTTCTCCTCTAGCTCTCCCTCTTCTTCAGACATTTCCTGCTCCATTAATTCATGCTCTCCTCATCCACCATCTCATCTCCATCTACACCAGTGACCAGCTCCGTCGGGTCTTTCTTCTCAGCTTCTGGAATTGTTTCTTTGGAGATTTCTGCATCCGCTTGCAGTTCATCCTCCTCTTTAACGGCACTGTTTGGCACTCAAACTCTCTTTGAGATGGTATATTTCCTCCTGGTTGTCCTCACTTTGTCTGAAACAGCAGAGGAGCTTCATGTTTGCGTCTGTTTTCCTCAGTGTTGTTTTTCACTTTGAGCAGAAACAGAACTTTACCAACATCAGCAGAGGACCGTTGGTTCTCTTCTATAAGAAAACTCATAATGAAAACATTCTAGTGCCTCTGGCTTGGAAACAATGGCTGGACCAATACATGAACACAGATATTGATCTAAAAGAGGACATTTGGTGCAAAGACAACATGAAGTGTCCAAAACACTGTACAAAAAGCAACCAATCAACAAAATGGAACTTCTGTATTCCATACCTGTAATATTGACTCTCTAACAATCCCTCCTTAAAACACACGTATTCTAGCATTAAGTGCTTATCGTATTATATCAATCAAATAAACTAAAAAAAAAAGTTGCTATTTTAGAAATACGAAGCATTATTCCAAAAGATAAAAGTATACGCATGTAAAAAAAAAATGTTAATATAACAAACACATTTAATGTTGTTTGTCTGGTAAACAACAAATAAATGTTGTTTTCACCAGCACCAAGAGTTTTTGAACATCTTCAACTTTGCAAATGTGAACAAAAAGTCTAGATTTCTGCACATATATTCAACCATTTTTGTGTATTTTAAAATACACATCAGTTCACAACAGCAGATTTCATTACTTGGTTTTAGTTCAGCTTTCCAAGTAATTATTCTTTCTGAGAATTCAAAATCTAACAAAAAATATTTACACTTGTCTTACATTCACACACCTGAGGAGAAAGGGGTTAATTGGGCTAATGTGGTATAAACTCACTGATCACTTAGATAGAATCTTTACTTACAGCACTTGAGTTTAAAATACAGAACATTAGATCCACTCTGACCACCCTCTGCTGAGATATTATGTAGATTTGGGGCCTTTTTCTCAACACAGGACTGACACTAACATGTGTGTTCGCCAGGTGCTGGGACGGGCACATTCGAAAATCAAGATTCTTTATTTGTCACACACACAGTTAAACAAGTACAGCATGTAGTGAACCCCTGAGTCGACCTATCAACTTGTGTAAATGAATTTAAAGAGAGATTTGTGTCTAAACTAACCTAATACAAACAAACGTAGATTCCAAACAAAACGAAAAAGTAGATGCCAAGTTAACACACATTACAATTAGAAACAAGATCTGTACAGAGAGCAGTAATGTAAGAGAACAGGGTATCTGTGTGCTGTAAAGTCCAGTGTGCTGGTTTGCTGGCTGATAGAATTCCTTGTTAAAATACAGGACACAGGTTTTCGACCAGAACAAGTCCAAATTTAGAGCTACCATTCAGTGGTGCCGCCTTCTCCACGTCCTTTTTTAGAAGCTTTACTGAACAGTATAAAATGTATACAGGACTGGCTTTGTTGTGTGTTGTTGTCTGCCTTTAGGAGAAAACGCAGGGAAACACAAATCGCCTCGAGCACCAAAAAAACAAAAAAATAATTTATATGGTTTTGGTGTCTTTGGTGCTGAATATTTTTTCCATTTTCCAAAAGGTTGGAAAACAGACCCATATGGAAAACAGAAATATACACTACAGGACAGAAGTTTGCGCCCACTTTCAAAAATGTAGCACATGAAAACATTATAAATAATAAAAACAAATGTACCTGAATGGTTTGGGCTGTAAAACTAGTTTATGTTTATGTGCCAGTTTAATCCATTTAAACGCAGTTGCCTTAATCAGATTTCCTTTTCAGCTATTTTTTAAAACTTGTGTCCAAACCCAGCTCAATTTGAAACATAGCAACAGTTCTGCCTCATTTGCTGGATTCTCACTGGGATACCCGCTCTTCCCTGAAGCTCAATGATCGGGAGATCTAGAGACTGGAGGGGCCTAAGAAGACATCATTCTCAAATCTTTCGCTTCTCTTTGGACTGGATATAACTGCAGCCCAATTTTATAGAACACTTGGAATCACAACCCTGTTAAAGACTAAAAGGTTGCCCAATTATATGTGAACCAGAAAAATGTGTGCAAATAAATGTATACATTCAATACAATACAAACCTAAATTGAGACTGTGTGACTATAAATAATGTTATCACATACTATAAAATGTTACAAGCCAGTTACATTTCTTGTGTTAATAATGTTTTCTTGTGATAAAATGTTTTTAAAAAGTCGCATGCTTTTTTTTTTTTTGGTGGGGGTGTCAAACATCTAGTCTGTAACGTGTGTAAAATATATTAGCCAAACTGGCCAAAGTATGTATTTTGGTTTAATGTTCTCTAGTGTTTGGAATATATTTTAGCATTAAATAATCAATCTATGAAAAGAATCTCACATATAAAAAATACCCACACGCATTTTTTTAAATTCTTGTTTGTGAAATTTTACAAGAAACAATTGATTATGCACAGTGTTCCTACTACCAGATCAGGTCAAAAACAGATAAAATAACATCGAATACACTAGTCCTCAGTCTTTGCCCTCCTTCTCTACCTACTACACAATGTGGACAAAAGTACTAGGACGCCTGCCCATTACACCAATAAGGTCTTTAGTTACATTGCATTCAAATACACACTTTAAAATGCGTCCCAATACTTTTGTACACAGAGTGCGCATGACCATGTTTTTGTATGTCTTTGATTATTTGAAGAAAAAATAGGTGATGTATAGTTTTTCTACTTTCGGATTAGGTCCAAAAGATAAAATGTCCTCCTTTTCTGCCTACTACACTATATGGAGAAAAGAACTGGGACGCCCGGCGAATACACCAAGAACTTAGATAACATAGCATTAAAATATATAGACATTTAAATACATTATATAGAGTTGCCGTCCCCCATTGCAGCGATTACAGAATCCACCCGTTGCTGTAATGGTCAGGTGTCCCAATACTATTGGCCACATAGTATTCATGCCCAAGTGTTTTTATTATTCTTTAAGGAAACAATAAATCATGTATAGTTTTCGTACTTCAAAAACAGCTAAAAATAGCAGTACATACACTGGTCCTCACATAGACATATATAGGGTAGACGCCGCATTCTGTGTTCCCTTGGTTTAGACACGATCTGTCATCGCGTGGCAAAAGCGCCATGTAGCTAAACTAATACAGGTAAACGTGGAAAATGGGTGTTTGGTGTTTTTGTATGCACTAATAAAAGCAATCAATAACAAAAACAATTGTCTGAAAGTCAAACTAAAAAGTCTTCAATTGGTAGTCTGATCTTTCTTTTAACGGTGAAATTATAAACTTCGTAAAAAAACACACACATTTCATTGTATTCACGCTGAAAAAAAATATTTCTGAAATTATCTCACTCATTCCTCTCTCTCGCTCTTACTCACACAATGTGGTCACTGTGTTATCACTATAGTGACTTGGTTTTAAATACATACAGGACAGGATCTAAAATCCTCGGAACAGAACTGTGTTACACAGGATTTTCCGTGTGTTGCCACGCTCTTATTTAAGAGTGTTCAGTCTTGCAGTGTGTCGCAGCCTTAGGTCGTGGAAGACACAACTAAAGACAAGAGCACAAAATGACGGTTGTCAATTCCAAACTCCGGCCCGGACAAACTTATCAAAGATACAGACTGCTTGTCCTGATGTTGACTGCTGGATAACAAGCTCAGCTGCCTTAACCACCATGACTGCACCCTCAGAAGAAATCAGCAAACCTCCACTGTTATTAATGGTAGCTTTGATCATACGAGGCCGCTTCAGCATCTGTTAGCAAACTAGCACGGCACACACCACAGGACATCTTTCTCGAAATATGTCGAACGACAAACATTGGTAAGGCTGAACAATTGTTTCGATTATATTTGGCCATTATAAAACCCAGTATAGTGCTTACGTTTAACCAAAGCAGTGTTTAGAGGCTGGCTTGAACACAGGGATGCATAGCTTTGCTAGCTTAGCTAAGGTTGCGATTTATAAACAGGTGGATTTCTTTAGGAAACCTCCGAATCTAAATAGTGTCTGCGTTTAGCCAGAACGTTGTTTGGAGGCTGCCTTGAACACGGGGATGCATATCTATGCCACCCTAGCCTGACTTTGCTAAGATTTATAAAACGGGATTTTATAATGGCCAAATGTTTTCACAATTGTTCAGCCTTACATATGAAATATAATCTCCCCGGGATCTTGTTTGGAGCGTACAGCCCATCTTTATACACTACTTCACTCCACAGCAGTGCCTCTCGCACTATGGCTGCGACGTCAAGTAATATTCTGCGTCTCTGGGTCCTTACGCCATGTCCAAACATTACTACATACTGTAGCCTCCATCCTACGTGAGGGTTTACGTAACCAGGGGAACTGCCCCGTCTCACGTTCTCGGAGGTCGCCGTGTTCTCGCGAGACGTGCCCAGCAGCGCCCCCTCCTTCTGTTAATGCAGAGAGAGGGAGGAAAAGGGAGGGGAGAAGTGTTACAGCCTTTCAAACACAAATACGGCTCCGTTTTTTTTTACACATTTCCTCGCCAGAAACGCGGACCCCGACAACTAGATATCGCCTGCGTTCGTTTTTTAACCTGCTTCCCTCTTCAGGGGCAGCGGGACGGCAGGAAAAAGCCCGGACTGGAGAGAAGAGGCCTGTTTTGTTGCTGATCTACCAGAGGCGAGGCGACTATTGGAGCAGCTTCTCTCTCCTCCTCCTTTCATGCTTTTCTCTCTCGTTTTCGACCCTTTTCTTCATCTCTGTGCCACGACGAGTTCTCCAGCTATGTCTCTGACGTGAGAGACCCGATTGAAAACACGAACGGGGGCTATTTACGGCTCGTCGGGAGAAAGTCGAAGGGAAAAGCGGGGCCTGTTTTGTTTTTGCACGGACGGCACCGCCATGAAAAGCAGGGGGGGACAATAACATACGCACACATACACACGCACACTCATACACACGCACAAACGAGAGAGAGCCGTGCTACTGGTTTTCTCCTCGTCGTGTGTGTGTCGGACGCTGGTCGTAAGGACGGCGATGTGAAAAAGAGGGAAAAAACGTCGTCGCGGCCACGACGATTTTGAGTCGGAGGAGAGAGGGGGAGAGGAGGTGGGGAGCAATCTGGCCGCGTTTGAATCCGGGAGATCAGAGGACACATTACGATTTCTCCACGACGCGCGCCTCCACTGTTATTATTGAAATTGAGAAAAGAAACTGAGACCCCCCCCTTCTCTTCCTCCCTCTCTCCTGTCCTCTCGAAGAAACAGACCCTCTCTTTACAGCAGGGATGTTTGGATTTAAAGCAAGCTCATGATGACAATTCAGGCTCGTTTCGTGTCACGGATGGGAGAAAAAAGCGTGAAAAATAAAAATGGACCGATAGGACTGGACCTGATTGACATTTTTCAGACGATCGGCCTCCTGTACTGGCCGAGGCGGCATCTGGAAGGATATTAAGTCTCCAGCGTGGATTTATGTTTGCGTGCGTGTGTGATTCTCATTCGAGTCAAAGAATACTGTACCCTGGGGTAAAGTCGTAGGACTAGTCCCTTGGTCATTGTCCCAGTGGAGATCCAGCTTCTCTGATCTGATCATCTAACGGGCAGCATTGTGGAGAACGTGAACCGGCAGGACACGCTGCGTGATCCTGCATCCCTTTTTTCTTTTTCTTTCTTTCATTCTCTCTCTGTCCTCCCATCTCTCTCCTTTCATCTCTTTCTCCCCAAGCTGTATCTGTCGAGCCCTCCAGACTTGCTGAGGATGAACCCGGTGAATGCCACCGCTCTCTATGTGTCCGCTTGCCGTTCCGTGCTGCAGTGCGATCCCCAGAACCCTCAGGGTTTAGCCGAGCTCTACAAACTGCTGCCCTTCTTCAGGCAGTCCCTCGCCTGCCTAGTGTGTGGTGAGAATCCGTTGCATTTTAGTAGTAGTAGTGTGCTTATATATATGTGTGTGTGTGTGTTTTGCACGTAGCTCCTCCTCAAACACGACACACCCCCGTCGAGTCCCACTGCCCTCTTTCTTCCTGACTACAAATAAGAACCGGCCTGTTCGGTCAAATAATTATGTGGTACATTCATTTATTTCTCATCTCCTTTATTTCGTCAGATATATTTTTAATTTTCTTTTATTTATACATGCTTTCTTCTATTGGCCCCACCAAGATGATTTAGCTGGAAATCTCTCTTTTGGATGTGTGGACAGGGTTTTTTCATGTTTTAAAACAGGGACTAAATAGAGGTACAGTTCCATTTGCATGAGGTGATGCAGTCTCATTTGCCATGCGCATTGTGTTTAAATGGGTTTGTAAGTAGTGTGGGGAAAAAAAGTTTTTTTTTATTCTTTTTAGGGGCACATGGAATAGCATTCAGCAGCTTACACACCGAGGTTGTTGCTAAAACGGCGCCATCTAGCGACGGAGGTGCAGGATGAGTGTTTTCCAATCAACCAAATAATTAGTCTTGTCTTTTTGTTTCTCCACGCAGGGAATTTGCTCCAAGACCCAATCGCCCCAACCAATTCATCATGCCAGCACTATGTCTGCAAAGCGTGTAAAGGCAAGAAGATGATGATGAAGCCATCTTGCAGCTGGTGCAAGGACTATGACCAGTTTGCAGAGAATAAACAGCTCTGTATTTTGGTAGATTGCTACAGGAAGCTCTGTGAGTACATTACAGACTCTTCCCTTGCCTCGCATATTTCAAGTGCTGTAGAGGGATCCCCTGACATATTGGCCCTGTTAAACGAGGGCCATCCTTTGGACTGTAGTGAACAGGGGTTGGATTCTCTTTCGCGGGACTTGACACACCACTCCCCGCCTCCCTCAACCTCGGAAACGCCTCCTGAGGAGGATCATCCACCCCATTCATCTGAGGTGAAAGAGCAACCCCTTACTCCGTTAGGGGTTAATGGTCTTCAGGACTGTAATGGCTTAAGTAACATGGCAGAGTTAACGTCCAGTTTGCCCTCACCTCACAATAATATCCCTGTGACGGTGGAAGAGGAGGCTCAGGTGGTGAAACAGGAGACCTTTACCAATGAAATTCCTGTATGTGAGGCTGTACCAGCAGCTGGCGAGGAGCTTTGTCCCAGCAGTATGGACATGTGTGGTTTCCAAGAGGATGTAAAGCATGATGGAGGTACCCTCTTATTGAGTGTTGAGGAGGTTCTCAGGACTTTGGAGCCCGACCCTGTCTCTCAGGACGAGTGCCCCACTGTACTAAAGCCAAACCTTGAAGCTTCAGGGGAGATAAATGGACCTTTTGTTTGTTCTACCACGTCTGCTGATTCTTCCCGGCAGCTACCCTCTCTCCCCGTTGACTCTACAGGGGTCTTGCAGCCCCAGCATCCGCCCACCCAGCAGAACCTTCAGCCCTCTTCTGGAATATCTTGTTCAGCTGTTACTCCCCGAGTGCCACGGTCTAGCCGTAAACGCTCCCGATCTGAGAGCGATAGCGAAAAGATTCAACCTCTGCCCATTTCCACCATCATCAGGGGGCCCGCTTTTGGTGCCTCCGAGCCTGTTCCTGTCAAGTGTGAACCTAAAGCTCCAGCACAGGCTGCACCCCACATGGCAGCAGTCCCCAATGGTGGGGGTTTGTCAAAAGTGGGGAGAGCCTTGTTGGTGCCCAATAAAAGTGTCAAAAAGTCTCCTGACCAGCATGGACCCAAAAAGGCATATACAAAGGCAAAACCGAGTGCACCGAAGTCGAAAGACAAAACGAAGGAACGGATTGCGAACAATCCCCTTGTCGCAGGGAGCCCGACAAAAGTGGTGTACAAGAAGCCACAGGAGAAGAAGGGCTGCAAATGCGGCAGGGCCACCCAAAACCCAAGTGTTCTTACGTGCAGGGGCCAACGATGCCCGTGTTACTCCAACCGCAAAGCCTGTCTGGACTGCATATGCCGAGGCTGTCAGAACTCTTACATGGCCAACGGTGAGAAGAAACTGGAGGCGTTCGCGGTGCCAGAGAAAGCTCTGGAGCAGACCAGACTCACTCTGGGTATCAATGTCACCAGCATAGCAGTGAGGAACACTGGTGGGAGTGGAGCTGGGGGGGTGCTGAACGTCACCTCCGCGACTGGTCCTCCTGTAGCCTCATTTTTAGCTACTGGACCTCACGAAGACAAGGGTTTTGATGAGACTTTGGATGTGAGGTTTGACTGTTGAGCCCTGCACAATATTCTTACCATCACACCCCCTTATTCCATCCTGGCTCGCTCTCAGCAAGGTGCAACCGAGACCTGGAGGAGAGCCAGTGGATTCAACAAAACAAGGCAGCTACTGTGATTCTTTTCCAGTTCATGTTATCAATTAAGACTTTGCTGAAGTATGTGCCTATAAATCACTTGTAATATGCTTATTTTTTGTTGTCTTACACACTATTGTGAATTAGAAAAGTCATGTTACTGTAAGTTAACTTCTATTGGCAGTTTTTTTTTTATTGTTTCACTACAAGTGATCTATACGGCATGATCTTTGGCAAGAAATGCTTGACCTCGTTGTTGTGGGTCATGTTATGTGCATAAGTGAATGACTTTGAGTTAGTAGGCTAGAAGACGAGACCTGTTAATTAAATGGTACCTGCTATGTCAGTAGAGACTGGTTGTATTTATAAACATTTTTGTACACAGACTTACGGAATTCAATTTAAAAGTACATTTTATGATATATTTTTTAAGTTACATTAACAACATTTGCAGTATTTATTGGTCATCATTTAACATAGATTGCAGTCCATCTAGGGCTTCATCAGGATACAATTTCTACAGATGCAAGTCACTGAGATGCAGTATGTTCGGTTTCTGTCTAAATTATGTTGCAGTCCTGTTTGTGCTAGTTTATGCTGTCTAAAACGTTTTTTTTTTTTCCCTTGGGGCATTTAAATATCTGTAATATAAATGTAACATATTTCCACATAAAAAAGAGAAAAAATCAAAACATGACTCCTTTCTTATTTCTTTGATAAACTGGTTGTGAAAAATGTGAGTCGGTAAAGCATGTTTTAATTGATCGCACTTTAGGAAATCAAGCTTTGTGTTGACGGAGTGTTTGTAGTAACCTTCTGCTACCACAAGAGGGCAGGAGAGAGACGTGAAAATGTAAATAATAGTCACGTTTTCAAAGTGAGGAGTGAAAACCTGAGCTGTCCCAATCTTTTTAGAAAAGTTTTAAAATAACTGTTGCATGTGTGCAATCCAAGAATTATGGTAATCGATTATACCTTTGCACACATGACAACGCTCTGCCTTGCAGATGTTGGTCTTGTTTCGGAGCTCTTCTTGAATTCCAGAGTTTCATCTGCCACTTCATTGATTTTAAAACCTTGCCTGTGGATTTGTTTGATCTGCAATGGTTGTCTCAAGTCTAACTCCTAATTTATGCAGGGGATAATTTCACAGTGGCTGCTGTTTTTTTCGATTGTTGTTTCCCCTCTGCCTACTCTTTGTACAGGCTGTGCACATTTGTATCCCTTTTGGTGATGGGTTTTCTTCCAGTATTTCCTATCTTCGAATGTGTTTGATTTTATAGGCTGATCCATTGTTCTGTGTGTGTTCAAATCATTATTCCAATCGAGATATGCTGGAACAGTGAGAGCAAATTAAAATGAATAACAAGAAAGTACCACTATGTTGGTACTCGCCGTACTTTGTTCATCTAATATATGGAATGCTACATATCTGGATGTATACATAGCATTTGACCCCCTTTGCAGCTCTAACAACTTCCACTCTTCTTTGAAGACATGCACAAGATTTGGAAGTTTCTGTGGGAATTCATGCCCATTCATTCTGTACAGCATTTATGAGATCAGACACTGATGTTGGACGAGAAGGTCTGGCTCACAACCCCTCTGGGGTTGAGGTCAGGTCTCTGTGAGGGACTGTTAAGTTCTTCTACACCAGACCCATCCAGCCATGTCTTTATGGAGCTCACTTTGTGCACTGGGACACAGTCATGCTGAAATAGAAAAGGTTCTTCACCAAACTGGGTCCACAAAGTAGGAAGAATGTCTTGGTGTTAAGATTGCCCTTCATTGGAAGTAAGGTGCCTAGCCTGAACCCTGGAAAACAGGTGTCCCAATACTTTTGTCCACATAGTGTACACACAAATATAATATATTTGACATGCACCTTAAGAACACATGATTCGTGAGGACTAGTCATTTTTTTTTTTTGGTAAAAATTAAACAGCCTTCATATGTACATTATTTTATAAAGTGCAACAGCTAATTGCATCCAATCCTTCAATGAAACAAACTAGAATGAGTCATAATTTTTGCTCATCCCATACATATTTGTATGGATGTCAGCATCCCCCCTCTCCCAAACAGTTAGAAAATAAACACTTCCCCCTGCTGTTGAAGTTTACACACACCACTGTATGAATCATGGCAGAAATAAAAGGCTGTGCTACCCATAGCTTTGCTGTGCATCACCTAAAAGTGTTTGATCCCAAAGTCTATAGTTTATCATAAGTGTAACTCCACGGCTAATATAGGAAGACTTTATTCAGTGTGCAAATGTATGTATTTTCAGTAAAAGACTGGTTCATTTACAAAACTTTACAGACAATTTACCACCTTACAGTGTCACAGTGATCTTAAAAAAGCTGGAAAGTTTTTCGCTTTTTAAAACAGACATTTTCATGATCATTTGGGCCCTCCTTAAGGATACTGACAATGCAATTAAGTAATGCTGGCAACATTCATTTCTCAGTGAAAACATTTATAAAATAGTCACAGAAAGTGAATGGAAGAAACAAGTCAAAAACAGTTCATAGACTCATTTGAAACAGGAATGTTTCTTATCAAGTCCACTGTTTTGCAAAAAGGAAACATTTTTAAAAATGCTACACTTTCCAAAGACGATGGACCAAATACAGGATCCTTTGATTAAGTTCTCAACTCGCTTCAGGTTACGTTGGCATGTCATGTCTGTCTCTGATGTTACAATGTGACTTCGCTTCTGCTGTACAACACAGGGATCCGAATCTCCTGTTCACCTGCACAATTCTGTTCATCTGCTCAGCTTCCACCAAACCTGCTAGCAAACGTCTTGGCGAACTCCCTTACAGTTTCTGCCTTCTGAGAAGACGTTCTGAGCGGCACCTTTGGTTTTCTCAGGACCTTTTCGATCCGCCCCGATCTCCCGTGGTCTTACCCCATTCCCCATTTCCATCGTGCCTGATAAACCCACCTTTTGACGATCTCATCAATCTGGGTGAAGAGCGCCGGCTAGAGACAGCACACATAAACAGATGGCTTTCGTATCCTTGGCAGCTTTTTAAAGGGGAGCTCAGAAAGCATACCAAGCAAGCCGAGTCCTGTCACCCGCCTGACAGAGGGGAACTGTTGCAGTCCAAACAATAAATAAAACCTTCTTCGCCCCACCTTCGGGCCTAGCTGACCAGGAAAGCGCCAAAGAAGCTCGACTTCTCATCCATGTCAATAGTGCTCACGTTACTGACTGTGACGAATAGCCTGTCGCCACTCGCTAGCTGGAACAGGCCCGCCTGATAGATGGAGTACAGTCCGTACTCCGCGTCCCTGGACCAGCAGGTGGTCCGAGCATTCTTCATCAGAAGAATAGGCACCGGGTAGGAACTCACTTTTTTATAAACAAACTGCAGCATGGGTTTGCCTCTGGCCGACTCTGCCGAGGTGCCCTCATCTTCTTGCTCCTCCTCATCCTCTTCCATGAGGGTGTGCCGAAAGTACGTCTGGGAGTAGATGTAGTAAAGCCCGGGCTGCGGCACCACCAGCTCTCCGTCACTCAACTGGACGTTCTGGAGGAAAGCGAGTCCCTTCTCAGACTCCCACGACTGGATCTTCTGGCCATAAACTTTCCTGTTGGAGGGACCTGTAGCACCGAGGCCAGACAGAAGGATTATGTGGTTGGGTTTGTCAGAAAAGCACCATTGTTTCAACATTTGGCAGCACAGAGGAAAAGGGATGCATATTACAAAGACTACTATTGAGTTACACACCAGCTTTTTTGTCATGGGCCAAGTTTGCAGCATATACAATACATTTGTTTCTCAAGCGAGTGCAGAGGCTTTCATAATGCACAGATGTCTGTCAATACCTTCACCAAAGCTGAGTAAAGCCATCAGCTTTTAGTGTCAGAATCGAAGGCACAAGTATCAAAATGCGTTTCGTTTACAAAGAAATAAGGATCTGAGTGTTCAAGGACTATGTACCGTTGGACAATCTGCATGCAATAAAGTCATATATTGTTTTGGACTCTGTCATCAGACACTTAATACTCTGGTAAATAAAAATAGATCATATAGTCTACAAACTTGGAAAAAATGGGTCACAGATTATATATTAATATGCAGCATTGCTTCATCTGCTCTTCACATGTTGCACATCTGTGCAGCTACTTGTTTAGAATAATAAAGAAATGGGCCAAAAATTTCATCACTACACACACTGCGTAAGTAAATGGAGTCCTATAAAAGTTAAGAAAACAGCACAAATGACATGTTTAAGACGTACCTCCACCATCCTTGTCTGCATCTGGTATGTAGCTGCCTGTAACATGAGCAGCAACTTTGGGCCGTGGGGGAGCGTCTTGGTCTTGGACCACCAAGGAGGGAAGGACCCGGGAGACTTCGTCTGGAAAGAGTCCAACGGTTCAGAGTTTTACACTTGTCAGCGCATGCCCCAAACACAAAAATGCTTGGTTTCACACTTACCTTTGACTGCTGAGGAGATTTCTTTCTGGTAGCGGTTAGACATCGACTGTTTTAAGAGAGAGGAAAAAATGAAAGGTCAGGGTTAAAGTCGTTCCTACAGGGAATTTAAAGCACAAGCCACAGGTTAACTGTGCTCAGGCTGATTTCACATTGAGTCTGTTCAGGCTGGTGAATTCCTTCAGTAATTAAAAATGGGAAAAGGTATCTTAGCCATAAAAGGGCTCATTGTCTCTACATCCTGGCCCCCGCTGAAGCTGATACCTTTTCTATGAGAAAGTGGAGCTGTTGCGTGACTTGCCAGCAGGGGTCGTCTTTTCCCTCCCCAGCGCCCCCATCCAGACCCTTAATGGATCTGATGTTGGCTCGCATCAGACAAGAAACACTGCTCTTAGAAAACGTCTCCTTCATCTGTTGACGAAGACAAAATGTGATTTTTAGTGAAATCTTTTATTTTCGTTTTAAACAAACGGCCACTTTTTTTTTACGACTTTAAATGCACTTAAATCAGTTCTCCACGCAATGCAGGATTTAACCCTTCATTTTTTTGCAGCCGTCCCTTTTTCGACTGGAAAAGACTCTTGAAACACATGTTTTTGCCTTTTGCGATCAGAAATGACTCTCTGTGAAGACTTTGCACGCCCCCACATCAAGCCTGAGCCGTCTGTTTTCAAACTTTTCCATTCCACCTTAAAGACCAACGCAACCACCGCGCTGTTTAAGGTGGAATGGGAAAAATCGGGTGGAAAAAAATAAAATCAGCTTCGCCAAACTCAGACCATCCGCATGCATTTGATGCAATGCACACGCAAAGTCATGCATTTTTCATGAATAAATGTTTTGAACAACATTGACATTTGCTCCACACGAACTGCATGAGCTACAGGCGACCTGTTGGACCGAGTCCAGTTCAGCAATCGAGTCCAAAGGATGAGCTCTACACACACACACACACACGAAGCAAGCGAGTATGTTTTTTTTCTTCTCAGAAACACACGCCCTACGTAGTTCTTTTCAACCCAAAAAAATCGTAACTTTATTTGGATGTGCTAAGATCTAAAATACATATAATGTAGAAAGATCAGATCGTCTCTTGTGCACAAGTCCGAAACACAAACCAAATAAAAAACAAAAATCATATAAAATGATAAAAAAAAAGAGTTCAAAGGGAGGCCCTACCGTGGTCAGGACGTTGCTGAAGTAAATGAAGGTGACAGCCACTGCGATGGTCTGCAGCAGGATGGCAGCAAGCAGCAGAAGTCCAATGTACTGCATTGTGTGAGAGCTTGTCATGCTGACTCGTTTGGTGCAGAGCAGCAGCCCGAGACAAAAGCTGGAGCTGAATTCTTTCCCCCTCAGTACATATGAAACACACACACACACACACACTCACAAGGAGGCGGAGCAGGGCTGACTATCAAGGAAACACTAAGAGGAACATGCAGGCTCATTTTTTCTTCCTCACCCTCACTCACCCAGGCACTTTTTTGTTTTCTACGCTTTTCTAGACGCCAAGAAAGAAAAGAAGTTTGGCCTAAACTTGACAACTACTCCATGTGGGTCATCATATCTGTGTACACACAGCTTGTCTGTTCATGAAGAGACCATGAACATATACCCCCTGTTGTATTTCAGAATGGAAAAATGGAGAGAATAGGGATATCTACCAACATTGATGCTGTTCCAATAGAAACAGAAGTCCCCATTTCCACCATGGTGTGCGTTGTGTGTTGTAAAAGTTGAATTTTGGCACCTTTAAAGTGTGCAATTAGTCCATTATTGAGTTCTGCACTCTGCATTATTGAGTTCTGCACTCATGTTTCTCCTCGCCCTAACTCACACAAGCCATTTTTTCACTGTTCTCGACCATTCACCAAAAAGAAAACAAGTTTTGCCTGGTCTTGACAACTTCATCTGGACCATCATATCTGTGTACACACAGCCTTGATTGTCCATGAAGTGAGGCCTAAACCATGACCATATTCCTCCCTATTGTATTCCACGATGGAAAAAGTGTGTGTAAAATCAAGGGTGACCCGATACTGCTTTTTCAGGTCTGACACTAACACTGGCACCTTAAGTATCTGCCAATATTGATACCAGTGTGTCAGAAACAGAAGTCTCTATTTCTTCGACATAACACAATGTAAGGCAAAACGTTTGGAGTGTATAATTAGACCATTATGGGGTTCTGCGCTCATGTTTCTGCTCACCCAGGCCATTTTTACATCTTCCCTGACTTCCGCTGCCAACAAAGAATACAAATCTTCTTCGACTTGAAACTGCTTCATCATATCTAGATACACACGGCCTGACTGTCCACGAAGTCAATAAGCCTTCCGTTTATTCATGATTATGTTTCTCCCTGTTGTATTTCGTAATGGAAAAATTGAGAGTAGAATAGAACTGGTGTGAGACGAAACCACTGTTCCCTGTCTGATACCGATACATTGAGTATCTGCCAATATCGATATCGGTCCAATAGAAACAGTCCGTATTTCTTCTATAGTGAGCTATTTAAGTTACAAAAGTCAAGTTTCAGGAACGTTGTGCTGCTCAAATAGTCCGCTGTGGAATCCTGCACTCATGGCTAAATTTCCAGTGGCTCTTTGTTAGATTAAACCCTATTTGGGTGCACTAGCTTGTGTTTCATCACTTCAGTGCACATAAACGAAACTTTAAACTATACGCAGGAAAGAGAGATACACAGATTAGGAGACAAGTAACACAGATGAGCAGCAAAGCTGTTCTCCAATGGCCTACATGTTATATCTGTGTGACCCGTGTCCTCATCTGTGTGTCTCTCTTTAAAGCATGTTGCTCAAAGTTAAGAGTTGAAGTGAAAGTTCAGATTTTTTCCGATATCCAATCCAGTGCTACACATGTACATGTACAGAACTACACTCTCTGACACCACAGATGTTTTATAAATGGGTGCGAATGCTAAACACTGTCTTGCTATGCACCTATGAGAATACTTATACTACCTTTATTTTATTCTACTTGTGTATTTATTTTATTCTACTTGGGGGCACTGCCTCCGGGGTTTGATCAGGAGGTCCAGTACCCCCTATAGTTCGAAACCATGGACTATTGTATATGATCTAATCAGAGGCTGACAAAGTACCTAAATTCATTACTTAAGTGAAAGTACAGATACCGCTAGTCAAATGTTACTCCAATACAAGTGAGTCATACAGTCAAATTTCATTAAGGTAAAAGTACTGAAGTTATTGCTTCCAAAAATACTTAAAATATTAAAAGTTATATATTTCACTGCATTGTTGATTTATTGCCACCACACTTACAATACCTAATGCATCTAACTTGCTTGTAGAAGAAGTATCATAAGGAATAAGAATAAAGTTGATAACTGTATCGCTGTAAATGCAGCTGGAATGGAAAAAAATGAACATATCCAACCAACTTGACATCACATGTCAACAACAGTGGCTATAAAACAGCAATATCACTTTTTGGCAGATAAATATATAATACGGCTGACTTTCACATCAAAGCAAACATTTTTCAAAACTCTCAATCTTACAAGTCTCTATTGATAACAGTACAGCCGGATCTCTGTGTGGTCAAATAAGTTAGTCTTGTAAAAGTCCTTATTTATTTTAAAGCATCAGCTGGTTCTCAAAGTTGCGTGAGCTAACTGCTGCCCGTCCGTGATGTCACACTTCTGGTGATTTCTGTTAGGCTGTTATCTGCTAAATAATCAATCAAGTGAGACAATAATACCCACTTTCAGAACTGAACGTAACGAGTAACAAGAACCTTGTCAGAAATGTAGTGAAGTGAAAAGTACGGTTTTGTCTTTCAAATGTAGTCAAGTGAAAATTATAAGTTTCCCAAAAAAAGATTACTCAAATGAAGTACAGATACTCAAAAACTGTACTTAAGTACAGTGCTCAAGTAAATGTACTTCGTTACAGTCCACCTCTGGATCTAATTTATATTAACTGGTAGTTTGTGGAGCTGCAAGCCCTTGAGAGAGTCTAGTTTGAGACAATACTGGGAAAACTAGAAAATTGCCATGATATTTGATTAAAAGACATTTTCTAACGGGTGGGGGGTGGGGCGGGGGGGGGGGCGGCCCATGAGATCACAGTTATGGCCCTGTATTCAACGTTTAGCATGCTCACATGTGGTTGCAATCTAGGCTTGTAGGAAGTTTCTGGGGAGTATTCGGTTCTTATTGTTCTTCAGTGTGGCATTCTGTAGGGGGACGGAGTTCCTAGTCATGATTTATTGAGCTTTATTCTCACTCGTCAGCCTTGGATGGCAGGTCCTGGTGGGCCCCCTTGAAAAACGCTTTCCACTCTCGAGCCAAAGCTTAAAGCGGGAAAAAAATCCCGGCACAAACGCAGGTGATGTTTTTGAGGTGTTTTATGGTCACATGCTACCTTGCTATTCGATTACAAATCACTAACAGCTTACGAAACCCGCCGACCCCCATTGCGAATGCTTTCCAGGACCCCACAGCACCCCCACTCTGGACATTCTATTCAAACCATATGGCTTTATAAGGGAATCTGCATGATTTGATTTGACATGGCGAATGGAGCCGCTTGTCCATTTTTCCGATGTACCCTCTATTCTAAATAAATACATAATGAACGATTGTGTGCTGCTCTTGAGAGAATGCAACTGTTTCCAACAAGACATATTATACTTTCATCACCGGAGACTGCACTAAATACTGAGTAGCAGTTATTTTGTGTGTCTTGAAACAGTGGACAACATGTGAAGAGAACATAGCAATACTATTTTCCCTGTTTAGCTGTGATAATTCCCTCAAACCAGCACTCATACAATAGCCTACCAGACCTGCCAGCCAGGTCATCTTTTAGGACTATTATCACTGGACAGCTCAACACATTTGGAGGAGAACACTGAACACCAATTATGTTATGTTAACTAAAACACTAACATGAATCATGCTGTGGGGTGTGGGGGAGGTATGGCCATTCTACCCACCCAGGATGGGTGAGGCCAGTTTTGCCCTCTTGGACTTCTGGCCATGTATGGCTGTGGCCAATGACTGAGTAAATGCACACATGACTGAATCCCAGGTGGATATTTTCTGGCCATGCTATGCACCATTTTGGTGTCCCAACATAGTGCACTACATAGAGAGTAGAAAATCAGTTGAGAGTCACTCCCAGAAAGATGTATTCAAGATCAAGGTCAGGGATACATGACGAGTCAACATTTCTCCATGGGCCACTGTGCAACATCCAGCAACATTCAACAAAGTGCAAGTCATGACAGAAAGAATACAATAAAAATACAATCCAGCAATGTAACAGCTTAGTATGAGAGTAACAAGCATTGAACCACAAGTACAAAACTGCAAAAAATACCCAATACAGTGACCATTTGTCACCAAGTGAAGCAGGGGGCAGCCAGGAACATGGTGCTTGGGGAGCAATGCGTGGGGATGGTACCTTGCTCATGCAATGTGCAGAGAATACAGCAATGTAACATTAAAGTGCAAATGTATTGTAATATAACCTAATTTATTCTGATTTCACATCACATTTCAGCCGCTCCAAGTCCTGTTCTGTTAAGTTTCCCTCTCGCTTGTCAGCACAGTCCTGATTTGTTTTTGTGGGTCTTAGTGTTACGGCAGGGCAGCCTCCCCACTCACTGGTTCTGTATCATAAGTGGGAGAGATTTTTGCCCACTAAGCTTTTTTTCCCGGCCTCGTTTCCCGACACATGTGTCATGGCCAGATTAAATCAGCAAGCCCTTATAAACAGCAGATGAGGAGAAATGACCATAGGTCTCGCGGGACAGTGGCGCAGGGACATCCCGTAAAACACATGTAGTCAGCACAAAACTAACAGAGGCGTAAAGTTTAATCATAACCCCCCTCCGTAATAAAGTGCAGACACTGGAACACAACAGCCGCACAAGATGAGACATCAGTGACAGTGCGATGAAGAACATAAGCTCAAAATTACAGAGACACATGGCTTCATTTTTAACACAGAGAAATTCTAGCAGTCTTTGTCTAAAGCAGTCATTGCATTACAGTGTTCAGTCCAAACTGCTGGGCTGGCAGCCTGGACTGTGTTGTTGTAGCTAATCAAAATATTCAGGTTGGAAATTATGACGAATTTGAATGAACACCACCAGTCAAATGTTTTTGCACACCGCAGGTGTTTACCACTTATTTCATAAACTTTTCATTCTTGTTAAGCACTGAAAAGTGAACAACTATAAATGTAAATATGTCAAATAAAAAAAGGCTTCTTTGATAAGTTACAGAATCTGTAACAGCACATGTCTGACATCCCATTATCTGGTCAAATTGTAGTATAGACATATTCTCGAATTCTAGTTATTAACTGTTTCGTCACTTAATAGCTTGATAAATATCTAACCGTTGTCTGGTGTTCCACATCATATTAGGTGTCGTTTTGTTGGTTAGTAGTGAATAACAAATATGCCCTTTTCTTGCTAATAAAGGAGCTCATATGGTGAACATACTGTAACTGTACTCATTAGCAAAGAATATTAAGTGTGTTTTTAGTCAATATTAAGTGAGTAACATGTAAGTGTAGAATATCTCAATGTGTGCAAATATGTTTGACTAGTAATCTATTTATTTTTGTCAAAACACTATAATACTACAAAATGGTCTTTCTCATTAAGTTGAAAGGGAATTTTGCCCCACAAAGTTCTGCTGGCCAAATATTTGTGCTATTTGATGGATGTCGTTTGTTCGTAGACCAAATGTAAATGATCCGGTGTATTAATGGAGACAATGTGTACTGTATGTTGGAACAAAGTCCTCAAGGGCAGAACAATGGATGTAAAAACCCGGCCCGTGCTTTTTAGAGCCCCCTTTTTCACCACGACTTTCTCTCTTTGTCTTTCCAGTCTCCCAGAGTTCGGACACCCCTCCTCCCCACTCATTCTCTTGCTGTATCTCAATCAGCCAGCTGTGCTTAACTGCAGGCTCTCTGGGCTACACTGTTGACATGACCTGCTCCGAATGGCAGGCAACCTAAACAATGCCGCAAACAGGCCGGCGCAGATCTGGCACACAGGCGCTGCATGGGGAGGAGGAGTGATACAAAGAAAAGAAGTGGGGAAAAGAAAAACAGACAGGCGACCAATGGCCGGGCCGGAAACTCTGGAGTTTAAAGTAGTAGCAGCGCAGGGCTGAGTTTTGGCTCGCTTTGCGATTTGCTGATGCCAGGAAAAACTCCAGTGGAGAGAATCACTGGGCGCTTAAGGTGGCCTCGTGTAGAAGCGAGCAAACTCATTCAGAGTCTTTTGAAGTGTCTGTGTGTCAGTGTGTATTTGCTCTTCTACATTTTTAGAACAAAAAGGAACCAGACAAAGCAGAGAAAGCAACCTACAAAACGATCCTGACTTTTCCCCCCCAGAAAGCCTTTTGAAAAGGCAATAAAATTTGTTTTGGTTATCTATATATTTGTATCAGTAAAAAATGGCCCAATAAGCTCTGCAAGAATGCAGATGGGATACGAAAGCAGCAATATATAAATAATACAAATAAGACATTCTATTACTTGCCTATTTATACTTACATATGGGGCGTCTTACATATAGACACATGTATATATTGTATACAGTAACCCCTCAACATTCGCGGGTTCAATCTAATGGTGGCCATAATACAGTTATCAACCGCCATAAAAAGAAGATGAAGAAGAAGAAGCCCGCTGCAGCATGTAGCTGGCTCTGCATAAAAACAAACCTCTGTGTTTGTGTCTGTGTGCGTGCATGTCTGTGTATGTGTGTGTGCGTGTGTATGCATGCATGTCTGTGTATGTGCCATATGTAAGTTTGCATGTGTGTGTATGTGCGTGCGTGTATATGCATGTGAGTATGTGTGTGTGTGTTTGTGAGTGTGTGTGTGTGTGTGTATGCATGTGTAAGTGTGTTTTTGTGCTTGTATGTATATGCATGTGAGTGTGTGTGTGTGTGTGTGTGTGTTTGTGTGCGTGTATGTATATGCATGTGAGTGTGTGCGTGTGTGTTTGTTTGTGAGTGTGTGTGTGTGTGTGTGTGAGTGTGTGTGTGTGTGTGTGTGTGTTCGTGTGTTTGTGTGTGTGTATGTATATGCATGTGTGTGTATGTATATGCATGCGTGTGTGTGTGAGTGAGTGCCTGTGCATGTGAGCATGCATTTGTTTGTGTAAGTGTGGGGGAGTTTCTCTATCCCAGGAGACAGCTTCGGCCTGGCACTAAAATTACTGCCCTAATGGCTTGTGTCATGAAGTAGATACTCCCTTCCACTCCATTTTTTACATTTTATGTTCTTTGCTTTTTAAGGCAATCTCTAATCATGGTGTCCAACTTTCAGTCTTACAGGGAACATTGTGCAACCAAAGCGCATTTAACAAGGAAGCGTGTGTGTGAGTGTGTGAGTGTGTGCGCTTGTACGTGTGTGTGCATGTGTTTTTAATTCCTTGTTTTTGTGATGTCATGAAAACTAGTGAGTGTTCATACATCTGCCTGTTCATCTTGCCTCGGCTTCGCCCCACCTATCCACGCTGAAGTTGTGTTTTGAAGTTGGCACAATATGAAGCAGAACAGGCATTTTTTCACTTGTGTTTGTAAACATTTCAGCAGAGCAGCTTTAACACTGGACTAATAGAAACAAGCTACTCAGCCTCTGCTTAAGAGACAGAGGCTGGATGATAGTCATGTAATTATTACTGGATGTTTTTTGAGGGGAATGAGCCCAGGTCATAAGTGGAGCGCAGAGAAAAATAAAAGAATGTAGTGTGTGTGCGTGTGTGTGTGTGTGTGTGTGTGTGTGTGTATGTGTGTGTGTGCGTGTGTGTGTGTGTGTGTGTGTGTGTGTGTGTG
>JBBPDH010000001.1:6459263-6470984 GCA_037974565.1 Clupeocharax schoutedeni
GACATCAGAATCTTTTTTTTCTTCATTTCCCTTCTCTAAAAACTGGTGCGTCTTATGGTCCGAAAAATACGGTAATTTGCTTTAATTGAAACGCTCATTGCGTCTTTGTTGCGGTTTGATAATCAGTGCCATTATTCCCATGTTAACAGTTTAAAAACAGGACTGAACCACAGATCATGCATGGAAGAAGATAAATAGAAAAGAGTTAGTCTGTTTTATAGTTGTTATTGATAATTATCGGTAAATTGACGAATGTTCCCGGAGTGGTAGATTCAGTAGATTCTGCTGCTACTGAAGCCTCTTCATCAACAGACAGTGCAACAGATTCAGAAAGCTAGTTCCTTTAGTGCAAGCAGAACTTTTAAAGCGAAATGGCTAATTCCGTGTTAACAAGCACTGTCAGGACATTTGCGTACTTTCTCTTATTTATTTTCTCTCGTAATAAGATTTCAGTGTGGAGTGTGTCTGCCTTCCTCCGGTTCTTCACTCTCTGTCTGTTTTAATATAATCTATTAGAGTCAGTAGTTCACAGGCACAGGCGAGTTTAGCAGCTCGTGGCTGTAGAGGCTTCTCTTTCCTTATCCTGACTGCCAGCTGTGACAGAGAATTAGCTGTCCCATAACATACATTTATATACAGATTACTTCATTCTTATACAGATTACATCATCATATAAATGCTGGTGACATCATGTATAATTACTTCACCCTCTTCTCTTATCCTGATGGTAACTTCCTATGAGAAGTGTGTGTGTGTGTGTGTGTGTGTGCATGTATGCATGAGAGTATGAATGAGTGTAAAAGGCCAATTAGGCATGTGGACAGAGCTCTGCTTGATCTGTTTGATCTTTTCATCTGTTTGATGTCTGTGGCTGAATTACTTAGTCACTAATTGACTATATATACATATGTATACTGTGTAGACATACATTCATACATAAATATAATTGTATTGCTATTATTCTATTTTTCTGCTTAACAGTGTTTTTTTTTTTTTTTTTACCCTCTCCACAGTGGCTGTGTAGGGGAAGGCTCCATGAATGTACGTCACCATGATGATGACGGACCAGATGCTGGAGCTTCCGCCATTGCTCAACGGCGAGGTTCCCATGATGCACCACATGATTAATGGAGATGCCTCGCAACAGGTGAGCAAACGGCCCAGATTGATCACTCTTGAAACCCCTCACTGTTGCTCTGAGTAGTTGACTGATGAGATTTCTGTCTTCAGGTGATCCTGGTTCAGGTGAATCCTGGGGAGACATTCACCATTCGCAGGGAGGATGGAACCCTGCAGTGCATCCAAGGTCTGTTTTTGATGAATACATCTTTGTATAATCATCTGCCTGAGAGAAGCTGGCTTCTTTAGAGTATTTATGGAATGTTCCATATTGTGCTATTGAAGTATTTAGGAAATGTAAAGCATCAGATGGCTGTTTCACAGTGGTTTTGTTCACAAATTTACTCTCACCTATCACCAGGAATGTGTTACAGAGGGCTTAAAACGTTTGAGTTCTTATGGTGAAAGTGACAATCTGGTCATACGTGAACGGTGTGTACATACAGCACACAGTGTGAACAGCACAAAATACTTTCTCTGCATTTAACCCATTCACCAAGTGAAGCAGGGGGCACCTACGAACACAGCGCCCGGGGAGCAGTGTGTGGGGACGGTACCTTGCTCAGGGTACCTCATAGGGGCATGGTCAGAGCGGTCTTGGGAATCGAACCCGGACTTTCTGATCACACCACTATGCTACCAACTGTTGTACACTTGGTTAAACAGTTTAACAACAATAACAAAGTTAGCAGTCTTAAGTATGAGTATTTATACAGACTCATTTTTACATTTATTAGTGTTTAGAAAAATGGAGTACACTTTTTTCTTCTTTCTCCATACTTACCACACACTAAGAAAACTCATTTTCAACAGAATAGATAAAATGTAATTCTATCCATTTTGTGATAAATGTTCAGTAAAAAGGGTAAGATTCATATCTGGAAGGTATGGGCAAATGTTTTTTACCTTACATTTTTGATATGGAAGGTATTCGGAGAATTTACTGCTTCACCAACTTGTCATTAGGCCTAGTTTGGAGTTTGCATGTCCTAAAATGCGCACGTTAGGCAAATTGGAGATTCCAGACTGCCCTAGGCGTATGTAGGTATGTAGGTCTGTGATGGATTGGTGACCTTGTCCACGGTGGCTAGGGATAAGTGGTTCAGACAATGGATGGATGGATCATTTGAATAAAGAAATGAAATTGTTCAATTTGTCAAGAAATTCAAATTCATAGATGAGAATTTTCACCCTATAGTTTGTCATGATACTGTAGATACTGTAGATATTGAACCAAGGATTTGGTTCCATACTTTGAGCTAGGAGCTCAAATAGAGCAGAAACTGCAAGGCCTTGGTAAGCAAGTTGCTGCTGATTAAACTATGCTTCTTAATGCCCACCATAACTCCATAAATGCTTCAGTAAGGTCACCCATCTCTGCACCCCTTGCATCAGTGCCCGAAGGGAATAGCATTTTTCCCGCCAACAAATAAACCTTGACCAACTGCCAGTCAGGAGAGCACTGTCCCTCTGTGCCTTGTCCCTCTGTGGTCTTGTGCTGCTGTTTGCACAGCAGAGTGCTGCTGCAACTATTACCTAATGCAATTTGCCCAACGAGAATAGTGAAGTCTGTGGCACGAGGCCGTTTGGCTTACAGAGAAGTGGATGGGCAGGTTCAGTGGAAAAAGAGAGTGAGAAGAGGCTGCTTACAGCATGAGAAACTCTGAGCTTAGTGTGTTTCCAGATGGACGTTAATTATTAGTGTAGCAGCCGCTTAGGCATGCATGTTTTGTTTAATATTACAGTGTCCTTGTATATGATCCAGGTGGCTAAGCAGTTGTTTTTCTGTGCTAACTTGCTGTTTCTGCAGAAAGTTGCTGATAAATGTTTTCCCAGGCCATGGTAAAGCAGCCCACTGTGTTCATTTGAGCACCATTTTCAACATTTGTTTTAGTGTGTGTGTGAGAGAGAGGGAGTGAATGTGTGTATGTATGTGTTGTGTGTGTATATGTGTGTGTATCTGGGTGTGTGTGTGTGTGTGTGTGTGTGTGTGGCTCACATGCCTTCAGTGGGCAGGAATGTCCGTGCAGCGTTACCTAATCGTCTTGGGTTGCTCAGAAAGCCCATGACTCTGGATTTAATGCAATAAATCGTGCTGATTGTCATTTTTCTGTCATTACATCCCCGCAGCTTGGCAGCAGTAGTTTGGCCTCCTGCTGTGGACAAAATCTTGAGTAACAGAGCCTGGCAGAGCTGTGGGCATTGACCCAACCGGGTTAGGACACCCACTGGCGTCTACCAGCCGCCTCCTAACTCCCTGGGTGCTGCTGTTCCACCTCTGGCCCCTTGGCCTGTAGCTCATGATGGGTGGCCACACGACTGGCAGGCAGCTCTGGGAAGATGGCCCGGCCCTCTTTGATTTTTTTGAGCAATTATGATCTGTAATTACTCCTTCCCAGCTGTCTGTGAAGTTGGTGCAGTAGGACACCATGTTTTCACATTACTTGGCAAATCATTACTTTCTATAATTGATTTATCTAACAAGTATTTATGCCTGTTTACACCAATTATGTTTTTTTTCCCAAATGGAAAGATGCAGATGCAATTTTTAATGTAGTGTACACTTCGCAAGCCCAAAGTTTTTTTTTAGTTTTATTTTTTAAAAAAACACTCAGAGAATGCAGGAAGAAGTTGGAGGGGCAAGTGAAAATAGATTCCTGAAATACCAGCAACAGTTAATTGAACGCTTTTCTTTTACGGTAACAATGATCACAGAAAAAACATTGTAAAATCAAATTCTCACAATGTTTCCCAAATCTTTTCTGTATCTCTTTAATCTCTCAGCATCCAGGCCTTCATTATGAGGCACAGAATTGTCCATGGGGTTTAGGACTTTGTGAGCTTAAAAACGTACACTGTGGGCAGCCAATTTTATGACAATGTTTCAAATATGAAGAAATATGGACACACTTTGTCCTTCAGTGGTTTTCTTTACTTTTATTATTTTATACATTGTCGATTAATATTGAAAATAAACAACATGATGAAGAAACACATGGAATTATGCAGTAAACAAAAAACAAGTTAAGCAATAAGTTCTGTAATAAGGTAATGATGTACTGCTGTTTCTTTTTACTTAGTTAAGTGCTTCTTGCCATAATGTGTAGTAGAAGCGTAGTGGAATAGGATCACTAACTGTGTACCATCCCGACCATCAATCACATTAAGAAGGCAAGAAATTCCACTACTTACGAAGAACACCTGTTAATTAGATACCATTCCAGGTCGATTCCTCTTGAATCCAAATGAAAAAATGCCAAGAATGTGCAAAGCTGTCATCAGAGCAATGTTTTCAATATTAATCTACAATGTAGCCAATAAGACTACCATCTAAGAGCGGATCCAGGGGGCCCCCTGCCCCAGCGGAATCTGATTGGCCTTCAAGTGCCCCTCTTCAGTTGACTCAGTTCCAGCACTTTGTTGCTTGGATCTTTACTGATGTGCACACTTCAGACACTTCTTGTAAAGTGATGTTATGTGTGGTGTATTTCTAAGGAAATAAAGTGGGTTGCTTTGACTTTTGGAGGTTGTTAGCTTCATTAGTGCGGTTGCTCCAGTGCCTGAAGCTAAATTTGGAAACATTCTTTGGCTACCCGACTACATGAGGAAAAGAGAATTTTTTGCTGAGCCATTGCTTACTAGAGTGTCGGTATACACTAGATACTCCCCATTCCACACATACAGACCAGGCGTGAACAAACGAGATAAAACTAAATAATAACCGTACCATTCTGCCTTATATTTTCTTTAAACTGGATTTTTATGGACAGTACCTTGCCTGTTTTATAGCCATTTGTGCTCTGCCACAAGCCAGATGACCTGTTTTGCAGCTGTCATGATGCACATTTGTTTGATAATGGAGTTCTGACTGGTCAGCTTCATTTGAATGCATCAGCACAATGCAGAAAATTGAGCTCATTGTGAACAGCCCTTTTATTATCGACAGAACATTATCCTAACAACTGACTAATCTAATTATACCTTCTGCTGTTTTTTTCCTTTTAACACATCACAGTACCATCATTCGAAGTTCTGTCTGACAGCAGGGCTCCCAGTTCCAGCCCTGGAGACACCCCATATTTTTTTTCACTGTTATTCTGCACCTCTGATTCACTTCATTGACTAACAAACTCCTTGTTGGCTGAGTCATGGCTATTGGGGAGCTAGCAAAAATGGTTCCAGTAACACTAGAAGCCAAATCACTCCCATTGCTTCCTGTAATGTATTGCAATCTGCTTGATTAGCCTGGAATGTTATAGAACTATTGAGTCATGAATTGTTCTATAGTCAGTGTCTTAAGATCTCCTATTGTATTAAGGTCTCCTATTGTAAGCTGGGTTTGATCTCCCACCTAATATTGACTGCTGTATTGTGGTAAAAAGAGAAAGAGTCTGGTGCAAGTTGTGGCAAACTGTCATTTGGACATCTTTTCTTCATAATGTCGAGCACATGCAACTGTTCATTAACACGGAAACTTAACTGGACAAAGTTAAGTGCTGAAGTGTGTACATACGGAGCTGCAGATGCGTCTGTTGACAGTTGTGACCGGCTTTACTTGCCATAGATATCAAGCTCTCTGTCTACATGTGGGTAGAGTGTCTGGAACTACCCTACATACAGACACACCTTCTCATTCAATGTTTTTTCTTTGTTTTTATTATTTTCTACTTTGTAAATTAATATTGAAAACAAACAAAATGATGAAGGAACACATAGAATTATGCACTAAAAAAAGAGTTATATATATATATATATTCAGAATATATTCTGGAATAAGGGAATGATGGACTGTTGGTTTTTTTTTTTACTTACTTAAGTGGTTCTTGCCATAATGCGGAGAAGAACTGTAGTGGAGTAGGATCACTAACTGTGTACCAAACCGACCATCACAACCGATGTCACAACACTGTACCATTCCAGGTGTGATGTGTTAACAGTTGGAACATTTTTGTTTACACATGACATTGCGTTGCGATAAAAAAAAACAAAACAGCTTAGACATTTACATTTATGGCATTTAGCAGACGCTTTTATCCAAAGCGACTTCCATTCTCTACCTACAGGGGTCAGTCTCCCTGGAGCAACTTGGGGGGTTAAGGTTCTTGCTCAGAGACCCATTGGAGGTGCTGAAGGTAGGATTCGAACCTGTGACCTCTTGGTCTGGAGGCAGGTATCCTACCCACTGAGCTACCTCCACCTAGACCTGAGGCTACTAGTATGGAATAAGTATTCTATATCCTTATAATAAAATTGTTTTTTCTTTCATAACTGTCAGAAATACTGCTGTGACATAACTCATATATGCCTGTTCAGTTCATAAATATGGAAGATCAATCCCAAAGTGGTCAGACAGAGATATAAAATTGCTTACTGTGTAAGAATTTGCTATTTTCTAAGGCTTTTTTGCCTTTCAAACTGTGAGGTCGGTTGCACCAAGAATGACCATAACTTCACCAAGCTGACAGAACTGGAAAGCCTCTTTCTCTCTCTCACTCTTCATTCCTCACTCCTCACTGTACGTCTTAAGGCTGCACAAATATATTTCCTGCTGATGTGGCAGAGGCCTTCCCCCATTCCTCTCTCTTCTCTTCTCTCTGCGCCCCATTCCTCTCTTTTCTTCTCATCTCTCTTCTCCTCAGTGACCCATTACCTCAGAATTTCAGTGCCTTATATCACCTGCTGCGCCGTCTCAAACATTGAGGTGACAAACGGCCCTTAAAGTCCTTTCCTCAAGCGTCAGACAGAGCAAGTGAAAGCTAGGCTGTCAGGCAGTGAGGTTCTTGGGGAGCAACTGAAAGAATATGGCTATGGGGAGCTGTACAACTGTTAACACATCACACCTGGCTGCTGATCTTGATCTCTCGAAATTATCTATGAGCAGAGCGCAGCCGCTTTTGGACTCCAAAAAGAGCCACAATAGCTTCACATCCAGGCCAGATGTGGCCACAGCCTCGAGGAGAGAGGAGCATGTCGGCCTTTGATGTGCAGGCCGGACGTGTATACACATACACACACACACACACATACATATGCTCAAGCACACACACAGGCCTCATGATGGATGATTTAAAGCTGAACTGGGATGAAACAGCTCTTAAAGTGATAGCCCAGAAAAAAACGTTGCTAAAAAAGAATTAATTAGTCAAGGACTCGTTTGGTATCTGAAATGTACTTCTGAAGTTTTGCAGTATAGATATGAGGCTAATGTAGCTACTGAGCCGTGTGTAGTCACACACGGGTTTTTTTTTAAAAGAACCGAACTTTTTAAAGAAATTAAAGTGTTCTGGGAGCATATTTGTGGGCATAAAAATAGTAAAAAAAAGTCATACAGCTACACTTACATTTAAATTAATGGCATTTGGTTGATGCTCTTATCCAGAGCGACATATAACCGTGTTCGAGTAGTCCCCAACTGTTTCTTAAACCTGTAAACAGCTTAAATCCATGCCTGCCAAACAATACCGGAACAACATAAGCCATAGAAAAGTCAAGAGTTACTTACAAATGTTCAAAAAACTCATCTGCAAAGAATTAAAAAGAATGGATCAGTCAAGGACGTGTTTACTTCAGTAATTTTGCAGTATAGCTAAAAGGCTAATGTAGCTATTAATGCCTCAAACTGATTTATGTAATCTCGAGCAGGCTTATGGTTTATGACACAAAACGGATCTATAAGAAATAGGAAATATTTTGCCTTAGGTCTTGAGCTATTATATCAAATAAATATTAGTAAGTGATCATATACATACCGTTCATAACGATGCTACTAAAAAGGCATAAGGCTACACTGTTTTTTCTTTATTTTTTTTAAATTGTACTTTCAAAGGGAAGCAGCGGTCATATTAGAAGCAGTGATTTAGCCGCTCCTCCCAGCAGGACCAGAGGTAGGATCCAGCTTTTTTTTTTTCTTGCTGCTGGAAGTCGACGCCTCCTCCAGCCCTAAGGGAGGAATGGCAATGAGCAGGAGCTACGGGACTGGATGGTGTTCGTTCTTTCAGCCAGGTTCATTCCAAAAAGTGAGGAATGTCACATACAGATTCCTCCTTATCCCAGTCTTTTCGCTGCCCCATTGCTTCTCTCAGTCTTTGTTGATTTATTTTCCCCCCTCCCCCATTTTTGCTCTTTTATAGCGCTGTCTTTTTGGGATTTTTGTGTCCGCTCTGCTCCCTTTCCTGCAGCGGAGGAAAGCCCCTGCGCTGCAGATGATCATAGCAGAGCCCTGATTCCATTGCTGTGAGTCACCCAGCTGTGGAACAGTGCATTTTTGTGTGCATCATGGAGAAGCAGAGGCTCTGAGAGCAAGCCGAGAAAAAGGGCAACGTTGTGTCTCACCCACGTCCCTCCATGCTGCACTGTGTTTGTTTTGTCTCACTCTTTACTTAGTCCTTTGGCACACATAGTTTGGTGGAGCTTCTGAAGAAAACGTCTTTCTGCAAGGATTGAATATTTTTCACCTGCTGGCCCCAAACATTCTACAGCATTACATTGTTTTCTTTCTCACTCACTCTCTCTCTCTCTCTCTCTCTCTCTCCCTATCGCTCTTTTCCTCAACTTTTATCCTTTTGCCTTCCCACCATCCTTGCCTGTCCCTCTCTTCCTTCACTTGTGCATCTTTTTCTTACTCTCCCTCTTTTTCTTCTTTCTCCCTCTTAGTCTTTGCTCTCCCCTCCCTATTCCTTACTTCTTTAGTCTGCTTGCATTTTTGCCTTTGCTCTCTTGCTTTTTCTTCTTCTTGCTTTACACTTCACCTCTCTCTCTCTCTCTCTCTCTCCCTCTCCCACTTTCCCACTCTCTCTCACTCTCTCTCACTTTTCTCTCGCTCATCTCTCTCTCTCTCTCTCTGACCTACTAATTTAAGGTGGTGTTGTGTCGTGTGTGTTCAGCTCTTGATGTCTCTTTATGAGGCAGTAGCTTAAGATCCAATTCCAGGATAAGAAGAGCACTGTTAAAAAAAATGCAGTTGATTGACATCTCCAGTCCAGCCGGCGTGCTGCGGCGTGCTGCTCCTTGCCTTGCATCTCTCAGACCAAGCTGGACTTCATGATAGTGCAGCATACAGAAACAAACCCCTTAACCTCCACAAGCAAGAAAGCTCATCTGGAGAAGCACACATGCACTTAAAACAGCTACACTTCACAAAAGCCACAGATACAGTACGACCCGCTGCACTGCTTCTATAGCTTTTGTGCTCTGTGTGGTTATCTCGCAAAAGTTCTCTCATTTATATGACATCCCAAAGTTCTGCTGACTTAATTCTCACCTAATGCAGTAATGTGAGCAGATCTTTAGGGTTTTGGGGAGTTTTTCTTTTGGACAATGGTGCCATTTATGAACATGACAGACTAGACTTCACGACTTCACCCAGACAGGGCAGATCCAGAAAACACACACACACACACACACACACACACACACACACAAGAGTGAACACCCCTTCAGATCATGTCAGAGCAAAGGAAACTTCATTCTGAGCTCAGAGCATGTCGGTGCAAGTCTCTCCCTTATTCTTGCTCCCTGCCCCCTTCGTTCTCCCTTCACTTGCCCTTCTCTAATTTTTCTATCACTTTCCCCTTCTCTCTGTTTCTGTCCTGCCTCTCTGTCTGTCTCTCTGTCCCTCTCTCTCTTTCTCTCTCTCTCTTTTTGTCTGCCTCCTCTCTCTGCCCCCCTCTCTCTTTCACTCTCTTATTCTCTCTCTCTCTCTCTCTCACTCTCTCTTGATGTGTCCCCCTAAATCTGTTTTCCTGTAAAGGAGCAATGATTTGAGGTGCTGATATGTAAGCTAGAGCTGCAGTACTCCCCTTCCCTGCTCCAGCTGTGGTAGAATTGGGTCAGCCGAGGAGCACAGTAGAGGGCAGGGGGGTCAGACGCCCTTCCACCACATTTTTTCCACCCTCTGCCTCCAGGGAGTCTCCCTCCACAACAGGGCCTTCACAGGACCCACAGGGCTGCAGTGTACACTAGAACTGCACAATATATAGCTTGTTAATCACTATCAGGATATTGGTCTTTGCAATACTGACATCTCAGAGGCCTGCAATGTGGAAATGAGCCCTCTAACTAATAACCATGTAGTACTAAGCCTATTATTTTAGTCAAAATGTTGCATGTCACTCTTTAGCTGTCACATTTTTGATTGACTTTTTTTTATACATCACAAGATCATCATACTTTCACAGTATGTAGCAATGCAGTGCATTATTAAGTAATAATATTTAATTATTTGTTGTGTATTTAAACAGAACTGACCATGTACTGTCTTGTGTTCTTTTTTTATTTTGAAAAGCGTTTAATTGGATGCTAACAGCTTATATTCTGCCATGTGTTAAACCAAACAGCCACTGGATGGGTGATCACAATAAGTGGGTAAAAGGTTCAGGTTGCATCTGTGGTCCAGGAGGACAATATGTTGTTTCACTGTGTACCTATTGAATATGGCTGAGATGACAATAAAGCTCTACTTCACTTAGAACAGAAATCTGTATGGTGTAAAGTGATTCTCAGCTGGAGTTCTTGGGCCAGTTACTAGCGTGTTAAATCACCACCAAAAACACAAACATGAATAATAAAATTTTTATGAATCATAAAATTTTGGCCAAATTTTATTGCCTGAAGCTCATTGTGTGGGCCGAATAAACACATGGATCACCCTTTTTCAATATTTTCTATCATCGCAATATTAAAGTTTTATATTTAATGGTTTTGGCATAGATGTAGCAACAGCACTCAAATACAGCATGAATCTATTTACATTAAAAACTGGAATAAATTGGCTGATTGCCAAATGTACATTTTGAGCAAAACAATGCTGGCAGCTTTACAACAGTATTAAAACTTTTGCACTTTTTTTTAAACCATGTGAACAATCTCTTCTGAGAGAGAGTGAGCCCTTAAAAAGCTGTTGAGCATAAAGCAGACTGGCAATTTTAAATCGGATATCTCATGGTGTCTGGCCGTGATTGGCCGGGGCTTGCCTTGTTTTCGGTTCGGAACGGAAGCTCTGGGAGGGAAGAGAACGGGAGGCTTTGGCTGTGTCTGCTCGGGAGAAAGGAAGGGGAAACAATGCCCAGACAGCAGCGGCAGTGGCCTGGCACGATAAAACGCTTCAGTGCTTCCATTCCACACAGTCCGACTTGCCCATAACAGTACAGTAATGCGGCCAGCAGTCGCCCACGCAAAGGCCAGCCTGTGAGAGGACAGTTGACCGGGGCGGGTGGGTGGATGGAAAGGAATATAAAGGGTGAAGTTGTGGTGACTAGTGGCGCTCAGTCTTCCTGCCTTCCGGCTGGACTGTTTGCACAACCGTCTGAGAACGGGAATGCAAGAAGTCTGCTCAGCTAGTCTACTGCACATCCCAAAAACTATCACCCTAAAGCATGCTGGGAACTCACATTCAGGTCCAGGAGCAAGGGAGGGCATAGGAAATGTTGTGAATTCATCCTCCCAAATATAAGGCTAAAATAAGATAATGAAGAAAAGCCACAACAGCTTTAGAGGGCAGAACTGTCTTTATTTGTCTTTTATATAAATATATTAGTGCTGTCAAGCGATTAAAATTTTTGATCTAATTAATTACATGGTGTGGCGATTAATTAATCTAATTAA
>JBBPDH010000001.1:6480654-6493552 GCA_037974565.1 Clupeocharax schoutedeni
CCTGGCCTTAATAGAAGAAGCAGTGATACTATACCAAGTACTCTGTGCAATGTTTCTTCCTTATTCTATCACAATTATGATTTTTGTATTTGTGTTAAGGTATGCAAAATGTATCCGGATATGTTTTTTGAAAGCATTATTTTTTGCTTACTGATTAATAAAAGACTTGGTGAGTATCGGATTTGTATCTTATTTGTAGATATCCAAATTTACAATATCGGTATTGGTATCGGACATAAAAAAGTGGTATCGGGCCATCCCTAAAATTAAGCAGTCACATATTGAAATTAGGGAGTAGCAAAGTTTATATGTTTGAAAATGAAGAGCAAAAAGAACAAAAAGATCCCTCAAAGGCTTCCGTAGTGTTATGAGCCAAGTTTATTATAATCAATTATAATAATATTGGAACAAATATCAAAAGTATGTATCCCTCCAAAAACTTGCTGTTTGTCTATGCAGAGTTCTTGGAAAAAAACCTCAGTAATTTAATTGAATTGTGGTGAAATGTGCAGTGCATTATTTTTACAGAATTCAAATCACTGTGGTCAGAGATTTACCCCTAGCAATGAACAAATATTCCCAGAGAACTTCGCTGACAGTGTATTGTGTCTCTGTGCTTGCTGGCTCGAGTTAAAGAGAGTTAAAGACTTGTGGCGTGATCTCCACTGGTTGTTTCTTCTTAGCGAGAGACCGGTCTGGCTCTATGCGTGAACATGTGTGGAGCTGTGCTCAAGTTGATGGCTCTCTCTGGATCATGCATGACCTGTATGCAATGCATGGGTGAAGCATGCTTCCATCGGCACTTTTCGTGTCTGCTGGTGGAATGTAAACAGCTAAAACTGCAGCAGGGACTTTTTCTTCCACACTGGTCGTATGGTGTTTTTTCTAGGGCCAGAATAATGGAAACTAAAACAGGACTGTGAGTGCGCCAACAAATCATCTAACTAAAGAAGACTACTGGAAGCACAAAGGACAAAAACAATCTCATATGGTGCACAAAAAATAGCCAATGTCATATGAGATGCTTATTTACGTGCTTATGGGTATTATTCTTATATGGAGACTGTTATTTAAAATGTAATAGTACTCAAATGAACATATGTGATTAAATGCACTAACAAGATTTACAGAACTGTGCCTTTTATTTTATGGTAACCATAGAATTACTGTTGGAGTATTGTTCATAAGGGTCCCATAAGAGTCAGAATATTACTCAGTAGCCCCTCCCCCCCAGAAGGGAGCCCAGCATGTCCTGTGAGAGCCTGTAAGCTGGTCTGATGTGAGAACAGCTACACTGCTGATTCAGGGCCCTACTCATTTTATAGCCTGATTCTACTGTAATGCTGGCGGAGGGAGACTTTTAAGCCATTGTTTTTATATGCTTGCAGCCTCACACATTGTGCACACATTCACACATACCGGATAAATTATAATCATGAAAAGGCAGACATGCATAAATGCATCCTTGGTTAGGAGTAAATAAGAGTATTTAAAGGAATAGACTGTTAAATTGATAGCCAGAAATCTTATATAGTGTTTCTCCCCCTTTAACACAATTTTAGTTGTTTTAGGCTAATGTAGCTAACAAGTAATGGAAACATTGAGCCAGCAGTGTAGTGTGATGCTAACTGCATACCTGAATCATCATACACTTGTTTCAAACCACAATGAGTTGTTCTGCTTATGTGGTTTCTGACACTGCACAACATACTGGTATATAGTGACCATCTATGCCCTGCTAAGTAATGCTTGCTAATTGTTGAAGAATAGGTTTCCATTAGCTAGATTAGCCTCGTGGCTCCGGATCTGGATAACTTGGCTCAACAGTGTAGATCACCCGTGGTGATCTGGAAGAGCCGTACTGTATTGGTTTGACCTTCACTTGCTTAGTACCCTCTGAAAACCCCGGCCTCTGGCTCTCATTTACATCCGCCCGTCTTTTCTGTCTTATCTCACCGTCTTTAACCCTCACGCTTTATTCTTTTCATCCCTCTGGTTCTCATGTCTGGCCGCCCATGAGCGCCTGCGGTCTGGCCGCGCTTGGCCCCGGTTCGTAACGAGATGCAGACCTCTTCCTGTCTGCGCAGGGCTGGCCTGTGTTGCAACACCCAGAAACCCGAAGAAAAGACAGAAAATTAAAACAAGCAGCGCGTACAGGGCAGTTTGTGCTGTAATCTGTAATGTGTGCTGGAGTGATAGTCTCACTCTTAAACCATCCGCAGAGGGATATTGCATCCACAGCAGGCTTGAAGACCAACCTAAGCCATGCTGCAAAAATAACACTCCTGAATGGATGATTACATGCCTTGCCATGGAGTAATTTAAAGATTTAGATCAGTGCTCTGCAAATATGGGCACCAGGGAATTTCTGGGTGCATGTTACAAGCACTTTCCATATCCATTATGTCTGGTCAAATTTTAGTTTCATTTTATTACATTATATTTTTTATTTAAAAATATTGGATCTTTCTAAGCTTACACACTTAGGACCAGACAGAATGTAAGTGTATGTAAGTGCTGTACATATTAAATGATCCTCCACAGATTAAAACAATCACATTTTAAAGATATAATTTAACTGTTAATAGAAATAGAAATAGAAATAGAAACTAGTTTTCTATTAATGTTTTAACAACAAGGTAATGTTTTACTATGTACATTGTCAGAGCATTGAATTAACTGTTGTCATTTTTCAAAGGAATGTGTTTTTGGAAAAGGTACACACTCCTACATTTAAATGAAAACAAATGAATTATGACTTTTGCATGTGATATTTTAACTTACGCCATGAATATAAAATGGCTTCTGAACGAATGCAAGCTTTCTTGACCCTATATTTTCTGAAGACTAATGCCTCATAAATGTGTTACTGTATAAACAAAACTTTGTATCTGTGTTACATTAACATAAATGCTCAATACTGATAGTCAAGTTTTGATCCAAAATTTCAATCCTTTAAAAACTGTTATGCTTATAAACGTTCTGATTCTTATTATACACAGAATCCCTTTCAGAGACAGGAAGTAAGTTTGAGCATAGCTGCGAATAGATGCTCAGTTAGTATAGCAAGAAATGCTTTTCTCATTAGCTGATAATCCTAATTAAATGCAACATTGCATGATGTCAGCCACAGTGGTGTTTAGTTTTGCACTGTGATTTTTTTTAAGAATCAGTTAAAAAATGTTTAATAATGTGATCTCGCAAACAGTGGGTCTAAAAACACCCCGTAAACCCCTAAATGCTAAATCAAGGTGTTCGGCAAAAGTCAAATTATTTTAATCTTTAACGACTAAAGTAAATTTTACTTCGGTTTTATTTTTTCTCTAATGTTTGTTTACCAAAATAGTCCTAATTCATCATAACTCATTCTTACATGAGCATTTTCATAGGCAAGAGGCTGTTATATGTATCCTCTTTTCTGATTGGTTACCCTGTACAGCAGTTGTGGTGGTAGTGCAATGGTTCTCAACTCTTTCAACATTAAGGCCCACCCATCTGTCACAGCATGTTGCCATGGCCTACTTGGCCACATTAAATGATATTAAACAACCAATTGTGGACCGATGGCTTGTCTCGATTTTAGATTCACGGCCCAATCAAAAGCCTTCGCGGCCCACCAGGGCCTAGTGAGTAGGATACTTGCCTCTGGATCAAAAGGTCATGGATTCAGATATTTTAAGCACACCACCACTTGGTCCCTGAGCAAGATTCTTAATCCCAAGTTGCTCTAGGGAGACTGCCCCCTGTAGTTAGGGAACGGAAGTCGCTTTGGATAAAGGTGTCTGCCATATGCTCTTAATGTAAAGAGACATACGGAAACATGGGGTTAATTTGAAAACGGGCTGTTTTTGCAGACTGTGATGTCGGGACAATGAGTCTTTAAATTCTTTCCAGAGAAGTGGTGATACAGACCCTGTAATATATTGAAAGAAATCACAAAGTTAATATATAGCAATATAATTGCGATACTGATATTCTGTCCACATCATGTAGCCCTAAAGTAGACCAGTGATTTAGATTGACTGTGGTTTTACATTTGTAATGGTTTAGAATGGTTGTCTGTATGTGAAACAGATGCTTGATTTTTTTTCCACGAACTTCTATTCACTTAAAAAAGCAATTCTGCAATGAGAAAATCTTAAACGCCCCCACTTCCCACCCCCACCACCGTCTTGGAAGGGAAAAAATGATGCACAACGATCATGATAAGGTCGTGCTGCCATGACTTCATCAGGGTAGTGACTCACAGTCGGACCCCTTGGGCCCAGTAAGAGAAGGACCAGTGTACTCACTTTCCTGCAGAACCCGCTATTCCTCTCCAGTGTTGCCTGGCTACGTGACGGCAGCTTCATCCATCAGCCTGTCACTCGTCCCACAGATCTCTCCATTCCACAGCTACCGCTGACCTCCGATGATTTACTGTTTATTCAACAGCCACAGAGATGCTTTCTATAAATACTGTTTTCAGCCCACATCAACAGAGCACAGTCATGCCCCTAAAGGTTTGATTACTTTGTGTATTTTGGGCTGATAATGGATGAACAAATAAGAGCACACGATTCATCAATCTGAACTTTGTTATTCAACTGCATCGAGTTTGAAAATTATGATTTATTATATACTCCTCAATAAAGTATGTGCTCACATTTTGCCCGAAATCAAACTCTCAGCCCATTTTCAAACTCTCAAAAGCTTGATGTGTATTTCACTGCAGTTTATCCTTTTTGTGTGGATGTTATATAGTTGTTCCAAACTAACATTTGTCCCTGGTCCTCCCCTCTTTGCAGATCCTGAATTGGACACAAGAAAAGACCAAGATGTACCATCAGGATTAGAAAAGCCGCAGGTGGGTGGCTGTCGTCATCTCAGTACGGCTTTCTCCCCCATAATTGAATGCCACTGGAAAGTACAGTAGAATACAACCATGCTTTAATTTCACAGATGGTTTGGTTTGATGGTGAAATCAAAATTTTTGAAGGAGGCATTTATGCCATATGGCATGGGCTTTCTTTCCACTAGAGGGCAGCAGCACAGTGTCCATGCCTGTGCAGTGTTCGCATATATATTTTGCTTGGCCGTCTCTTCTGCCTAAAGACACACTTCATCACAGCCGCTCATTTAAGAGACTAAGCAGCTGCATTAGCTGTTTAATAGATTAGAAAGATCGTTAATTCTTCTGCACAAGAAACTGGTTTAAAATGTCCTAAGAAAGGAATTTTCCTTTGCCCTGGTGCTTTTGTATAGAACATAATGAACATATGTTTACATTTTTGTACCTTTCAGGTAACGCTTTAATTTAGCCCTTCGTCATAACACTGATATAACCATGCCAGCACAAAGTAACTGCATATACTGTAACAAGTAACTGATTGGATGACATTAAGCTCATTAAGCTGTTATCTGATTCGTTTAGTTTTGCTGTTATTTTGGACATAGCTCATTATTTTTTTCAATCAATTATTCAATCAGCCTATTTTTCTGTCACATTTTCTCCCTGTTTTTTAAAAATGCAATTTTTCTGTCACATGTTCTAAGGTGTGCCGAATACACAACTTTGTGAAAATGCATCTTATTATATTGGTGATAATTTTTAAAAAAATTTGTCATAAAGAGTGTTCTTGCATTTTTGAGATCTATATTGCTAGTGTGGCAATATATTTTTCCTGATAAATCATTCTGCCAGTATTACAAGACTTGTGTTCCATCAAATTTGGCAGGCGTCACTCAAAGTCATAGCAATACAGCATGTCCAATGTACAGCATGGCCTTAAGCCATAAGAAGTCTCATTATTCACCGATTCCTTTGCAAATAACAATATTCTGGAGTAGAATAATGTGATGAAACAGCCCAGTAATGTGGTAAAATGTCCCAGTATTTTTCAAAGGACGGTTTTGATTTGCTCATCCTTTTCCCCTTGACACCTAATTGATATTCTTGCACTTGACACAATTACTGGTCATGGAGATTGTTGCAATGGCTTTGGAAAGCCCTACTGACTTTTGTTTTTCCTTTTTGAATGGGCTCTGCCTTTTTTTTTGCTGGCTCCTCATGGATCATAATAATATACCTTGAACTCATCTGCGACTCCTTCACTCTCATTGAAATTACACTTGCTGGATTGTTCTCAACAGCTCCCATACAAATGCTGTAATCGTGGTGTGATAGCATAATGGTCCAGCGTTTCAGCCTAAAGCTCTTATCTGTATTGTAAAAGAAGCCGTGCTCTGTGGTTTGAGGAGCTGCTCGTACGCCGACCCCGAGTCCCCATGTAACTGACTAACGGCTCAGCCTCAATGAGAAAGCCACGACTTCTTGATCCAGCTTATATCAATACAGGGAGAAGCACAGTTTATCCTTCACATTTAACTTCTAAAACATATGCAACGGTATTAAGTAGGATTCCACTGATCATTAATTTTTATGACCAATTCTGGTTTCTTTACAGCTGAAATCGTCTGACGTTTATTTGTCTTTTGTTCCCTAGAGGGGCCTACAAAAACGCACAAAACACATTACCACATCCTCAGTACTGTCTATTAGCCAAAGTGGCAAAATAAATAACGCTTATTTTTCTCTTTAATGATCTAAAATGAATGTGTTTTATAGCGGTTGCCTGTTTAAATAACATAAATCAAACGAAGTTCTGCGTGGAAAGTAGGAGACAACAGGCTATTTAAGACAGTAAATCATGGATATCTGTACTATTTTGGTGTAGCTGTAGTGTACAGCAAGATCACCTTTAGTTGACTTACGTTATTTATATCATAAACCTGGCCAAAATGAACATAATAAATTTGCTGATTGGAGCAGAAAATATGCCAGTTCTGATCTTCACCATCCCTCGTGCATTCCTAGAAGTATACAGCAAATACAACTTAACTTGAACCGTGTTTGATATGACATAGGATAGCAAGGTATTCCTGATCATTTCTTGTGATATTTGGTCATGGAAGTGATATGACTGCGTCTGAATCATCATCTTTTTACCACGTGGGCACACACTAGGGCTGGGCGATTAATCGAAAAGTAATCGAAATCGACATTCAGAACCTATAATCGATCAATTATTTCGATTACTTTCTCTTTAAAAACACTACCGTGTGTGGAGTCACATGACCCCGCTCCGTTATGTTACGTTATTCCAACGACATGTCGAACATGGAGAGCTTAAACACTGAGACAACTGAGCAACTTGTCAGTGAACTATGTGAACTAAAATGTTCAATTAATCGAAATTTTGATTTTAGGCCAAATCGCCCAGCCCTAGCACACACCAGACGACAAAGAAAAATTATAACCAGTAATTTGAGATTTTTGATTTCTGACCCCTTCAGATAGAAGCATGAACCGTCTCCATTGTCTCAGACTGCTGAATCATGGTTCCCAGTGCATGCATGAAAACACAGCAAATAAATGGTCTCAGAATGTTTCATTTGTGGTTCACTTTGTGGTCTTCGTAATTTGTGCATTTGCTTTATGGATAAAGAACACAGTCACTATCTTCCAGCACTTAGTGTGTAACTAAAAAATGTGTTCTCTGGAGAAAGGCTGCCTGTGTGTTTGTGTGATCTGTGAAGAGATTGCGGTGTTGGCATGTTAAAGCAATAAGCCACAAGAGCCGATGTGCTAGCAGTGATTAAAGGGTGATCCTGGGCAGGTTGTGAGCCCTTATCCATGGAAAAATCTAAGAAACTCATAGCCTTGAGTGTTTTACTGCTTTTATGAAACGATGACAAAGATATAAGAATTTGTAAGAAATGTTAAATCAAAGATGATTCCATCAACAGCGTTTAATGGGTTTTCATGGGTTTCTTTTCAAGGCCTTTAACAGAAGCAGTTACATGTGAAAATACATCTAACCATTTAAAGCGCTAATTGCTATTCACTAGTATTGTATACATAAACAGGGCGACTATGTACAAAATTACATGAAATCGATAGCACCTCATTAGGGTTATAGATTTTTAAGTAGCTAAGAAATAACATATTTTCACAAAATTTGCCACATTATGCCATTTCTTTCCCTTTACACACTCGTATGTGCTTCTGTGTCAATCTGTGGTTTGTATCAATAAATGAGTGAAATTCGGTGTGTGATGTTTTTCCTCAGGTGTGTAAGATTCAGGCACACTCGGCTGTAGTATCCTGGTCTCGAGTCACACAGACGGGGGCGTCAGGTCGAGGGCAGTCTGACGGAGCGCCTCTGTCCTGCAGCTACGAGCTGCTGCTTGCTGATAAGAGTTGCGATGGGAAGTACAGGGTGGTCTACAGGTAATAACAATCCTAAAGTTCACTATTATCATAATTACCATTAAGTAGGACTAGTAGTGCATGACATGACTGGCTGTACAGTTGTGCATTTATTATAATATTGTATGAAATTTACATTGTGAATTGACTGTTTTGTGTCTGCACAGTACACTCCCATTTGTTTGTGTTAATAAATGTCAGATATGACGGATATGCCAGTTGTGTTTCAATGAAACAACAATAACAATCTTCTACCAAATTCAGTGTATTAATATAAAAAGACTCAAACAGAGGCATGTGTGATGCAGCCTGCTCACTGTATCCTGTCCTCTGTTAATTAGCGGGGAAGACCTGCAGTACGCTCTCACTGACCTGAGACCTGCTACGGACTACCATGTCAAGTAAGAACTGTCAGAACCTTGCTTTTTTCAGAGGCTCTTAACGGTCTTATTTCCCTTTGAGATAGTCTTCACTGCTTTGTATTACGTATATCTGTGATCCACTTCTATTTCTGGATCCTTTGTTCACCTATTGCACACTTGTCCTGCTCTAAAAATTCTCCTTTTCCAAAATATAATAAATACATTTGTGCAGAAATGAACTGAAAATGCAGACACAATTCTGGGATGATTCTGTGGCTCTTTTAGGGGGCTTGTATTTATGTGGTTTAAGTAAAGTAAAGTGGCACCACACCACAGCACACAGTGTGAACAGTGTGAAATTCTTTCTCTGCATTTAACCATTTCACCAAGTGAAGCAGTGGGCAGTTTCTGTTACCTTATGGCAGTACCGGAACTCGTTGATATATTTATTGGTACTGGAAGCTAAATGTTAGACTGTTGGTTGTTTCTCTTTTAATTTAAGAAGTTGTTTATTTGCTAAAAATAGTATTAATCCATTTTACATCACCATTTCCCAGTCAGTGGTTGTGATGTCCAATTGGACAACCACCGTTATGGGTTCAAGCAATTTTACAGCTTAGTTTCTGTATGTATGCTGTGAATTACATGGGGAGCAAATGCTGTTAATGTTAACAGCACATACATAGTTACCAGCAAAATACGTTTAGTTTTCATGATAATGTATTCCTTTTCCGCTGCCAATCCAGTCTAACACTTCAGACTTCTGTTTGCATGTGTGTGTGTTGCAGAGTAAACGCCATGTGTAACTTTGTGAAGGGACTCCATTCAGAGGCAAAGGCATTCACTACCCAAAGTGCCCCTCCCGAGACCCCCCTACCTCCCCGACTTTCCCACCGTACCAAGAGCTCCTTGACTCTTCAGTGGAAGGTAGCACCAGTGGCTGATCACATGGAACATGCATAATTACAGCAAATACAGTTAATTTCCATCCACTATTTCATGCAAGAATTAATTGGATAATGTCTCATTTCAGCCACCTGTTGATAACGGCTCAAAAATCACATGCTACCTTTTGGAATGGGACGAGGTAAGCACTTTTTCATGAACATGCAGTATAAATGAAAGGTTACACATTTATTCAGGTTTTTATGACCACTGCCACTGACCTCTCCCTTACTCACCGCCTTAGGAAAAAGGTAGTGTTTGAAAAGCAGGAAGAATAAAATGCTGTTATTGACTATGATCTTTCCGTCTTTATGTATTCCTACTCATCATGCACTTTAGAAACACGGAATGGCCTTTTCTTTCTCCACTGCAGTCATTTCTGCCTCTGCTCCACTGCTGAAGCCATTACCCTGCTTAACTCTCCATTTACTCAAGTACAGTCTGTCTGCACTCTTGTGTACATTCAAACTATTATAAAGCCTTTTCTGCTTCTTTTTTTTTGTTTGTTTGTTTTTTAACATGCATTAACCAGAGGAGTCCAACAGATTTCAGTGAAAAGGCTAAAGGCAGTGTGTAGCTCATGGTCTTTTCTGCTTTCTTATGTGCACCGTGTGTAAAAAAAAATTGGCAAAATTTGACTTCTGAATTGAAAATGTCTATAATTGCCTGAACACTTTAATCTATTTGCTGAACCCTTTTAATACATTGCAATACTAATTTCCCCCGACACATAGTGAAACTCTTCTGCCCCGAGAGGTGTCTGGTTGAGAATGACCTGATTAAGTTTTAAGGCTGTCTTGTATTGGTGTTTTGCAGAATGTGTGTTTTTTAGTCTTTATTAGGTTTATGTCATTTGCTTAAACCATTGAGCTCTGACAAATATGTATTGATTGTGTGTAATGATAATGTTAAGGTATCGCCAAATGGCTCATCACTATACCTCCATAAGTCACAAACTGTGTGGACTGTGACTCCTGTGCCCTCGAAGTCCTGTCAGCCCTGCTGTGTTTTCTGGGTGCTGCTGTAAGGCGCTTTCAGACATTGCTCTTGCCTTTTGATGAACTAAGACGTAACTGCAGGCCCCGCTGCGGTTGCTGTGGAGCAGTACAGATTTAAACCCAGAGACTGGCTCCCGAGAGTAGCGCCTTTACACCAAAAGGTCAACCAGCCTCTGCCTTTTATCCAGACCATGTCACGAGAGCTGGTATATAAGTACCCAACCGCTTCTCCATTGCTTTTCTTTTGTCCAGTGTCCTGTTTTTGTCGAAGAGATGTTGGCGCCATCCTCTTGTAAGCCGGTTGCATTCAATACATTCTTCCTCTGAGTTTCTTTATACTTTTTGCCTTTGCAGGGGAAGAAGAACAGCGTCTTCCGGGAGTGTTATTTTGGCCACCAGCGGCATTTTAAAGTCATGCGGCTGTGCCCTGCAGTGGGGTACACGTTTCGAGTGGCGGCACTCAATGAGATAGGACCCAGGTGTGTGTGTATGTGTGTGTGTTTTTGATTGTGATTTTGTATAAAGTCCTGAATCATCAAAGTATCAAAAGGAATCTTAGACTAATTAATGTCATTGTAATGCATTAGATTAGGACCTGCCAGTCTTTTACAACTTGCAGCACATGAAACCTTCCACAGAGTCATACCTTTATTTGCTAATATGTCTCTGTGCTAGATTATCCACGTTTGAGGTCTTTTAATTTGAAGACCTTGATTTTAACCATTTCTCAGGAATGAATGGTTTCTCAAAAAGAGAAACCTTGACTCGATTGCATACAATAATATTTGCCATGTTTTGTAGTAAAACAAATCCAATGGTGAACCACACCACTGCAGTGTTTGAAGGATTTCTGATCTAGTTTGTTAGCTGATGCAGTTTAGAAAAAAAAGCTTTAGAAAAAAAACCCTAACAATAATGAAGAGATGAATCCAAAATGACGTGTCTTATAGATCTTTTGGTGGTTGCTGGCTTTTTACTGGCTGTGTGTTGGTTCTTGGTTAGGAATTGCTTGTCCAGGTGTGTTTATGTGGAAGTGAGAACCAATATATCTGTGTTTGTTTTGCTTTAACTCGTGAAGACTGTGTCGGAAATATAATTCCCTGGTGTCTTTAAAGTAGCAGAGTTTTCTTCTCCCTGGTGTCCTTTTCCTAAACCCCTGCTGAGCCTGACACAAGCTCAGCCTTAATGGGGCTTTCAGAAAGACGCCCTGTTTGAAAACACTTCCAAATATTCCAGATATCCCAAAGGGATAATTAGAGGTTAGAAATCATCATGTAAAAATTTTAGCTACATATAAACCACATAAATGCAGACATATGTGAGAGGAGAAAAAAATAAAATACAAAAATATGGGTCCTTCACATGATGTTTGTTACTCATTCAAGAGACACTCGTGTTGTTCCCAGTGGGAATGGTTTGAATTAAGCTATTATAAAGTCTCTCCTCTTCCCTCCTCTGTACCCCCCACAGCGGCTTTAGCCCAGAAGTGGTTTTCCACACCACGGGCAGCCTACCCCAGATGAGCCTGGCACCTCGCCTGCTCCAAGTTGGGACATCCTGGGTGGCACTGGAGTGGACCCGCCCCGGTGGCTGCAGCCCAGACGAGGCAGTCACGTACACCTTGGAGATGCAGGATGACGACAAGGTGATAGTTATGTTCTCAGCTTAACGAATGGGACTGTGGGTTTCCTTCTTGAGAAAATCCAGAGTCCACACCATACAGGACTGATGTTTTCTAGCTTCTCCCAGATTCTCTGGAAATTGGTTGACCTGGCGAACCCGTTGCCAGTTAATTACAGTCATCCACAGCTGTCAGAGTAAATGTAATACTGTAGAACTGTGACTAACACCTAACACCGCATTACCATGCCGAGAATCAATATGCTCTCATAGCTGCTGTGGAGTAGTATGTAGGCTTCGTGCCCATTTTGGTTGTGTCAGCTACCCAGCTGTTAGGGTTAGACAATGTTTATACTGACCACTCAAAAAGACAGCAGTGGGGTGGTGTCCTCCAGGGCATGTCTTCAGTAACATTAGCTAGGGCAAATATTTTTTACCATATTCCATTCCTTTCTTATTTAAAGCATTGGGTCTTCCTGTTTTTCCCTCACTTTTTATATTTTTTTATTTTAAAAACTGATACATTTTGCTCTGGGAAAATGAACATATCATGTACCTTTAAGGGTGCATATTTATTGTTTGTAACTTGGGAGCAAAAGTCTATTGTAAAGTACCATTTTTTAGTTATACACTACCGGTCAAAAATTTTAGAACACCCCGATGTTTCAAGCTTTATTTAATCGAAATTCAAACAGTTCAGGTCCAATGAATAGCATGAAATG
>JBBPDH010000001.1:6493652-6504081 GCA_037974565.1 Clupeocharax schoutedeni
CTCTGTCTTGGAAGCCTGCTCCTTCACCCGAGGCAGTTCGCGGTCCTGGGGTTTTACATCTCCCCTGCACCGCGACAATTACATGGTGTGGCGATTAATTAATCAAATTAATCGCATTTAATCGCACATACATACAGACATTGCAAGAAGCAGTTTTTACCATTTATTATTGAGTACAAGCCCATACCTTAGGCTACAATGGTCATGACATCACTGACAGAACACAAACCTATGAATTAGGTTACAGTATATGACAGTTATTGAACACAAACCAATGACACTGGTTTCAACATCACAATTGGTTACAAATGACAGTTTTAATTATTACTGAACATAAACCAATGTCTACACAAACGCACGCATCCACACGCACACACACACACACAAAACGGGTTTGGAGGAAAAGCTAATCTTAGTGTCCAGAACCTACAAAGCCCACAGCATATTCTCTCTGGGTGCTAACAGAGCTAGCGCTAGTGCTAACTCTGTTATCCGGGACAGGAGAGTTTAGAAAACCACGCCTACTACTGTTTTTTGAGAGGAAGCGTAAACCCTCGCGGCGAGCACAGCGCGTGCCCGCGTTTGGTCTGAAAGCCCGCTACGCTAATGAATGAATCTACCGGCGTATAGTGACTCGCAGATCCGGATCACTCAGAGGGAGCCACTCCGAAAAAGGATCCGAGTATCCCAGCTCTACCCAAGAGTATCTGGCTACAGTTCTACAAAGTGTAACGCCACATGTCCAAATGCGTTAATTACGTTAAAAATATTAACGCGTTATTTTTTTCTGTGATTAATTAATCTAATCTAGTTAACTTCCCAGCCCTAGTTAAAATGTGTTAAGTTGAAAATTATGCATTTATTCGACACAACTAATATATATACAAATCCACATTTGTTTTGTGCGCCACTGCAGTAGACTTTTACTCCAGAACTGTAAATCAGTATTTTGGACATGACAGAGTGTTCTTTTGCTTTCAACACAAGGGCAGCTGATGAGACAATAGACTGTGGTCGAGAAATGTCAGCAGTAATTGGTGTTACAGCAGGGAAGATGCGGTGGAATTTCTAATAGGCTGAGAAAACCAAAAACATAAAGCCAGCTCTCTGTCAGGGAGCTCCAAAGGGTGTTTGTTTTTGGTTGTTGTTTTTTTTGTGTTTCTACTTATTCTTTTTCTCATTTCCAGTTATATCCATGTGTGTGTCAGTCAGATCCAGAATGTGAAACCAATCAAAAACTGTTCTCTTGGTCTCTTCACTTGATTGGTTCCACAAATCAGATCTGATTTTCAGCTGGACCATAGTGTCCATGTGGGTGGGTGTTATAGCTAGGCATAGTTAGCAACTCTACAAAACGATACACATCAGTGTACAAGCACTGCTATAGAATGAAGTTCAACAGATGTATTGAAATTGAACAAAAAAACACCAGTAAATAAGATTAAGCACAATTCTAGTCTTTTAAATGAGTGCCTACTTTAGTTATTTAAGTTTTAATGCCAATGTATGTTAATACCAGTGCATGTCCCTGTGTGTGTGTCCTTAGTCCTGGGCTGTGGTGTTCGGTGTGCTGCAGGTGGATGTCCTGTGTTTTAATGAGCCTGGCTGTTCTCTCTCTGTTGTATGAATTAGGAGTAAAGACAGGGTTGTCTTGACCCCCCTCTTTAATACCCACTCACACTGCTGCAGCACTGCCCCACTGATTGGCGATTTGAGGCTAATTGAAGCTCCACAATTTCCCTCCGCTCAGCACTCCGAGCAGAGTTCCACGCACTACAGGGGATGCAGTCTGAATTTATAAAGCTAATCTAAATGGAGACTAAAAAGGAACTGCTTTATTAGAGCATTTTTTTCTGCCAGTCTCTACCACTTCCAGCATTTACCCTCACTCACTGCTCTGGTACACCAACCTCAAATCTTACAAATATTTCCGTCTCTTAGTCTAACGAGTGTGGTTGTAAAATTGAGTGCGTGGCAGTGGCTTTTGTTTCAAAGTTTGCAGAGCAACGGTTGCAGAGCAGTTAGCGGATTTGTGTCTTTTACTGTAAAAACAAGAATAAAAGCTTGTGTATCTAAGATGATTAGAAAAGAATGTTCTTGAAGTTACTTAGAAAAATGTGTTGGTCCCTTTACTGTGAATTGTAATGGGGAAGCTGTCCCCCTTTGTCAAGCAGTTCCCCAGTAGATTAAAAATAAATTCTACGAAAATAATGGATTTAAAATAATGCTGTAATGCTGAAGTCACCAGTCTTTTTCATTTACAGGTTTGTGCCAATCTACCGCGGGCCGAGCCACACGTTTAAGGTGCAGCGCCTGAGTGAGTCGAGCCGTTACACTTTCAGGATCCAGGCCGTGAGCGAGGCAGGCGAGGGCTCTTTCTCAGACACCTACTCCTTCACCACCGCCAAATCTGTGCCCCCAACACTCAAAGGTAACCAGCCGTCCTGCACAGGCACATTTGAACTCAAACTAGCAAGGTATATTCAAGGGAGATTCTCTGGTTTAGATTAGGAGCGGCAGGACTGCAGTTAGAACTAGGGATGTTAAAACACATCGCAAGATTGTTACTAACTGTGGAGATATACATGCAAAAAAAATCTGTAACAGTGCAGGTCTGACTCCTATTAACTGGTTGTGTGGTGATGCAGAGTCAAATTCTAGACCAGGGGTCATGAACCTTTTTTAAACTGAGAGATACTTCACAAGTACTGAGAAATTCGAAGGGCTCCCAGTTTGATCCACTAGAACAGAATTGATCTGATTTACATGATTTCTAAGAGGGGGAAGGGTGTTCCAATACTTATGTTCCTCACTGTATATATATGTAAAATTTGTTTAATAAATATAATCAAATAGTAAGTATACTGTACATGTGTTTTTGATAGAATATTCAGTGCATTTTTACTAAATATTGAATAAGGTTCAGTGTGCCTGAAATTTTGAGTGGTAGTGTATATGCAGTCATACTGATATCTTTCTCGCAATATCCAGTTTGAATCCACATGAAAAAGTTAAATTTCTTGTGTCTTTTTGTGGCTCAAAGTTCAGAAAACCTCTCCATGCTGAAAGCTCTGTCCGTTGGTAAAAGTGAAGTGCTGTTCCCTGGTTTGTAAATAACCTCTCTCTCTCTCTCTCTCTCTCTCTGTCTCCTCTCTCTCTCTCTCTTTCTCTCTCTGTCTCCTCTCTCTCTCTCTGTCTCCTCTCTCTCTGTCTCTCTCTCTCTCTCTCTCTCTCCCTCTCTCTCTCTCTTTTTTTTTTCTCTCTCTCTCTGTCTCTTCTCTCTCTCTCTCTCTCTCTCTGTCTCTCTCTCTATCTCTCGCTCTCCCTCTCTCTCTCCCTCTCTCTATCTCTCTATGTCTCTCTCTCTCTGCAGCTCCTCGGGTGGCACAGTTGGAAGGCAATGCGTGTGAGGTTACCTGGGAAAATATCCCACCCATGAGGGGAGACCGTATCAGTTACGTGCTTCAGGTCTTGGGTGGGAGGGAGTCTGAATACAGACAGGTAGGTTTTTTTGTTTTTTTTAAATTTATTATTTAGTTTTTTCTTTCTCAGATGTGAACAAACAACTTCTATCCCGGCTCCAGATCAGGCTTAATTTGTTTAAAAAGAAAAGCAACAAAAATACTACATTTTAATTTTTGTTTCATAGGATTAAGAAAGAATTCATGTGTGTATAGCTGTTTCCGCATGTGTGTGTACGAGAGAGATTTGATTTCTATACTGAATGCACTGCAAAACCCATTGAAAGCTCACAGAAATAGAAATAGTATTTATCTTAGCTTGAGAGTGAATTGATTTGCTTTTGCTCATTCTGTGGTCGGCACTTGTTCAGGTATGTCATGTTTGTATTTATTGCCTATGACCTGTTGCTCAGGAGACGGGTAGGCAAGTGTTTCTGTTTTGCTTTTAATAGTTTAGTTCAGACTGTTGCCTGATGTCATCGCTGTGTATGGCACCGCTGGCTCTAGTCTGCTCTTGTTGGTCTATATTTTGGCTTATTGATATAACTTCAGTGTGTGAAGTGTTAAAATTTAACCCACAACCACACTTGACTCTGGATCATATACACTATACATTCTAAAGTATCCAGATATTTAAGGGCAGTTTGCTCAGCTTCTTTGCCTATAGAATGGGATGCTTTCAGGGTCCTTGAGGATTGATTTGAGAACCACCACCTTACTTGTAAAAAAGTCATATTTGAGAACATGGTGGATCAGTGTGGCATATGAATGACTGTTTACATCTCTGAAATAGAGCAGGGGTGGTATATTTCTCCTTCTGAATGATCCCATGGCAGCCTGGGCTCATGGGACCTACAGCTAAAAAGTCTTGCAAAGTAGTCCTTTTTCCTGCATGAAATAACATATGTACAAACACACACACACACACACACACACACTTAAGTATGCTTTGTCACTAACAATAACCCCCCCCCCCCCCCCTGAATAATGACATTCAGCCCGGCTCCTTTTAATTCTACTTTTTAATGGCGCAGTATTGAGTCAACCCAATATGAACAGGCGTACGAACCATTTTGCAGAAAGAACATTTGTAGGTAATGTCTGGGCTGTAGCACAAAGACAAACAGGTAATAGAATAAAAGAATATGGTACACAGAGAGGAACACAGAATGTAAGTAAAATGGAAATGAATTCCATATGTTTTCCTTGTAATTCATTTACTGTAAGTACTATAAACTACAGGTACTGTAAACATAAGAGCAAGGCTTTAGACTAGAGAGAAATCCTGGAGGATCAAACAGCATCTGCTGAAGCATTTCCATTCACATTTAGATGAAAGGGTTTTGCTTGCTGTTGTATGTCTGATTAAGAGGATATTGGAGAAGTAGTTCATTGCACATATCTGTTCAGATTTGAGCACAGCAGCTGTCCTTTAGAGTGTGTTCATGACAAACAGATAAGTTACTTGGGCTGAAAAGTTTTACTGGAAAAAAGAAACATGCACATACATAGACAAGCAAACAAACCAACCTGCCACTCTTATATCAGTGTCAAAAAACAATCCACACATCAGATATTACCTCCTCACTGGTGGTCCTGACCGCTCATACATTAGGTTGTGGGTATAATTCTAATTGAATGTCAACATCGTTCAGTGTTTTTCTTATTTGAATAGAGTCTTTACTCACAAAACCTCTAAATGGACACAGATTATACCCTTATGTGCAGTTTGGAATCATAAACATTCCCAAAGAAATATTTGCCGGAATGGGATTCCTTGGAAAAAAAGAAAAGAACAACAGCTGCTAGAAATGTGCATCACATCATGTGTCTCTTTATTGGTGGAGATTACTGGTGGTGCAAAGCTTGAGTAGAACTACATACATCAGACATTGATATAGACATTCGGTTGACAGTTTCATGTAGACCCAAAGTTCTCCCATATTCATATTTCATTGTTACTATTTTCAAGTTCTTGTTAATGTGTTGAATGAATAACTGCCAAAATCTCCTTTCAGATGATAATTTGATGACACCTGGTTTACACCTTTTACCTGGTAATGTGAACTCAGCCTTGACTAATGTTTATGTTTCCCTCTCTGACTTGATCCTCAGGTGTATAAGGGAGAAGACACAGTCTTCCAGCTGTTTGGCCTGCAGTGGAATACGGACTATCGCCTGCGAGTCTTCGTGTGCAGGCGCTGCATGGACACCTCACAGGAGCTGTGCGGGTCCTTCAGCCCCTCCACACACTTCTCCCTCCGCCGCTCCAACACCGCCGTGGCCGTGGAACCGGGCTCCGTCAGCACGTCCACGCCCAAAGCGCTCACAGACGAACAGTTCGCCAGCCTCATCGTGCTCGGGGTGGCCTCCCTCTCCATCTTCATTGCTTACCTGCTCCAGCTTCTCATATGAGGACCCTGGACAGGGACGCACCCGGGCAAACCACCCAACAAAACTTGAGGTCCGTCAAAGCAAGGTTTTTTTATTTTCCTAGATGATCAGCTTGGAGAAAACATTCAGGCTCTCCCCCGTTTCGATACGCCTGCTTGTACTCGTCTGTCTCTTTTTATATGTTTAAACTTGGTGTCTTTGTTGCACAGATTTTTTTAAAACTACACCTACATTGAAAGTGGTAAATGAAAGTATTTTTATATGTTTTTAGGTCCTTCTTTTTCTACTTTTCGCGAGGCCCCCTGAACAGGTTTCATATAAGCGTTCAAATATTTTTGTATTTTTACAAAGTGTTTATTATGTGATACAGCTTTAACACATCAGCTATGATGGGATGTGTCATTTCCTATTGTCTGTTTAAAGGAGCAGTTCGGCAAAAAAATTCTAGGTTACCGTTTACCTCCAGTGGAGTCGAACAGTCAAGGCATTTTGGAGCCTAAATTTTGCTTTATCACTTTAGCACTGGAGCTGTTAGTTGATGCACAACAAAGTCTAGTACTAGATGGTCACCCAGATCCTCTGTAGTTTTCTCACACTGCATCCAGCTGTTCATTAAGGTGGCACAGACCTGGTGTGTTTTTAAGACACAGTATGATTTACATTGCTGGAAAAATGAACATAAATGCAGTTTGATTGGCTGATTTGTTTTAATTGAAACTGTCAGTGAAGGTTTAATAAAAGGAAGCTCACCACGAGACGTAATAAAATTATAAAAGAATGATTTAATAGTATCTCGCAAGCTACAAGTGAACAAGTCTGAGAAAAGAGTTGTTCTGCATCTTAAGCGTGTGCTTTCCAGTTTATACAGCAGTAAGCGATGTGTGTGCGTAACATAGTTGTCATTAGGTTAGCTAAAACAAAAGACTGTGTATCTTCTCCACTCCCGGACACTTCCAGCTGGATCGCTCCGTCCTTCTATCAGAGATACAGAGGAGACAGTCCTCACAGAGACAGATATAAGACAGAGAGGTTACAGGATTATAAAACTCAAAGGTTTCTTAATGCTTACATGTGTGCTTGATCTCACTAATATATATGAACTTTAATAAGAATAAGGATTTAATATGAAAGAAACTTTAATAAGGATAACATTTCTCCAACAGAAACATTTTCAGTGACTATTGACTTGTAGTGTTTGTTAGGAAGTGATTCACCTCTCGGCTCCAGTGCTAAACTAAAGAGGGAAAATTTGGCCTGCTTTACCTGAGGGTCCTCATCTGGGATAACTATATAAAAGATCTGTTTTTTTACCGAACCATCTCTTCAAGACTGTTGCCGATTCCTGTTGCCGATTCCTAAAACAGTTCGCTTCAGGTCATCAACACTAAAGCAGTGGTAACTGAGACTACACTAGTAATACAATGAGGAGCCTTTTATAAGTAGAGCTATTGATATTCAATGTAAAGAAAGAAAATAGAAGTGTATTAAATACAGGTACAAAAGAGAGTTTCATCTCATTGTTTAGGCCATTGTATTTATTGTGCCCATAAATGAATTATCATAGTGACAAATCATAGTTATCATCGCCCACACCTTTACAGTCTTTTCCCCTTCATGTATTCCTGTCTGTTCTTTCAAAAGCTCTCTCCTATTTTGATGTCTTTACGCTATATCTCTCTCTCTCAGTCTCTCTGTCTCTCTCGTTCTCTCTGTCTGTTTCTATCGTTCTCTCTTTCTCTCAGATTCTCTCTCTGTCTCTCTTGTTCTCTCTCTCTGTCTCTCTCTCTCAGTCTCTCTGTCTGTCTCTCTCTTTCTCTCTTTCTCTCAGTCTGTCTCTGTCTCTCTCTCTCATTCTCTCTCTCTGTCTCTCTCGTTCGCTCGCTCTCTGTCTCTCTTGTTCTCTTTCTCTCTGTCTCTCTTGTTCTGTCTCTCTCTGTCTCTCATTCGCTCTCTCTGTCGCTCTCGTTCTCTCTCTCTCTGTCTCTTGTTCGCTCGCTCTCTCTGTCGCTCTCGGTCTCTCACTCTCTGTCTCTCTCGTTCTCTCTCTCTGTCGCTCTCATTCTCTATCTCTCTCTTTCTCTCTCTTGTTCTCTCTCTCTCAGTCTCTCTCATCCTCTCTCTCTCATTATGTCTCTCTCTGTCTCACTTTCTTTCTGCCTGTCTCTTTATTTCGTTCCAATCTATTTGAAGTAAAAAGGGAAAGTGCCCTTTGGGTCCTTTAAGAACAAAAGCAGCATTTGTATGGCCAAAGAACGTCTTAGCAACAACCTTGGCCCACTGGTAGTTTAGCGCAGAGTCTAGTGTATTCCTCCCGTAGGGACCGGGGGGGACCAGATAGATCGCTCAGACAGTCAGTGGGCTCCTGCCTCCTGCCTCCTGCCTCCTGCGCTGATTGCAACGTTTCATTGTAAGCTTTCTTTTTCCTTAAGTCATTTCAGACTCGCAATTCCATTTACACTCTAACCTCTCTAGCTGAGACTACATTATGCAGTACATGGAAAATGTTTACTAGCTCAATCATACCTTAACCAAAGTTAGTGAGCAAGCAAGGTATAACAGTTTGTGTTAGGTTTATTTATACTATATATTGCATACAGTACTTTATAATGCAAATCACAGTGCAATCTCTTCATTTATTTATTTCTTTAAGAATCAGACAAACTGTCATTCAATATTTTCTCATGTAGCATGTCTTTTTTCTTGGTTATGATGAATTATGTTTCCAAATATAGAGCAGTAACCTTTTATTATTAACCTGTTTCGTTTCAGATATATTTTTATTGTGTGTATTCCATTTTTACTCGCGTCTGTCCGATTTCGTTCAAGAACTGCTACGAATAAAATAGCGAATACGAATATCTCTCTCTGTCTCTCGCTCTCATCTCCTCCAGTCAGCAAGTTCAAAACCAAGGTTTATTCTCATATGAAAGAAATTTGTATTTTCTCTTCGTTTAGTTGATTTCTTTTCTCTTTTTGTTCTTTTTTTTTATGTGGTCCTCACCTGTCATGCAAGGACTTCCAACATTCCAGTGTAATATTAAAGAGAGATGTGACTTGATGCTAGATGTAAAACTTGAAGTGGAAACACTTGAACACTTTAATTGCCAATGTTTCACCTGACCCACTGTCCAGTGGTCCAACTGTTCTTTTTTTTTTTCTTTTTTTTTTAATGTTTTTACGTAAAAGTGCAGGTCGGGACTAAATGGATCTTCTGCCATCATGACCTAAAGCCTCATCTGATATTAGGGTGTCCAGAAAACAGCTGCCCTGTAGTCGCTCATGTTAACACGCGATGAGAATCATTCCACACTGCCATTTTAAACATAATCTTGTCACATTTATTGTTGTAAATTATAATCATAGGCATTATAAAAAACAAAACAAAACAAAAACTACCATATCAGTTTAATGTATAGATTTGAAGTACTACACTTTGTATTTAAGATGATTATGTATCTGTAGCATATATGTAATATATTTATACACAATAAATGTTTAAAATTTTCTGATATGACCCAAAGTGTCTGTGATTATTGCCAGCCCTGCTTCTCCGATTTTATGGATTAATTTTTTTAAAAAGGCACAATTAGTGACAGATCTGGGAATATATTTTATATATCATATTAAAACGGAATAATGTTTTGTTAAACACTACTTAAAAACACCAGCATAGCATTTTTTTGTGTGGAATGGACCAATAAAAAGAGTCCAAATTTACAAAGAATACATTCTCAATACATAAGCAATGTTTTGTTACGACTGTGACAAACTAACACGTTTACTGATGTGCTGTAAACCTGGTTGTGGTTTTACTGCTTCATATGCAATGTGTGAAAACTCGGCACACTCACAACACAAATCGGATGCTGTATGCTCAGAGCAGCACTTACAAGCATTGAATCCACCAATGCAATTCTGTAAGGAATGCCTGAAACTGAATGCTGAATTTAAACACAAACAGCAATATATTTGCCACAAATGCACACACAATATCACACGAATGCTATATATTAACACATCAACACTGGTATCTCCAAAACCTGTATCTGCATCTTGTCTTTTATACAAACTTACTGTTCTGGAGATGCAAGGTTTCGCTAAAACAGTGACAGTAAAAACGTATTGTAGTTTGATCAGCTAACACAACTGAATTCTCCCAACACAGAAAACAATGTACAGCGCTTACATCTACAGTGCTACCTTTGTCATCCAGTATTTCAAACTGTTTAAGGCATTCATGTGTCTGATGCATATATCTGCAAGAGTGATGCGAAATTCACTGTGTAAACACCAGGGTTGCAATATTACAATCAAATCACCTCAAGGTACAAAATGTCGATGTGTAGCATCTCTTTGAATGATGTTACACAGTGGTGTCTATGACATGTGTGCATAATACAGCAGCCTATGGATCCTGACACGCTACTTCTTCGCCGTGTAATGAGCATGAGAATCTGCACAGCTGCTCTGTGAGACCATCAGCTTCACAGATCCACCTCTTTACCAACAAGCCAGAACAACCCAGGACTGGACATACTGACCTGACTGTGTCTGGATCAGACATGCTAGCCTGA
>JBBPDH010000001.1:6515988-6537389 GCA_037974565.1 Clupeocharax schoutedeni
AGGTTATGCTACATAACCGGGTAAGTTCAAGGGTAAGCTAGTGCAGAACTTACCCGGTTATGTAGCATAACCTGCTTCCTGGAATACCCCCCTGTACTTGGACCCCTCTTGACAGATTAGAAAAGGATACTAAATGCAGTTGTAGGTTACTGAGTAGGGATGGGTATTGTTTGAACAGATCATTTGAATCCGCTTAATTGATTCCAATTTTTATCGATTCCCTATTTTGTTTCTCCAAAGGTAAAAAATATATATATAGAGGACAACTGTTTAAATAACAAACCAAACTTAATTCAGAATGATTCAAGCCAAACAGTCAACTGATTTGATAACAATAAAACTATTTGCAATTTTACATGAAATAAATAACTAAGGAAAGTAACATCACATAACATAAATGTGATTTTTTTTAACAAACTTAGTCCTAGCAGATGCGGTGTTTAACATTAGAACGACTGACAGTGTCAACTAACGTAACTGTATCAGACTCAGAATCGCTCCTATTGGCCTATTGGACATATGGGTGTGGTGCAGGCACATGTACACATATTTTTACATGTTGTTGTTTTATACTGTTGTGCTTAAGAGAAACCTTCGACCGGAATCAAATTCCTTGTATGTGTCGATCACATACTCGGGTAATAAACACGATTCTGATTCTGATAAATTGACGCTGTATGATGGGCTCTGGTTCCAAAGTCCACTGGACACTTGCTGTGTCTGCTGGCTGCAGCTTGCGTGGATGTATGCCGGCAAGCTGCATGACTAATAGCCCGAACATACTGCAGCAGCGGTTGGATAAGGAAGCATCTTGTGTGAAACTGGTCACTGCGTCAAGTAACGCACATAGACGATATAGATATAGCCAGTTAGCCATTCTAGTGTTAAGAACTGATTTACAGAACCAAATAGTTGATTATTAAGATAAATAAGATTATTGACTATTACCACACTGACAAAGATACAATCTTATTAATGCCGGTCAAAATTGAATAAAGTTGGGTACATCCTCCAAGCTAAATAAATATTTATTTGGAATTGGGCCAAAGACTTGTATTTTTTTCAGATGCTTACGTGTCATCATTGCAAAGATACAGGCCTAAAAATGTCCAATGCTGTCAATGAATAAACGAATAAAGAATCTCATTAAATTTTAAGCCTAAACTATACGAACTGGGCCAGATCATTTATAATTTTTCATTTCACGGCAAAACAAAACGCCACAAAATAATTCAATTCTGAAAGGGTCAACGGGACCATTTGTTGGCCCAGAATGACCCTGTGTATTTTATGTACCCTATATTCACAGTTGCTGGTGACGATGAAGTGAACCATACCTTGCCTTACTTAACTATGGGTCACTTATTTTAGGTCACTTAAGATAACAACGTGCATTTTTTTGGGTGGAACTATTACTACTGCGTGAAATGTGCTATTTAAATGTGTATTGCCTCTTGTTTTCTACCTGTGTGTGTGTGTGTTTATCCACAGTGTTCTTAAAAGTATGTATATATCCACCTAGTAGATACATACATACATATGCTCACAGTGTACATATATACTTAACTAAGTTTACATATAGTTTATATACAAGTGTGTGTGTGTATACATTTTTACAATACACATGCACATATTTTTATCTTAATTTATTTTATACTCCTAGACTGTATATTTTATACTGTCCTGTTGGGTTAGTATTTAATTCTATTTTATTCTATTCCATTGGTTTTAATTATTGCTGCTCTTTGTTTCTGTCCACTTTTTGCTGCGGTAAATGCAAATTTCCCACTTGTGGGGCTAATAAAGGTTTATCTTATCTTAAATGACCTCAGTTCCTAATCTCTAACTTACCCATTTTTTACAGGTAGTGACAAAATATTTAAATACACTACACATTAAAGGTCTGTACCCAACATCTGAGGAAAAAAAAAGAAAAATAAAATTCTTAATAAATGTAACTCCCATATCCAAGTGGAAGTTAATGGATGGGGAAGTTTATATTTAAGTTTCATCAAAATACCTCTTCACCTTTGTCACAGCAGCACAGATTCATGACATTCGTTCTAGTAATTTTTGAAAATAACTTATGTCTAAACCTTCCCAGCACCTTTTCAAGCTGCAAACTGTTTTGCCTCATTTGATATATTCTCGTCAAAACCAATAGTTTGAGCCCCTCTAGCAAAGTAATGTGTTACTATCGACTATAAAATATTGAAAACCAGTCACTCGCGGTAATGGTATATTTTGCAATAAAATCTTGAAAAAAAATAATGTGTATTATTTTTTTTTATCCAAGAGTGCATCTAAATGTCTCGCCTGTAATATATCTCAGTCAGTACATGTACATAGTAATGTTTGTATTACACATTAAAGATGTACCAAGAGAGCTGGCAAAACACCCATTTATTTATCAATATCTGGCATCTTTTCTGCCAGTGTCAGTGCACTCTGCGCACACACAGGGTAGTGCACTACAGGACGTTAAGCCAGTTTTGTAATGCACATTAGAATGCAGCTATTAAATCGTTAAAACAGTGATGTTTAATACAAAAACATTTAGTGAGTGATGTGACACATACCACCTAGACAGTCACAGCCCACTCAGATTAATATAAACAGCGACAAATATGTGAAATTGATTATTATTGTATTCCAATCCAGACAGAAAATGTGACCAGTTGAAAAATACGATAAATCATAAATAAAAAGAAGGAAAAGAATAATGTTGATTTTGTTTAGGATAATAGTCATACTTTTGATCCAGAAGCCTGATCCTGTCTGAGCTTTGTCATTGTGAACACACAGTAAAGTAGTAGAAGTAGTACGAGAAAAAAAAAGGAAAGAAGTAGTCTGTGTATGAGAGAATATATTGTGCTAATATATTTTTGTTTAATTCATTATATTGATGTTATTTGCAGTACTAGTTTGAAGCTAATCTGAAAATACCACAAGTGTAAGTAATACCTCCCCAGAGTTCCCACTCTAGTGCACCTTTAGGCAAGCCAGAAAGTCACTTCAGCAAAATGAACTGAACTGAACATGTTTATGAGACCCTGTCAGATTAGATTAGTTTTACTATACAGCCTGCTCTCTATAGTTCTTGGACTTTAGTGTGTGTGTGTGTGTGTGTGTGTGTGTGTGTGTGTGTGTGTGTGTGTGTGTGTGTGTGTGTGTGTGTGCGCGTGCGTGCAGTTTTCTTTTCATGAGGACCTCATGGCCTCACAATGATGGTAGGACTAGAAAATCTATGGAAGTTGGGACATATTGCTGGTCCTCACAAGGACAAGTATTGTTTTCATCACATTGTTTTTTTGTTTGTTTTTTAGGTAAAACTAAAAAACAAACAATGTAATGTTTAGATTTACGTATAGAATTGCTGAGCAACAGTCAGTGGAGTGTGTGTGTGTGTGTGTGTGTGTGTGTGTGTGTGTGTTATGGAAGTGATTGTTTCCTGTTTGATTGGACCATCTGGTGTGAATATGGTCGAGAGGTTTGAGGTACATGCTCCATCAGGTTCCTCCTCACCTCACCAAACCCACAACAATGGACCTTTCTCTGCTTCATTATCTGCACCCCTTAGGCATTTTAAACCATTAACAAAAGCATTAACAAATATTATTATATTAACAGAATTCTGATGTATAATTATATTTTTTTGCTCTTGTAAATCTACATACATTTTTCTAGATCAAATAAAATGTACATACATTTTTCTACATAAATATCATCAATGCCATAGTCAGGTGGTCCCTGCTCACGGAGGCTGTATCTGTTGTGAACAGAACAAATGTGGGAAACGCATTTCTGCTTTTTTCTGTGTGAAAATGTTCGCATTAACCAAAAGCTCCTTTTGGAGTGAAGCCTTAACAGAATTGTAAGGCAAGCTAAGCCATGTGTGTCTCTTTGAGATGTGTTTGAGAATAATGTAATAAAATTCCAATAATTTCATAAAGAATGTAGTCAAACTTCGTCAAACTCAGTAATGTAACGTTCTGACTAATAAGATAATACAGTGTCTTAAGCACTAATGTAATAACCAGACAACAGTGAACAAGCATGGTGTAAAACAAGTGTAAATTTCATCTCACTCTGCTATAGATTGTTTTTTTGCACACTATTAAACATGTTAATATACATATAATTATCAGACAGCTACAGAAAATCAGATTTTGGCAGCAATCTGGAAGTTTGCAAGATCTTCATTAAACTGATGAAGACAAATCTCAGAGTCTACATGAGTCACACAGTTATCACATTTATTTCTACATACACACCACGCAGCTTTACCAACTCACTAAATGTGACAAAGAATTTATGCTACAGTTTTCTTATCAGCTGATAAGATAGAGTCTTTGTTACTGATTAGTGTTTATTTGGGAGTTTTTATGGCGTTATGACATTTGTTCACTTTTTCATGGTTCTAATGTTGAAATTGTAGCATTTTGTATTTACATTGTCCCAGGAAGCTTGTCTTCACATCTGTATAACATCTGTAGAAATTTGAGAATGGGGGAATATGATCTAAAAAATCCCAAACTAAATAGAATTGGACAAAAAAAAGTCTCTCGGATTCCATTTTCTTGAATTCCTACTACTCATTTATTCTTACTACTCAATTATGAAAAAAATTATGAAATGCCCTTTTGAAGTATGTGAGGTGATTACTTGTTATTTTGTATAATATTGCATGCTGTTGATGTCAAAAGAAATGCTTAAGAAATAATTTTTAACTTACAGTAGGAGAAAGATTTAATTTTCATTTCTTTTTGGAGTGAAATAAAGATACCTTGTTACAACAAAGACAGAACTTTGCACTAAAGCCAGGCTACATCATATACATCTTATGTATCAGCTTATGAGCTCAAGCTCAAGTACAACTTTAAGCTTAGGTTGTCATGGTGACACTCCATTCATCTTGGTTATAACTCCCACTGGAAGACTGGCTGCAAGTGCTGTTTCTGTGTATATATGTGTGTATACACCTAGTCAAGTTCTTCCACACCGAACTCATTCAGCTATGTCTTTAAGGACTTTGCTTTGTGCACAGTCATGCTGGAATAGAAAAGGTTCTTCTCCAAACTGTGTACACAAAGTTAAAAGCATGGCGTTTTCCAAAATGTCTTGGTATGCTAAAGCATTAAGTTTGTCCTTCACTTGGAAGTTGCCCAAACTCAGATAGAAAAACAGATATGTCCCAATACTTTTGTCCATATTGTTTATAGCATACCTACACTTTTGTCCATATAGTGTGTATGTATGTAATATAATATTCAGCCTCAATTTCCAAACCAGGATCAGATGATATTTAAATGTACAAGAACTCATGCTTCCTGCCGTATGCTAACAGAATGCCCACCTCCACTTATTGGACTGTACTTCTGTTGTGCAAACAGTGGGAACTGCTCAGTGTTGTAACCAGACAGGAAACCAGCAACTTTGTTCATGTTTTGAACAGTCAGCCCATACTATACATTGCAGTTTATAGAACACACCATTTCTTGAATCCTATGGGTGATCAGCAGCTCTCCTTTGACTTACAGCTGAACAGTCTGGTTCTAGAGGGACAATCCCATTTGTTGTCACCACAGGGAACTTTAACTGCATAAAGTTGACTTACCATGAGCAGTGAGATTGTGAAACCTGCTTTCAAAACATTACACTTCTCCTCCTAAAGAAATACATCGAATTCTGAGTTCCACCAGTAAGAGATGGTGCCGTTACCATGGAGATTTTAACGGGGGTTTAACAGGAAAGCTTATGAAACTATAACAGAAATCTTAGAATTGTGGTGTGTTTTTATGGATGAGAAAGGGGTGAGGCTCAAAATTAGGTTGTAGAGAGCATTTGGTAATTTGGTAACCCTGTAAAACCCTGTAGACTACCACACATATGTGCCATTCAGTAAGCAAACTTAAAGCTGATAAAGTTTTCTTTTCATTTGTACACTTTGTTTCAGGAATGATGAAGACCTTACACAGAAAGCATGTATTCGATGTAGACATCAGCAGTCTATTCTTAGGATATAGAAAAATATATATAGAAGAGCCAGAGAGATAGGTACTAACATATGCCACACTAAGTTAGAAAGGAAATCAATTGCAGCGCCTTGACTTCCTTTCTAACTTCTGCTGTGATGCAGGAGAGGAAATGTGTATGGACTATGCTATTAGGGTAGATGTATATACCAAGAAAAGGTATATTAAATAATTTATTTTAATGATAAATCAGTATTACATACATAAACATCAGTATCTGGCACTGCTGTATCAATGTAATTTTCTGCCAAAATATTGTTCCTGATTAGCTGAAGTGTTTAGAAAGGCAGAGGAACAGCTTAGATGTTAAACACGGCAAGAAAATCAATCTCCAGGTGAAGGGTTGGTAACCTCCAGTATAGATTGTGTGTTGCCTACCCTAATGCCTAAAGCTCACCCTCCTGCTGTTGTACATACCTCTGCCATACACTGTGGTTTTGCAACCTGTGTGTATTTTTTATGTTAATTCAAACCCATCAGTGTTGTTTTCATGGCACCTCACTATCTCAGCTGTGGTTTATTTATTCAGCACTGTGGCCGTATAGAGGCTGGTTCATTTCGAAGCATTAATGAATGCGTTCCAAGATATCCCCAAGACCCGTTGACCTCATTATCTCCCTGAAGACGGCACCTCTGGCTCAGTCCAGCTCCACTGCAGGCTTCTTGTGGATGGTAGATTGTAATTTAGTCTGTTTTTTGTGCTGCACACTCACCTGAACGGCCCCCATAACTGTGTTCTAAATCAAACACGACCCAGTTCTGATGTTGTAATCTCTTATGTCTGGATGAGGGTGAATATCACAGTGAAAACAAGCTCAGGGTCAGGTGTGGATTAAAGCGAGACGTTCTGTCTGTTTGCTGTTCACCAAATCAGATGCAAAGCTGAGTGCTGGCATTTAATCTAACCCCCGTGTGTAGTGTATGCAGATGTGTTCCTTTTTACAACATGTGGCTTTGACTGTTATCACAGCCAGCGTTTTCTACTGCAATGATTGTGGGAAAAACAACTGCACTGCTCACATCTTCTCAGAACTTCACAGTATTACCATTTATGGCATTGCTTGTAAGAACAGCATCCTCTAAAATGAAAAGTGCCAGAATAGCCTGAGAGCATTCTGAAAGGTCAGTGTGTAAGCATATCTCAGCATTAAAAAAAGCAATAAATAAATATGGAAAAATACCTCATCTTTAATGATGGTTATCATAATATTGTGTGCAGAGCGCACTTGGCAATCACTTAATTAAATCAACAGGCCTCCATGGTTTTGCAGCATGTTGCAGACACTATGCTTACAATAATTATGAAAGTACTTTCATAATTTACACATTTAATCCAAAAATAATGATTGGACAATAAGTTGATTGTAGGTGAATTTGTGATTGTGATGTTGGGTTCGATCTGCATTGTGTTTGCATTAAAGCAGAAAAGGCAGTTAAATTGCCTTAAAAGTGCTTTTGAAGTAAAATTATAACACTTCGACACATCACACAGTGACCACAAAACTAAGAGCACTGAGCAAGCAGTCACATTTTCAGAGGTGAGAATAAGCTCAGCAGTTGACCGGATGCTTAGTGCGCCTTTGTTTTGCTGAAAACTGCAGCGGTATGTAGGCTCAGACTTACCAATGGGTCATTTATCTGTTTTCACGTTGACTCAAATTAGCCGGAGGCAGAGGCTGGTTCGTATTTTTTCCAGCCTGTCCTTCCGACCCCATTGAATATATGCTATGACCCACTCTTAGGCCATGACCCACAGATTTACTGAGAAATGCTGCCTGAGGGCATTGACCAGTGACCTACACAGCATACAGACATGCACAAGAGCTGGTTAGGAGATTTTTTTTAAGTGCAGAGAGGGCACATTTTTAATGCACAATTAACATTTTTGTTTCCTTTTCAGTATTGGCTAAAAACAAAACATAACATGTAACCTGTGCAAAAGTTACGACACGCTTCATATTTTATTTCAGTATGACAAAAGCAAAATAAGCATGTTATTCATCTACACAATTTCAATTTAAGTTTATTCCTTTTAAAGGATAAGGGCTTATTTCATCTTAGAAAATCAGCAAAACACATCATTTGAAAGGGTTTACAGATAGTGTTCAGTCCAGACTCCCACATTCCCACATATAGCAGTTCTTACTGCCTCCCATTCCCTAACTACAGGGGGCAGTCTTCCTGGAGCCACTTGGGGGGTTTTGCTCGGGAACTTTGCTCGGTGGTCGAATGCCGAAAGTAGAATCTGAACCCATGACCTCTTGGTCCAGAGGCAAGTATCCTACCCATTAGGACACCACCACCACCGTTCCTTTACCCACATTTCATTATTACTCGACAGACTTAAAAATTAGGGACATAATCATTAAAATACTGTAAAATAGGCTTGTCACGATACTGAAATTTCAGACTCGATACCGATACTAAGGATGGTACTAGATATGCAATACTATTTTTGATACTACAGGGAGAGAAAAACCAAACACATAATGTAAATAATGTAAAGTGTGCTCAGGGACCGTCGTGCTGGTTCTCTGCGTAGGAGAGCTTCGCGATCAGCCTTGTTCAATAGATCTCAGGGAGCTAAGTGTCCCTGTAAATTTTTTAAAGTGAAAGTGTCCATTCTGTCATACGTGAACACACCACAGCACACAGTGAGAACAGCACAAAATTCACCCTCTGCATTTATCCCATTCATCAAGTGAAGCAGTGGGCAGCCAGGAATACAGCGTGCGGGGAGCAGTGTGTTGGGACGGTGCCTTGCTCAGGGTGACTAGTAATCTTTGAAATCAAACCCACTAGACTACCAACTACCCCCAAAAAATGCACTTGGCAGCGCATTTAAAGGTGCACAGTGCATTTTTCCCCGCCCTCCATAGAGAACGATGAGGGGCAGGAAAAAATGGGCTAGGTGGGGAAAACAAGGGCGCATTGGAAAGATCTAGCGGCGTGTCAAGTTGGCGTGGCTGGGTGCTCGCCTTGTGGAGCGGAAAGTCCGTGCTCACCGGACTGACGTGTCTGTTCTGTGTGGAGGAGAGCTTCGCCACCAGCCTTGTTTGATATGTCTTGGGGAGCTGAGGGTTATCACATTCAGAAGAATATGTTCTGTTGGATATATGTATATACAGTCTTATGCACAATTTTGGCCACCCCTTGATAAATAACAGATTTTTGTCATGTTGTAATTGAAAAGATGTTAACACAATCTCTCTAGGAAATGGAAAGAAATACACAATATTTTCAGAAAACATAGATGCATAGTTACTTTTTATGCCATAAATTGAAAAACAAAAATGAAAACATTAATACGGCACTGTGCAAAAGTTTGGGCACCCTAAGAGTTCCAAAGTTTTCGATTCTTTTTACAAAGGTTCAGACCTTAATCAGCTCATTAGCTCTGATGCATGGCAACAGCTGTCATTAGTATCTGTGTAAGACTCTGAAATCGAAAGTTATTTATTCCCACATTGCAGGAGAAGGCTACAAGAAGACAGCAAAGCATTGTCAGCTTGCAGTTTCCACAGTGAGAACTGTAATTAAGGGGTGGCAGTTCAGGGAAAATGTGAAGGTCAAGATGAGATCTGGAAGACCAAGAAAACTCCCAGATAGAACTGCTCATATGCTGGTCAGAAAGACAAATCAAAACCCCAATTCGACTGCAAAAAACCTGCAGGAAGAACAGCAGACAGGAGTGGTGGTGCACCGTTCCACAAGACCCTCACTGAAGAGTCAGCAGAAGCAAAACTAACCTGCTTCCATCATGAAGTTAAAATAGAACTCTTTGGCCACAACCAGCAAATGCATGTTTGGGGAAAAAAGGTGCAGCATTTCATGAAAAGAACACCATGCCAACTTTTAAGCAAGTACAATCATTGAAGAAGCTGGCTATAAAAAGCATTTGCAAGCTTGAGATATAGCCCGAGGAGGTGGTTCTAAGTACTGATTATGTAGGATGCCCAAATTAAAAAAAATTTTTTTTTGTCTTTGTTCAGTTTATGACAAAAAGTAACTATGCATCAATTTTTGCCAAAAATATTGTGCATTTTTTTCCGTTTCCTTGAGAGGCTCTGTTTACATTTTTTCAACTAAAAAATTGATGGGTGGCCAAACTTCTGCATGAGACTATGTATGTATGTGTGTATGTGTGTGTGTCTGTACATATATAAATGCTGGGCAATGATTTTTATTTTTTTTAATTGCAATTAATTATTTTCTGCATTAATTCAGTAATGCAATCATTCAAAAGTCGTGTATTGCGCTATAAGTGCAATAACATTGGGCCAACATTTTAAACATTTTAACACAGTCACACAGTTACAGTTCAAATATTTCTGTTTCATAACATTAATGTAATCAAATCAAATATAAAATCAAAGCTTTGTGCCACTGCAGGGCATTCACATTTTATCCAGTTTGTTTTAGAAAAACAAAGCCTGCTCAGGGTCCAGAGCATGGGCGCAGCAGGAACCATTTTAGCTTTAAAACCATGACAGAAAGTCTATGTGGATGAACCCATCTAGAACTTTCAGCATTGCATGCTTTACAAATGGCTTTCCGCATGTCTTTCTTAAATATACTGTATATCGAAATGCCGAAACAGCTAATGCCCTCCACAAGATCTCTAAAAGTGTGCTACTTGGCACCAAGATATTATAGGCAGATCCTTCAATCTCTGTAAGTTGTGAGGTGGGCGGGATTTTGTGTTTCTGAGAGAACTTGTCTGTTTCCTGCCATAATAGAATTGGTTAGTGTCCTACGAGCACGAAAAAGTGTCCAGGAAAAGAACTTATTTCGGGCACTACCTGACGTGCTGTTATCTACACCACCAGTCAAAAGTTTGGACACACGTGGAATTATGCAGTAAACAAAAAATAAAAACAAAAATAGAGTTAAACAGTCCAGAATTAGTTTTGTAATAAGGTATTGATGGACATTTTAAGTGGTTCTTACCATAATGTGGAGTAGAACCGTAGTGGAATAGGATCACTAACTGTGTACCAACCTGACCATCACAACTGATGATCCCAAACACATTTAGAAGGCAAGAAATTCCACTAATGAACTCCTGACAAAGAACACCTGTTAATTAAATAGCATCAATAGTAAAACAAGGGAAAACGTTGAAAGAGAAGATCCGTTGACTGGTGTTTAAAAACGAACAAAGGTACACATATTGGTAAACATTGTATGAGTAGCCTGAATTTTGTTACTTTTGTTTAATCATTTTTAATTGATAATAAGATGTCCTACAATCTATGTGTCACAGTTTTTATGGTTTGAAATTCTCAGCTGATTGAGAACTTTAAGTAATCTTCATTGAGTGCTACATCACGTAGAGTTTCTAAAGCTTCACAACCTTTGTGCTACAGGACAGCCCTGGCCGGCAGGCTGAGTGTTAGCCATGCTGCGGCAGCAGGATCCCACATCCAGTACCCTGCAGCTGGTGGCAGCCGACATGACGGAGATTGTGGAAAACCTAGACACACGGGAGCTGGACATTGGAGATGGAGAAGAGGTGTTTGATGGCCAGGATGCCAACAACTCGGGTAAGAGATGAAGCAGGACAGCTGTGGACCTATTTACTTTTGTTTAGGTGGATCATGTACTGTGTAGGCATTGTAGGGGTATGTGGCTCAAGTCATTTTTACCCATTTTTACACTCATTTTCTCTAACAGCTGGTCAGTCTTTTAAAATCGTATAGGAAGCCACTTTTGTATGTGGTCATAGATGAGATCTTACTGAGGACAGACAGATTATAATTCACATTTTTGATTTTTGGGAGTGTGAATTCTGTGTGAGGGAGAGAGTGGCCATGTAAAATGTTCCTTATTTTTTATTTTTTAACTTGTTTAGAAGGAGACACTTGTAAGAGCATGGCTTTTTCAGCAGTACCCGATTTATTTTTGATAAAAGATTGAAAATTTTCTCGTCAAATTACATATACAAATGTATGTACAAATAAGATAACATGCCTTTTACAGGGTACAAACTTAAAATAAAGTTTTTTCAGTACATTTATTTGCAGGTTTAAGTCTTCAGTTGATTCCCCAGTCCAATTTTTCCCTCTCCAACTCCTAATTCACCTGAAATGGCACTGAAGTACTTGAACAGGTATTATCTTGTGAGCCTGGACAGAACAAAAATGTGGACTGTCTTGTTTCCACTCTAAAGGCAAGTTTTCATGGGCATACAGGAACCGTTCTGCACCTATACTGTAATGACACACCTTGGTTTTCCAGTGTATCTCAGCCTGGTAACAGTGTTGCTGATGCGTTGCCAGGGCAGCAATGACATGAAACCATAGTTTATGGCCGGTCATCGTTTCAAAGCTGCATCTGTAGAGTCTTACCAGTAAAATATTTTTCTGAATCTAAATCTTCAGAAAAGTGCTTTTACCTAAACCTCTTTACTATTTCTCAGTTGCAGACATCTCCTTCTCTGCTGTGTATAAGACAACGGGCTTCAAAGAGCCTGGGGCCCGAGTCTTTCTCACCTCATTCCCCATCTCTGCCAAAATTCTGGAAGTGGAGCGTTTCGCCTCTGCACAGGACCGCTTCAACATCACCAATCAGAGGAGCGTCTCTAAGGTCAGGGGCCGTCACACATTTTAGATCTATATTGTAAAGTGTAGCACTCAACCATATTCAGTACAGCATAAAAGCATGCCACACATTTTGTTTGAATTCAGATACAGTTCACACATTTGGCATTTGATTGACCATCTGATCACTTGGCAGCAAAGCAGGGAAGTTTCACGCTCCTTGGAACATTGCACTGTCACAATAAAACTAGAATTTCATTGCATGCCAACAACGTTCAGTAATGATGAATTCATTCATGCAGAGTGTATAATGTCTTGCCCTCAGAACAAAACCACTCACCTACAGAATGGTAATTTCATATGAGAATAAAATAGCTTTAATGTACATTCAATGAACTTTGAACATCATCAGCTGTAGACATGGTTACAGCGACCGGAAATAAATCTGCATTGCTGCAGTAGCTGTGGAAACCAGCTACTGTCTTGTTTAGCATGAAGACATATCTTCATTAAAATAGAAAAATACATTAAGTGAAGAAGCATCGTAGAAATTATTAGTGCATAAACAGTGTTCTCATCACTTTTAATAAATTCTTCATCACGTCACACAAACGTGGATTTTTTTCCACCATCATTGCCTAAAACCCCCACTAATGTAATACAAGTTTTGTTCAGGTCATTTGGAAGTTCCATTAAATATGACATGTCGTACAGTGCTGATAGGTACAGGCCTGTCCTAAGACATTCATTGTTGTGTATATATAGACCCACTTGACATAACCCCGTGGAGTTACTTCATTTAAAATCAGTTATTCTCATTCAGTCAGTGTGTTAATTATGGGCCACATGTAGAGATGGTCAGTGGACTGCAGAATGTAGGAGCAATAAATGTGAGCCTGGGAGTTCTAGGCTCAGCGCTACTGACGCCATCCCCCGCCTGCAGCATGCATTATGCAAGAGAAGGCGTCTGGACATCTCAAAGTGTGAGCTTTTTCCCAGCTCGCAGCCATATAAATAATCATATCAGGTTTTTAATGATTAGCTGAAGCTGCAGTAGTTATTTTTTACCAGAATTTAGAGCACCGTGTGATGCAAGAATGGTGATATCTACTCATCCATTTATTGCAGGACCAAATAATTGAGATGAATTTCCTGAGCAAAAACCGCATGTCTCTGTGGGACTATAGAGAACAAGGGGCATGTTGGTTCTTATGCTTTCCAGTTTCAGTTCATAAGCAGTGCTTAGTGTGTTCCTGTAAGGTGGAGCTAGTCATTCATTAGAAAAATCTAAAAGACGGAAAATAGTCCTATGGGCTTGTCTTACTTTTGTTGTCTATGAAAGTTGAATACTTTTGTAATCACCTCTAGTGGCAACACCTTGACAATGTAATAAAATGTTCTGACACCACCCTGTCAGTACAGCTCTCCTGGAAATACCAAGAATTTATAGTATAGGCAGTGTGATCACATGTGGAAGTGTAGATATGTGAAAACATGAAGGAAAAATTAAGGGCCATTTGTGTAATATAACTGTTTGTTTGCGTTGCATAAAACAACATGGTGCTTCTGTCAACAATCTTGTTCATGAAGGCCTTCACTTGTTATTCAACCTCATTAAGACTCCTGTTTCTTTCTCTCTGGGTTGACCTGAGGAAGATGGGTTTCCCTTTTGAGTCTTGGTTCCTCCCGAGATTTCTTCCTCCAGCTGAGGCAGTTTTTCCTTGCCTCTGTCGCCTTTGGCTTACTCACTAGGGACTCGGACTTGGACTCTGTAAAGCTGATTTGTGACAACTTATTTGTAAAAAGCACTATATAAATAAAATTGAATTTAATTAAATGGCACTGGAGCATGCTAAGTAAAATTTTTGCTTATTTTTTCTTCACCTGTGTGCCTGCTTATAAGGCTCGTTAATTTTTGCTTGATCAATTAGTCAAATTTTTGGAGCTTTTTACAGAAATGTGTTTGTTGGACTGCTATAGAAATTACATTTGCCTTATCATTATTATGTAAAAGTGAAGTTTTAGATTTTACAATCATATTTTGTCACAACAAGCAGGTTTGAGATGTTTTCAGATTCTGATTTACTGTCAATTAGGCAAACAAACATATTTACAATTAAACATTTAACAGTTATAGTTAGAGTTGATTGAATCTGTTGCTAATGTTGGTGTGAACATGACAAGAACAAGAGTTTTTTTCTTATATTTTCACCCTTTCAAAAGAAATATGTGCTTTGAAAAACTAAACAGGATTCTGTGCAATTGTGTATATTTATCATTTAATGTTGCAACATATTAGCTACAAAGGAAACATATGTAGTAAGCAATAGTTAATCAACCAGTTTGGCCACTTTAGGCTTGTACTACTTATGTAAAATGAGCTAAAAATATTGTTATATGTTTGGCAATTAATCAACATCTAACTGTGAGAGGCCTACTTGTTAGATTTTGCAATCAAATGTTTACTTTTTAACCAACAAAATTTAAATTAGTGGCACGTTTATCAGTTGTGTCGAATCTAATTCATGCAAATTAAGGAAAGAGGAAAACACATTTCTACTGGACCATATTGGAAAAGACTTCTGTTTCTATAACATGTTAAGAGAGCAGTGAGAGTGTAATGTTTGTTTAAGTTCAGGATGTGCCTGCCATCAGCTGGGGGCAAGTCAAGTTAGGTCATATTTATTTATATAGTGCTTTGTACAATTGACACCATCACAAAGGAGTTTTTCAGAATCTAGTCGGTGTTCCTAGAGAACAAGGCAGGGGTGAAAAGGACTAGGAAAAACTCCCTAAAGCTGGACAAGAAAATCCTTAAGAGGGGCAAAGACTCAAAAGGGGATCCCGGCCTTCTCTGTTCGACACCAGTTACCAATATGTAAGAGGCAGAAGAATACAGACTTAAGCACTAAAATCTTACAGCAATAGCAGTAATAGAATCTTGACAGGCCTGCCTGTATTGTTTGCCTTCCTGCATTGCTTGCGCTTCTTGTGGAAAGGTGGCAGGGGCACAGTGGTTAGCGAGAAGGTCCCGGGTTCAGTACCTGGCCAAGGCGGCCAAGTGTTCTTTTTGTGCGAGTTTCCGCTGGGAGCTCTGGTTTCCACCCACAGTCTAAACAGGATCTACTTGCCAGGTGAACTGGAGATGCTAAATTGCTCCTGGTTGTGTGTGAATGTGTTTGTCTAAGTCAGGGATCTCCAAACTTTTTGCAAAGAGGGCCAAATTTGATTAAGTTAAGATGCCTGGGGGCCAATAGTTCTTTCTGACAAAAGTTGAGTCAAAATAAAGACTTTTATAAAACAATTTAATTCATTGTCACAATTCTTTACTTTATTTTTTAAGTAGCAATGGAACTAAATATAAACCACTCATGCAGACGTGAACAACTCTGAAAACACCATTCTGCCTTTTATTCATATCTAGAGAGTCAGATAGCATTGAACAAATAGTACAGAACACATTAAATTTGATGAATATCTTTGCCTCATGAAAATCTTTGCCTCATGAGCTATAAGGTATACAGAGTGGTCTGTTATCATTATCAAGTTCCAAATAAGTATATTTAGCCCTCGTCTTTTACAAGATGTTTCAGGAATAGTTGTATCTAGAGGTACATAACATCAACAGTTATAACCAAATCTTATTCAAGAATGTAATAAAATTAGTGCCAAGTCCACGTGCTTTAGGCTTTTCACTGTTAATGGTGACAGATGTTACCATTCAAGACACTACATTTCAGATCAAGGAACCGAGAACATGCTGATGTCGCAATTGCAGAAATTAGTGGAGAAAGGTTTGCGGCACAGAAAGGAATTACATTTTTAAAGTTATAGGGTTTTTTTATATGATGTCATTAGACCGAAGCTGTGGGCCGTATAAAATCTGATTTTGGACATGCCTGGTACAAAATGTTTGTATTGTGATGGACTGGTGATCTGTCCACAATGATTCTCTGTGTTTTGACCAGTAAACAACAGGCTAGGCTCCCAGACAATGGATGAATGAATGAACATCTTGTGGAACCAAAGTAGCTACATCCTGGTGCAACTGGTATTACTTGCTCACGGTTTGTTTGTTAATTGCTGCAACAAACAGAAAAGCTACCTAAAAGCTCCACAGAACAACGTATCAACTCTAAGAGTAAACTACCCACTTCACAACTGGAGATTATGCACGGGTTATTGAGGTTAAGTATAGCTATATAAACAAGAGAAAAGGCAATGCAATATACAATCTAGCTTGCTAGCAGTAAAGGCTACAAAACCAGATGACAGAAAGGTTTCATTGGTTGAAGTGGAAACCAGGCATTGCAACATTATTTAATGTGATGTTTCACAATTACACTCCTCTTTGTCTTTTATAATAGGGAATTCCTGCCTTTGTATGAAAGTGATATATTTTGGACTTTGCCCTTAATTTGTTGACCGTGCCTTGAACTCTTGTTATCACATCCTTGTCTCTGTAATGGTTTTGAAATCAGCAATGCATCAGATGGGCTATGGTGCTGCATTTATGCTACATTCAAGCAGAGTATGACCTGTATTTTATTTTCAAGTGAGATGACCCACACACCTCAGTCTGCAAAACACAATGCGCAAGAGACAATTTCCTAATACAATCAAATCAAGAAGGACGAATAAAACTCGATCATAATCTTCTAGCCATTATCTTCTAACCTAATAGCAGCTCTTATTTCTAACACATGACCTAATGCTATTAAATTATTTCCAGCCTCTCAGTTAGAGGATATTTTTGTGTTTATTCAGTTTGATGGCACAGATGGTGTGCAGTATTTCACCAGAGACATTTAACTAAATGATGACTGCACTAAGCAAGTTAGTACAACCACACATCTTCCCATGAGATAAATAATGAGAACAGAAACAGTGCCCTAGAGTCCTATCGAGAGATTACTGGAACAAAGGCACAACACTAGTTCTGAGCGCTAATTGATAAATGTGTCTATTCTACTGTTAAAAGCTTGAGGGCAAGCTCTTGTGTGAATGAGTCAGTGTGCTAGACAAACTGTCAAATATTGAGAAATACTCTGAGAATTTTGCAAATGTATTAGTTTGGCCATGACTTTGTGAGGTGAGAACAAGATGAAATATACTCTATTGCCAGAGTAGTCTTCTAATTATTATTGCAATTAACAGATAAGTCATTTATTTTTTAAAAAGACCTAGCAATAAAATGTAACTTGATAGAACAATAAGATTTAAGATTTTCCAAAATATAAAATTTTTAAAATATATTTTTAAAAAAACCCCTGAAAATAGAGTATTCCTGACTGTCGTACTTGAGACACACACACTTATTTATTTACATTTACGGCATTTAGCTGACGCTCTTATCCAGAGCGACGTACATCAGTGCTTCATTTATTTTGCATTCATTTTCTTAATCATGTATCAGTCAACAGATGCTGTGACCACTGTCTGCCTAAAATAAAATGTCAGTTTTACCCTTTGACATGGCATTATATGATCTCCAGATGCTCCCTGCAGTCTTCAGGATTGAGCTGAGACACGGCAACTTCACCTGGATAGTGAAAAGAAAGGAGAAGCACTTCATGGAGCTACACAGAGAATTACGGACCTATAAGACTTTACTGAGGATTCCTCTGCCCTCCCGAACGTGAATATAAGCTCCTTGTTTTATTAGTCTCAATCACATCTACTGCTCTTTCATTTTTCTCGCTTTTTTACTGTCCCATTTTTATGTTCTTTGTACATGTAGCCACACAGAGCGAAGGCATACAGTTAGACACACACGTCAGATGCCCACTCTGCCACGAGGAGGAGGTGATGAACTGGTCCGGGAGGAGCAAGTGTCCAGCAGGAGGGTTGGGCTTTCTCATTCATATCATATTTATGTTTACGCTACCAGTCAAAAGTTTGGATACATTGTAGATTAATATTGAAAACAAACAAAATGATGAAGGAACACATTGAATTATGCAGTAAACAAACCAGAATATGTTTTGTAATAAGGTAATGATGGACTGTTGCTTCTTATTACTTAGTTAAGTGGTTCTTGCCATAATGTGAAGTAGAACCATAGTGGAATAGGATCACTAACTGTGTACTAACATGACCATCACAACTAATCCCAAACACTTAAAGAAGGCAGGAAATTCCACTAATGAACTTTTGACGAGGAACACCTGTTAATTAAATACCACTCCAGGTCTAAAAAATGCAATGCAAAGCTGTCATCAGAGCAATAGGTGATGTTTTCAATATTAATCTACAATGCAGCCAATAATAAAAACAAAGGGAACTGAGAAGGTTGAATTAGAAGGTTACTGTATATTGTAATCTACACTTCCATGTAACGAGGCTGCAAAATTTTGTTTTAATCTTCCTATACAATTAAAATAATTTACTTAGTTGTATTTACAGTGTACTTAAGCTTCCCCTTCATTTCCAATAAATATTCTATATATGTTGTTTAATACCCAAATGTAAAAGTTGGCTCATGTTTTCCGTGTGAAAATGTTGTGTATTTGATTTCTGTAACAGAGGCAACTGGAAGATTACTTGAATAAGCTGCTAAAAATGCCAATGTACAGGAACTACCATGCCACAGTGAGTTCTGGTGAAGATTCAGTGTTATCTGATGAGTGTTATTTGGAACAGAGTCAGCATATGTCCTCATCTTATTTTGGTCCGTATTTGTTTGTCTTAGATGGAGTTCATTGATGTGAGTCAGTTGTCCTTCATTCATGATTTGGGACCAAAAGGATTGTGAGTGTTTTTCTGTCAATTGAGAGGCCTACTATCTTTAAAATGCAACATTATTTCTAGAAATTAGTGCTGGGCAATGTTTTTCTGTGATAAAAACTTTCCAAAAAAAGCCCAATAACAAGCCCAGCCCTACTAGAAATGTCAATAGTTTGATCAATAAATAAAATCAACCTGAAGATTTGATTTTCTGATTCTTCTTATTTTGCTCTGTGTCTTTTTCAGGGAGGGCATGGTTTACAAAAGGTCGGGGGGTCACCGTATTCCTGGACTCAACTGTTGTGGCCATAGCAAAATATGCTACCGCTGGTCAAAACGGTCAGTGTACTCTCCATTCATCATATGTCTGTATAAAAAGTGTTCTCCAAGTTATAGGATGGTGTCAAGAACATGGTGAACATTTAACATTCCCTTTTTATGCAAATGCCATTCTACACTCTTATGTGATATTATTGTAAAACAACTGTTATTTTTATATTTCTTTGTTTGCATGTTTACTACAACTACTAACTACTGCACCTAAAACGCATGTACGATCACCAAACGCACTTACTGCCGACACTACTCAAATAATCTCTGTTATGATGGTCCTATGATGGTCTCTTTACTTTGATGGATAGTCTATATCAGGGGTCACCAACCTTTTTGAACTTGAGAGCTACTTCACGGGTACTGAGCCATACGAAGGGCTCCCAGTTTGATCCCCTAGAACAGAGTTTACCTAAAAGTAACTAATCTTCATGTACAATACTCATGTTTAAATGAATTTTACGATATTGTCATTTTCAAATCTATATAAATGCAAATGTGATTAAAGAAGAATAGCAACAGACTCATTGGTGAGTTGTGCTATTTTTAGAACAGGTCAATGGGCAACTCATGTGGTCCTTGGGGGCACTCTGTTGGCGCCCCCTGGTCTAAGAGAGTGCTGATTAACTGTGCAGCAACAGCCAGGAATTGTATATGTCTAAGAGAACCCATATGGCATACGTACAAGGTTGTGAAAAGTATTAGCTGATTTCCTAGGCATTTCTGCATATTTATTTTGGACTATACAATTATTATAAGACAACCTGAGTGAACACAATATGATTTTAAATTATCACTTCATTTACTGAAGGAAAGACATTCCAGCTGGCTTTGTATGAAAAATAATTGCCCATTCACTTACACACACGAGCTAATTAAGCAAATAATTATATTCGAATGGAGAAAACTTGGAGCAGTGAATCTTCAAAGGAACCACACTCTCAGATAAGGGCAGCGTTCCTGGCTCCACCATTAAAGACACTGGGCAAATGTATCCAAAATAGAGATGCAAGGCGATTGCCACTGCTAACCATGAGGAACATAAAGACCATAACATTTTAATGACCTCCCAAACCTTGTGAAATAATGTTCTGTGAACTGATGAGTTGAATGTGAAACTTGGAAGACAGGGGTCACTTTACATCTGACTAGCTAAGATAAGATTCAAGACTCAAGTTTTTTTATTTGTCACATGCATAGACATACAAGTACAACACGCAGTGAAATGTATCCTGAACCGCTTCTTTTGACTGTGCAAACATTATAGACAATAAATAATTTAAAATGTAAGAATCTGGAATTTTCTGAAACACAAATAAAAATAAAGCAATAAGTACAAGTAAAAGAGATGAGTATAAATGTTAAAGATAAAATGTTAGCTAATAAAATGTGAGGTTTTAATATGTATTTATATAAATGTAGCAGCAGTGTGTACAATGTGCAGATGGAATGTTAAAGTGCATTGTGCCAAATTAGCACAGTAATGTAAGTAATTGCAGAGCAGCAAAAATTAAGAAAACAATAGAATAAAATACTCCATCAACAGTACAGTATAAAATGTACACTATCCAATCTAGGAATATAAATATGGACATCTGCATTGTATATACAGTACATATATGTATATGTAAACTATATGTATGTAAACTAAATGTACTGTAGACTTGGGCAAGTTGTATGCATGTAAACAATGAGTATATGTGTGTATATATATATATATATATATATATATATATATATATATATATATATATAGTGGATAAAAAAA
>JBBPDH010000001.1:6549066-6566657 GCA_037974565.1 Clupeocharax schoutedeni
CACACACACACACACACACACACACACACACACACACACACACACACACACACACACACACACACACACAGTGAGCTCACGGCTCCAGACTGTAGCTTCCATTTTTTCACAGAAGGGAAAAACGGACTATAAATTTGAAAAGGTTTTAATCCACTAATCATTTTTTTTTGTCCTTAAAATCAACAGGGAGGGCAAGAAGTACCGTGTGTATGTTGTCACTCCTCTCCTGCCTGGTTTTGAGGGAGACATCAACACAGGAGGAGGGAGCGCCCTCCAGGCTGTCATGCATTTCAACTACAGGTAGATTCAAGATTAAGATCAACATTCTCATGCAGTCGATAAGCTATGAAGGCTGTAGTAATCTGTAGGCTCCCCCACAGTCTTCACAAGATCTGTTGCCGTTCTTCATTTAGAAACATATTATACTGCCCTCTAGAGGGCAGTGTGCCCCTTACCTCCAGATTCTACAGCCTTGCAGCTTGCATATATTTATTTTCTACCGTCAGAAATGGGTCCACTGTGAACTAAATGATGAGGTAGTAAACCTAGGAAGGGCTTTAGGGGTTAAAATGCTTCATGTCTTGTGGTTTTAAGGATGCAGTCACAGTTCAGGGGTTTGAAGTTTATTGGTTTGACATTTCTGTGCCATTTTTGTTCTCTCTGCATTTCAGAACAATGGTTCGAGGAGATTGCTCCATCATATCCCAGCTGAGGAAAGAGAGTAAGTTCGTCATATAAACTTACTGACCTATGTTTATTGAAGTCATATTGGGCATCCAGAAGATTTTGACAGAAAATCCTACTCAAAAACACACTATTCTTGTCCAACATTCTGTTAAAAAATAACAAAGGAACAGTGTCCAGCACACTTTGGTGATTTATCCTGCTCAGAAACTCCTGGCTCACCTCACCAGTTTACTGCCAGGTTTAGAACCAAACGAAATGTTCAGTTTTAGACATGTGTTTATTTCACTCCTTTCCAATGGTTGTGTCCTAGCTGCCTGTATGGTAAGTGTATTCTTTAAATAAACAAGAAGTTTCTGCTATGTAACCTGCAATATTGCCCAAGCAGTCTGCAATCATGGCTCTGTACAGATGAACTTAAATGGCTCTTAAGAGGTCTGGTGTGTTTCTTGCACAGCTGCACTAATCTGAATTTTATCAAATACATGCCCTTCTTTTTTTATCAGTGCTGAAAATAGCCTAATGCCGTAGAGACAGAGTTAGAGTTCATACAGGTTTCTCTGAAAGAAATAAGATGAAGCCTCATTTTCTTCTGCTGGTTTGGTTTCGGCTGTTAGAGGATGGGAGTAATGCACCCAATGACCATGTGAAGGAGGCAGGAGTGAAGTTTCTGTGTGTGTGTGAATTATCCAGCAGCCCTCTGGTGTTTTGTTGCACTGCTACAGGAGCACAGTGTTTGAACAAAAATGTATTCCGTTTTTACCCCCTTTTACTCCAGATGTTGTTGATCAGTCAAAACAGGTTTGATTTCCTTCGATACCGTTGCACTACAAGGGTAATAAAGCTGGACATATATTGTGGTTGCTTTGCATTGCACAAAATGACTAGTTCAGTAAATTTAGACTTGCTTTTGTGGGTTCTGACACTGTATGGCATACTGTTATCTCTGCTTGGGGATTTTTAAAGGAGCATGACACATATACCAAGCAGAAGAAATGTACGTTTGCACCAGTGTGTGGCATAGCATTTATTTGAGCTCCTGCTGTGCCACAGAGCAGTGTGAGGCTTTTGTGGTAAAGACTGTTTTGGAGAAGATCTAATGAGCTATGTTCTGTTCATAGCACAGTTTATTTACAGCAGTACAACACTGAAGGAAGACAGGTTACTGTAATATGAAAATAAAACACCTTCAGGCCACTACTAGGGTTTTAGGAGAATTTGTTTCCCTTTATAGATAATGGTATGCCACACAGGTGGTTGAAGGTGTTTATTTCAGTTCAAATTTGATTACAACAGACAGCACTGCCTTTTCATATTCATTTGACCTTTTTAAAAAATATGATTATCCCTGAAAATTCAATGAAAAATTCTGGTTAATGTAAGTTGTCATGTCTCATATTTCACACTTGCTGTATTTTAGCATTTTCTATGGCAGGCAGGGCTTTTTAGGCAGGTCCTAGCTTCTACAGCACAACCACTGAAATAAAAACACACAACCTCCTACACAACCTCCTGTAGGCAAGTGTGCTTTGCCATTACCAGAACTTGTATATATGACATGAAGAACTGTAAATATCACACATGGGTGGAATGAAAATATCAATAATAGACATTTTACATGGTACCACCTGTAAAAGGTCGTCAAGGGTTGTGGTTTTTGTCTTTTTTCTTTTCTTTTCTACCAATGGGAAATCATCCTTTTGCATCTACCCTTCAATATGAGTCCTGGCTATTCCATATCAGAAATCTATATATCGATCTGAAATTATTAAACCACAGCAAGTTGGTTTAAGCATGTGTTCATGTGTGGGTTATAATGTCTAAAAAAGTGCCAATTGGTGCCAATCGTCTACAATTGGTGTGAATTGTGTAATTGAGATTTCAAAAGTAATTTTGAACCAAACACTCAAAAACGAAAGTGGGAGCTTCAGTGCAAAACAGATAACAGAGAAATAAATACAGCTCTGTCATCTTAATTTTACAAAATGCCTTCTGTTTGTAGTCTCTCCCTATCTCTTTCCTATACTCTCTCTCTCTCTCTCTCTCTCTCTCTCCCTCTCTCTCTCTCTCTCCCTCACACACGCACACAGATAGGGAAGGAGGGAGTGAGTCTTACCATAATAATATGAGTGGAATGGGCCTAGTTATCTGAGCACACAGATTCCTGAAGTTATCTTGTGTTTAAGTAGGGCAGGAACACTTTATCAATAGCTTGAAAATAACCTTGAAAGAAGCTTTACTGCAGCAGTGGGGGATTTATGATTTCTAAAGACAAAGCTCAAAAAACCCCAACTTACACTGCCTTGTTGTTCTCCAGATAGTTTGCAGAGTCACACACAGTTAATTTTAAGATTAAATTGGAGTTAAGAACTCTGTCATCCATCATATTTCTACTCATTTTTTATTCAGCAAAGTGCAGGCATTTTCACCAGAGGGCAGAAACCCTGGTTCACCCATTTGCATATTGTGACATAGTTGTACTGATCCACATCGTGCATGGGTTTAGCAGAGCGTAACCAGACGGGGAGGTGCAGGACACAGAAATGACTGACCAAAATACATTTTTAAATGTCATTTATTATCTCAAAGCAATGTTTCATTTTTAAAACATGAAAATCGAATTTATCTTTAATTTAATACTTCCTGATTTCTCAGACAGTGAATCTCACTCACTTTCTCTTTATAGTGGGAGATCAGTGGATGAATTACATCTCGCTTGGAGGTTTGAGGACTCATGCAGAACTGGAGGGCAGACTGGTTACGGAGCTGATCTACGTCCACAGCAAAATGCTTATTGCAGATGATAATACCGTCATTATTGGTAAGCGAAGGACTCTCCAGCGAGGCAGTATGACTTTTATTATTGTACTGTAGGTATTACAGGTTAGGATCAGTGACAGGTGCTTTAAGACAACACAGGTAGTGCAACGTCCCCTAAAAGTTCACTATAAAATAGCACTAAAATGGTTAAAAATGCATCTGTATTGAACTATTTAGGAATTCAAATATCAGTTCCCTTTTCACACATGCAGCTTGTATATATCTACATCACTGTGTTTGTAGAAGCCAGTGGAGCCACAGCCTGACTAACTCCTTGGAAGTCCGGCTCGCGTGGCACATTCAAATGCATGCTGGTTTATAGCAGTGAGAATCACAACAGGCTTTTACAATGTTATTTCGAGTCCAGTTTGGACACAGTGAGTTTATGTTATCAGGAGGGCTTTTTTGCATATTAAAATATGTTTATGCTTTTCATGCGTTCATTGGAACTTCATCTCCTGTGTGCAAATGTTGTTGGAACTCACAAAGCGCCCCAAACTCGAAAAAACGTACATAACTGACATAATCTCAGATGTGGAATAGCCAGTTGCAGCGAAGTCGATTACACTAGTAAATATAGAGTTTCAGTTATTGTCCTTGTATTTGGTAAGTTGACCAGCTATTATTGAATCTAAAATAATATTTAATAATACAACAAAGGATAACAAAAGTTTGAAGGATAGTTTATCAGTGCTCAGGTTTTCCCTCATATCCCTGTGTCAGAAAACATCAGGCATCATTGGTTATAAACCAAAACATTTTCTGGCAACGTAGGATAGACAGGTTTGTGATGAAATGGCGCCACCTGGTATTTTGGTGCAGTATTAATTCTGCACCATTCAACACATTCTAGTTATTAGAATGTCTATTAATGCTTCCACTGTTTAATTAATTAGGCCATGAATATATGTCTTTGCATGATTAGAACATAGATTTTCATTAGTAAATGCTCATCTAGTTCTTTTTGATTCTTTTGTCAGTCGCTGTGTCTTACGCTTATGTTACATTTCAGTCTTCGGGTTAAAAGATTCTTTCTCTTCATTCTTCCAGGCTCGGCCAACATCAATGACCGCAGTATGCTTGGGAAGAGGGACAGTGAGGTGGCCGTCATCTATGAGGACACAGAGACTGAGACGTCCATTATGGACGGACAGGAGTACCAGGCAGGACGTTTTGGACTGCACCTCCGTCTGGAATGTTTCAGGTATCTACACACTTTCTGGCTGCACATGCCATTTTGGGGTTTGAAGTAATTATGTTTTTCAGTTGCAATTTTTGAGGCATTAACATTATATCATCGCTGGAACAAAACCTTATATCTTCAAAAGAGCAGCTTTACGGTTGTACAAGCTTTACAAGTTGTAAGAGATTTTCTGTTTTAAGTGACGATTTCTGTTGAGCATGAAATTCAGACAAGTATAAATAGCAGCTGGTATTTTCATATTATGAACAAAAAGGAAAATCTTACAAAATAAGTAATACTTTAACATTTATCAGTCAACTATGATACCTTTTAGTTGAAAATTTGATTAGATGCTGATGTTGTTTTTGCATCTTTGCAGTCTCCATGTTTATTGTACATATTCACAATAGCACAATAAATGGACAAATCACACTCAGATTGTATAAATGAGCAAATTTTGACTTTGGAACAGGATGATTCTGGGAGCTTACACAGACCCCAGCATAGACGTCACCGACCCTATCAGTGACCAATTCTACAAGGAAGTGTGGATGACCACTGCTGCTCGCAATGCATCCATCTACCAAAAGGTCCTTCTTTTCCATGTTGCATTCATCTTACACACATTTTGGTTCAGGGGGTTAGTTTCTACTGTCTGTTTTCACAATTCCTGTTCAGTACAAACAGATTCGCTGATCAGTCGCAATATTAAATCCACTGATTTAATACACTGAGGTGAAGTGAATAACATTGTATATATCTTGACAGTAGCATCTGTCAAAGGGTGGCACATCTTAGTCAACAGTTAGTTCTTAACATTAATGTTTTGGAAGTAAGCAAGCCTAGCAGATCAGCTTTTAAATGCACAGACAATGGGCAAATAAGCATCATGGAGCACCTACAGTGGGCACCATTCAGATTGCGATCATTGGATAATGCTGAAAGAGGAGCATGACAAAGAATTCAAGGTTCAAGGTGGCCTTCAAATTCCCCAGATCGCAGTCTGATTGAGCATCTATAAGGACAGGCTGGACAGACTAGTCTTAGGCTTCATCTCTCAACTTAGAAGACTTAAAGGATCTGTTGCTAACATCTTGGTGCCACACAGCCCAACACACCTCCAAAGGTCTTATAAAGTCTTATGTCTCGATGAGTCATAGCTGTTTTGGCGGCATGTGGAGGACCTGCACAATATTAAGCAGTTGGTTTTAATATTATAGCTGATCTGTGTGTTTTACACAACGTGGTAATAACAAACTTGCCATACTGCAGGTCTGCATGATTGATTACATTTTTACATTTTTAATATTGCTGTATGACTTTCCACAATAAACACCAAGCAAATAATAAACAACTGTGATAAAATAAATCCACAGCTAGAGGGGTGAAATGATATTAGTAGGGACACTATATGAACAAAAAAGTATAAACAAAGACACAAAAATGAAATTGATGTGTTAAGTGGTACTTGGCATTTTTAGGCATTGTGAATAGTTTCCAGCCCATTAGCCAAGCTAATGAGGTTTCTGCTGGAGGACCATTTTCAAATTCTCTATAAATCAGTGGAATTCATATTTTTCAGAAGTTATTTTGACTGTGTGTTTGGTAACCACTAGCTGGCTGTTTAGTGGTTAGGGTGTTGCCCTGTTAACAGGAAGTTGTGGGTTTGATTCCCAAGACTGCTACTGAGGTACCCTTGAATAAGGTACCGTCCCCACACACTGCTGACCCAGACTGCCCTCTTCTTCACTTGGTGAATGGGTTAAATACAGAGGAAGAATTTGCTGTGGTTTGAAACTTGCTTCTCACCTTTCTTGGCCCATGCCAGGTCATGATAAGTCATGTACCATCATGCATTTGTGAATTAGGCTCTTCTCTCCTGCAGGTGTTCCGTTGCTTGCCCTCCAGTGACGTGCGAACGATCGTCGAGCTGGAGGGCTACCTGGCCAAGCCAGGCCTGGATAGGGATGACCCCGCCCGGGCTCAGGAGGAGCTGAAGAAGATCCGTGGCTTCCTGGTCCAGTTTCCTCTCTACTTCCTCAGTGAGCAGAATCTTCTCCCACCAATTGGCTCCAAGGAGGCCATGGTACCCATGGAGGTGTGGACCTGAGACTCAGAATTGTTGTTCTTTTGGAGCCTGGCCTCTCCACAACTCCCGTCAGCCCAGGGCACCATCCAAGAGGGGCTGCTGATAGACTCAAGTGGGCTTTACTACAGAAGTGAGAAACAGAAAAGAGGATAGTCTTGAGTCTCGACTACTAATTGCTTGAATACTAGCCAGACTGATTTGTGTCGTCCGTTCCTGAAATAAGATTAACATTACCTGTTGTTTAATATCATTTCTAACACTATGCAAACCGGAGCAAAAACACTGCTCTCCTACCTGGTGCATGAGAACACAAAACACTTGCGATGTGAATCTCATGCAACAATATCATTCCGATTCTTAAGGAAATTATTTCATCATAAAAGTTCAATGTGATTATCTTGGTTAGATTTGTTTGTTTTTATTTTTATTTTTTTAACAATACAGTTGACCTGGTCGTGGACAATGATTGTCATGGAAAATATATACACCAAGCTTGTTTGGTGGGGGTCATTTTGGCCAAAAAAATGGATTATAATTGATTCTAACACTCTAATATTGATGCGGTGTAAAAAATACCTGCAGAAGCATTTTTACTCCACTTGTATAAACCTGATACGAATCATTTTAATGTCCTTGGTATCTTCAGACAGTCCATGAAATACTACAGTGTGTAGAACTGTGCGGGTTTTGTGAAGTGGTCTCTGTTGCATGCCTTTTCCTCAGCTCAGCAGTGCTGTGGCCTCCACTGCATTGAATACAATGCCGATCTTTTTCCGGATCAAAGTGCCAATTGTTTCCGTTCAGTATATGCAGTACATTGATCGTAAGACTGCTTTCATATATGGTTCTTTACATTTTGCCTTGTTTTACTCCAAGGACCATTACTGTACCAGACTTACAGTAGGCCATGTTCTAATGGATGGTTTCCTCAGTGCTGTCCAGAAGACAGTGGCATGATTCTTTTATTGTTATTTCTGCTCGGTCCTGAACATGCGCCCTGAACATTACAAAGCTATCAGAAGACTCCTCTTTGGAACATGGCTTGTTGAAGTGCCTCTGAGAATGTTTCACAGAAACAGCATTATTCAGTTCACATGGTATGTGTCCCCAGTACTGATTAAACAATCCTGTGTGTTCACAGCCTCACAGCAAATAGCCTCACAGCAAATATTGTAATGTGACGCTTTATGTGGAAGGCTATACATTTTTGCCTTTAACTATTAATATGGCAGTCTACTAACTCATATGTCCAATGAATGAACAATGTTTGTCAATAAGGCATGTTTGGATGTTCTGCAGTCTGGAAGTCTGTGTGCTTTGTTGTAGATGTTGATTCTGACCACAGCTAGCATAGCGCTCCAAACAGCATGATGATGAGTGTATTTACTGGGACGTCTCTGGCTGATCTTTCCTTCTTTTTTAATCCTGTCCTTTTTTTGCACTAACTTGTCAAATTCAACGATGAGCTTTTTTGACAATGTACATGGGCACTTTATATGTTTTAACACAATTAAACATTGATTTTCATGTAGCTCATTGTAAAATTTTCACATTGTGCTTGGAATTTTGCTAGTACGTGTGTGTGCGTGTGTGCGTGTGTGTGTGTGTGTGTGTGTGTGTTTGTGGGTGTTTAGGCTGTACAGTATAGGATTTCATTGTTTATTGACAATATTCGTCAATACTGATGGCATAACAATCTGCTATAGGCAAGGGAGGTCTGTAACTCGCTGGGTACAGACCAGGGCCTCAAATTTTTTGCTTCACCACTGAATATTTCAAGTTGGAATCAAGCAAAAGTGTGGATCATCTTGGGGTCCCAGAGGATCTGTTGGAGAACCAGTCATTGAATATTCTTTGAATATTGAAACAAATAATGTTGAAACATGATGCATCAAACATAATGTTAGCGCCACATGCTTTTAGAGCATTTAGCTTTTAGAGGCTTTACATTTTCTGTGAGTCTGGTTCCTATCACCAACACTGTGGATGTTCCTGATTCGGTAAGCTTCTCTAGAATGGAGTCATTCACACCAAAGTCCTATTTTTCTGGATATTTTGGAAATGTTGTGGTTCCAATGATGCCCGTAAGTAAGACACTCATACTTTGAAATAGTCCTCAAGTATTCCTTTGATTTTTAATAATAATGATTGCTGCCATGACTGTATCCAGCAATATAATCACAATATTGTTTATCATTTTGTGTGTGTGTGTGTGTGTGTGTGTGTGTGTGTGAGAACTGCTACATTCCCTATGGACAAGGAGTCAGTGTAACACACACCTGGGCAGCCGTAGGCCCCGAGGTTGACCTTGTGACATCCTCACTCTCATTAAAGGGTCAACAGTGATGCCCTTGTGTGTCTCAAGGGAGAAAGTGTGAGGAATTACTAAGCTGTGGTGTCTTTTCAGCTAAGGGCAGATGCTTCATCCACTTGTCAGCTTTTCATCTGTAATCTGAGTGAAGTGAACACACATCACTTTTACTTCCAGCTGTTTGGCACATGGCTTGTTGAAGTGATCAGAGAGGGTTTAAATCGCCTGTTCTGTGTTTCTTTTAGGAGAGAGATGCTGTAAGTGCTGCTGGATAAGTTTCCATTTGAAATGTCTAAACATGAGCACTAAAGACAGGTCTAATTCACACTATTTTTAGCCCGATTTTATCTGTGGCAGCCTCCGATATTGATTTGAACAACTCCAAACGTTCAGCCGTCCTGTAGTGTGACCTTAGGACCTCTGTGGCCTGAGGAAACAGATCAGCTGTTTGATGAACACACACACATGAGCCTTTCTTGTAATTATAATGTTTAAAAGTGAAGACCTAAATGTCAGAACTGATGGCAGTTTTAGTCTCAAAGTGATTTTTGTGTTTATCAGTGTCAGCTTTGTTTATGTCGTAGGTTTAAGTGATTTTAGCCGAGACTCGTTAATCGTGAATCTGAATCTGAAATGTCTCTCTGCTCGCTCTCTGCTCGTGTGTCATTTCTGAATTCTCTCCAGTGTGGAACTGTGACTGAATCCCAAAGAGCTTTTGGTTATACATGTTATGAACTATGATTGTGAAGGAGCACGCGTTTTAATTCCAACATGAAGCACTATGTAGGGAGTAGGGAGCTATTTGAGATTAAGCCCAGGAATCCTGCAAAAGACTGAATGATGCTCTCTATTTTTGATCTCAGGATTTTTTTTTATCCTGAGTAAACGTCCAGCTGCTTCTGTTCTGTCTTGGTTTCCCATTTGTCTAAACATGAGCTCTGCTTAGTTGTAATTAGGGCTGTCACAGTTTTAAACGTGATTGATTAAAACTTTACCATCTGGATCTATTATATTTTTAGAAATCCCCACCTGGTGTTTAATTTTTGCTATTGTGGGGATTTATCTGCATGTTTTAAGCCGTTTCTTTGTTTTCCTATCTGATCTTTCTCCAGTTAAACTTAAAATAAAACAATATTTGTCCTGTGCAAATGTTACGGCACATATTATACTTTAGTTTTTTCCCCCAATATGTTACAATTTAAGAGTTTAAATGTGAAAATCTGTGTGCTTTAATAGTTGGAATCAAATTGTGTGTATCTAGTTGATAACCCAGTTCTGCAAGCTTCAGTTTCTTGGTTTTGCATGTGAAAGCAGGACTTTTTAAGCTAATTAGTTGTGGTTGTTTCTGTGTGACCTCTGCATGTGTGTTTTTTTACTACATAATGAAAAAAGAGGGGAAGAGGTGTGCCTTGCCTGCGTTGAGAGTTTCCTTGTTTTCTGGTTTGTCTGGTTTGTTTGACTGCTTTGAACCGAGCTCCCTCGTGTTTGTGTGTCAGTTTCTGCCCCGGGGGCTGCCTGACATGACGGAGTGTTCACACGTGGGTGAGGAGCAGCCCTGAAACTCGTGAAAACTGTTTGAAGTTGATGTGATTCTTCCTACAGGATCTGAGCCAAATGACTCTTCGCTGGGCCTCCAGCAGCTCAGTCAAAAAACAATCACGTTTTATTGATTTTCTTAAACACAAATGGAAAATCTTACATATTTCACACCGTCTGTATGGAGCATGTATGAAAACTAATCTGCAGAAACAAAGAATGTGCAGAAACAAACAATTAAATCAAGCATAAATGCAGTTTAGCCCTGCCCATTAAAAAATAAGGAATGTTTCAGCACAGACTGGCCAATCAGAGCAGAGATCATTTGCATATATTAGTCTTAAAGAAAAATGCATGTCTGTATGGATGTTAAAGAATCCTGGGGGCCAAACCACAAGTAAAATGCCCTTAAAGGTGCAGGAAGTAAGCAATATCACTCCAGTAAAATCGTTTCTCTTTTTTTCACTCTTTCTTTGTTATTTGTGATTCCTTTTAAAGGGCCTGAGATATTTTTCCCGGCCTGATTAACCTGGTTGATGTGTGAATCACGCCTCAAATGAATTCATGTGTAAGGCATTCCATAATGCCGGCTGCGTCTCTAATAATGTCCTCCAGAACGAACGGCTTGTGTCAGCACAAGGTTCGTCGTGTTTGCATGGGTTTTTAGTAGCCTGGAGGATGCAGACACCACAGCTCACCATGGATTCCAGGAGGTGGGAGGGGAACTCTTCTCAGGGCTAAAAATATCACTTACCCAAAGAAGTGTGATGGTAATTATTTAATCAGGTCATGACTCATCTAATCTAAACAAGTCCTCAACTAAAGCGAAATGTCTCAAAAGCGATCTGTCACGATCACTCAATTCTTCTTGAATTAATGCTTGAGAAAAAAAATGAATTAAAATGTATTTGAATTGATCAATCAGCAATGACTGACATGTCTAAGTGTGACCTGTACTTGTGGTTATATGTTGAGAAAAATAAATGAATCAGCAGTGGTTAGATATCAATATGCACATGATGAATATTTAAAGGAAGAGAGACATTTATATAGATTTTTAGGTCTTCAAATGTGGATGGATTATTATTGGTTAATTTTTATTATCTGATTACTCAATCAATATTCAGTACATTACTTTTTTATTAATAGAATTGATATCGAAAGCCCCTCCGTAAGGCAAAACTGATACAAGGCCAGAAACCCTTATCGATCATTGCTGGTTGTCACAATTCTGTCTCAAAGCCACGATTCCGAGAACCAAGGCCTGGGTCGCACCGGAAGGAGAGGCTACAGTTCTTTCTGGAAGTCGGCCAGAGGTGGGTTTGGTGGGTTTACTTATGAAGCCAAAGGCTTGTGACCTGTTTCTGCAGGTGAGTGCGGCGGAGCAGCAGAACACTGGAGCTTTGAAGTGCTGAGAGTCCGCGGCCAAGCTGAGAGCAGGAAGGCATGAGAGCAATGTAGCACATACACTTCAGGGGCTCTGCTGAGGAGGTGAGGGCTAAACTTCACTGTGTTTGAACAAGAAAGTGACCTACTGCTCAGGCACGATAACAGCAACAAAACAAGCCTTAAACGTTCACAGATTTTCTGAATTCTTTTCAACATTTTCTGGCCCCTCTCATACAAAATGTCAAACGATATGACATGGTCCGAATGGACAGAATGAAAGTGTTTAAGGTGCAAAAGAACATGTTCATGTCAAGGTGTGGACATTTGACATAAGGCCATGTTGTTTTTTTCACCTTTCGACCTAGAAATATATACAAGAGTCACATATTGGAAGCTTGTTTTATAATCAGCAATGGACGGTAACATATAAATGTAATTGTTTCTTTGTTGTTTATTTGTGATAATTAAATTGCATATACATTCATCATAGAATCAGTACATTGGAGGTCCCATTTTCTGCTGTGTTCCACCCACTTGGTAGGACTCCTCCAGTCACTCAATACCACCAACAATAAGAGGTTGGTATGTGCTTTGTTCAAATTATATGAAGCACCACAGCATCCTTTAAATTTGCAGCTAATGCATCATTGGACATCTCAACACCAGAGCATTAACTGCCAATTCTGCTCCACCAGCTGACAGGCTGAGTGATGTGGGAGGGAGGACTATAGTCCTCGCCCTTAAAGCCAAATGTGCTCTCTAGAAGTCCCAGCTATCGATAGCTGAAGCATCACTAAGGATCAAAATATAGAGTTTGCCATTTTACTGCACCATTAAGTCGTATACATGTAAATTACAACCATGGACTATGTAGCACAAGAAACACTGTCTGACTTCATGATTAAGACTAAAATAAGGTAATTAAAACAGCAACACTGATTCATTTCTATACACAACACCTTTGGGATGTACTGGAACGGAGAGCCAGACCTTCTTGTCCAACATCTGTGCCTGAACTCATAAATGCTGTAATGAATGGACACAAATTCCCACAGAATCTCCAATATCTTGTGGAAAGCCTTCAAAGCAGCTGTTACAACTACAAATGGGACCAGCTCCATATTAAAAGTCTATGTATTTGAATGCAAAGTCCCTGTTGGTGTAATGGACAGTCATGCCTGTCTATTAGTGTATGTATGTATTATGGTTTATTTTTTCTACTACAGATGTCACAAAGGGGTGGCTCTGACATCTTTTTGGTGTCTCAGTTGTATGGACCATAGCACAGAAGGTGAGGGAAGAAAAGGACGAGAGGAGCTTGCCAGAAGAAGGAGTTTGCATGTTCTCCCATGTCAAAGTGGGTTTCTGCAGGTACTCTGGTTTCCTCCCACAGTCCACAGATATGTCAGGTGAACTGGAGATGGTGAGTGTGTGTGTCTGCCCTGAGATGGACTGGCAGCTTGTCCAGGGTGTTTCCCCCTGTGACCACTGGGATAGGTTTCAATACCCCTGTGACCCTGTTTGGGATTAGCAGCTCTGATTATGGGTGGATGGGTGAGGTCTGCCTGATTAATCTAACAACCATAATCCTTAACCTGGCCAGGAGAAAGTAGATAACAGAAAATGCAATGTCTGCCTGCACTGAAACACTTCATCAATTTATTATGAATGAGTTTAAAACTTTTTTAGTTGCACAAGAGGGAAATCTGCTTTGCCATGGAAACAAGTGGACAGAACAAAGTTAAGAGCAGCAAAAAATAAGAAAACAATAGAATGGATTAGAATAAAATAGCATAGAATAAAATACTATACCAACAGTACAGTATAAAATGTACACTAAACAATCTAGAAATATAAAATATGGACAAAGGGGCATCACATATATAATTATTATTAATAGTATAATAAAAAATCATTTATTTTTGTAATTCATTTAGGATATTTAGTCTGTCTGACATTTATTTCTGTGTGCCAGCACTGCTGAAGTCATTTCTAAACACTCTTAATAGAGGAACTCCCTGGAATCTGCTCATTAGCCAGTCGTTCGGTGCAAGCTGTGCCCTTAAAACACCAGATGTCTCGCTTTAAAAATTCTCTTCTCTTTCCTTCCTCTTTTAAAAGTACTTCAAAGATTTTCCGGCTAATCTCTATCTGCTGCCTCTTTGGTGTATCTCTGATTTTCACAGACATTTAGACACCATGATCCTGAAGAAGAGCAGAAAACCTGCAATACTAGAAACCAATGCACAACTGCAGCAGATGGAGGACCTCTTTAAAGGGGGGATTCCAGGAGTTTCGTGGATGTTCTGCATGATTCAATGGTTGAGATGTAAACAGAGTCATTCATAGTGGTAAGATAGTAAATGGTTAAATGTTGCAAAACTTGCTGACTCAGGTTTCTTGACAGTGATGGTGATAGGAACCAGGGGTCATGATGTCTGCAGCACAAATACAAGTGTCACAAATGTCTTCTGAGAATTTATATGTAATGCTGATGGTGAAATAAGGGTAGATCTGAAAAAAAAAATGCTTGTGCCCATCTCTCTCCCACTAATAGCTTATATGTATATATATATATATATGGATTAAAACCTTTTCTCACAGCTATGTCTCAGGCTTTAGTCAGCATATTCTTATTAATTTGTGTAATAACTTTCTGTGAGCGAGCTTTCTGTGTTCACTATGAACAGTTCTGATCTGGTAAGTTCTCCAGAATGATGCACTGTACATTAACCGATTCTGAATGGCTTTATTTACATCTTAAGCAATTAATTATGCAGAAACGTTTGAAAAAGAAGAATTATGCTTTAAATTGAACCCCTGTTTGCCAGACTGCTCCACTAGATGGCACTCTAATTAGTGTCACCATTCATCTCCCACTCGCCTTTACTCACTGCTTTTCTTGATGAGCAGCATGGTGCCTTAAATCAGCTTCTGAATGAATGTGTGCAACACATGACACCAGCAGTGATGTAATAAAGCTCAGGTTAGGCTGAAGCGTTTGTTTCTGGCCTTGCGGAGGGAAGAGTTCCACACAGCTGGCACTCTGCCCGACTGAAAGCCTTAAAATGGCCATAGAAAAATATCCGGCAGCGCGGTGTCCTGCATTCATCCGCACTGTCCTCATGGAAGAAGTGAGTGTAGCAGAGGGGATGTTTCCTGCCACTGCAGATGCACAGAGGAAGGGGGAGGGTGGTGCTTACATAAAGGGAAGGTGAAAGGAAGCCTGCTGCCAGCGGAGCGGTGTGTCTGAGGCTTCCTCTTTTTTGCTGCTTGTACACAGCATGTGCTTTAAAGCACATACATCATTTACACAAGACTGCCTTCGTCTGCTGCTCCTTCCTGGAGGAACTATATTTCATTTTGTTTCTCTACATGTGTGGTGAGAAAGAAAGACCATCAAGATGATTTTGTTTGAATAAAAGAAAATATATACAGAAGTGTCAGTCCACCCTCTGATTAAAATAGAGAAGAACCGATAAGCTGCTATTTTATTACAAGAAAACATTAGGAAAACAAATGTAACTGACTGGTATTGAAGTGTATGTGACACGCCGTAAGAACAATTTAATTGATTGTTCCTTGCCTTTTTCTAAGCAGTACAGATTAATGGCATTATTTCAATTATTTTTTTGGAAAAAATTTGTATCCAAACCCTCCTAGGAGTTTTTAAACAGTCCTGTCTTGTTTGTTGGACGCTCATTTCAAACCTGTGGGTCCAGCTCGTTCCCGGCAAATCAATGAGAGAGAGATTTGAGGAGGCCAAGACATAAATCTCTAAACGTTTTGCTTTTCTTTGAACGGGATATAATTTTGGCACAATTTTAAAGAACACTTGGGATCGTTATTCTGAAATTGTGTCCAATGATACAGAAACCAGGGAGAATTGTGTGCTGTTAAGTGATACTTCTCTTGTGCAGGAGACAAAGGGGTGTATCTGAGATACAGTTTTACAATTTACATATTTTCTACACAGTTTTTTAAACGTGTATGGACATATACATTAACATTAATGTGCATATTAAGGGTGTATCTTAGTTTTACTGTCAAGTTAGCATCTCAAATTTATGAGTTTTAGTAATACAGTAACAATCCACTACAGCGATGTAAGCTTCTTGTGCATTTTAACTTACTTTGGGGAAAATTGTACTGATGGATTATATTTTATAAATTATATAAACTAATGGCATCATTTTTACAAAGCATTATCAGTAAAAGCATGCTGAGTCGTTTGTGGGTCAAAGCATATATTCTTGGTTTAGTCGTTTGTGTGCACTGGCCATCGTTGGTCCTGAAGATTTCTGCTTCTGAGGGCTGTCACTTTAAATCAAATGTTTTTCCGTCCTCGCTTATGGATTGTGATGAGCTCCCTCTTGGATCACGTTTGCCCTTGTCTTTGCCAAGAGCTTTGCTAAAGATGTTTTTCAGAAGTGTCCCACTTAAAAGATCATGGCTGAAAGAACTACGGACATACAGTAATAACATGCTTGGAAAACCAGCAGGCATTTCTGAAGCAGATTAGGTATTTCTAAAAGTGGAGGAGGAAAGGGTAGAGGATCAAAACCAAATACACACAGCTAGAGACACACACAGGCACTAAATGGGTATTACAGTGGGAATCCCCTCATTTCCCCAAATGTCTGCATTAATCAACAGGCAAAGTCACTCAGGGTGGTGTGATGTGAAATGCTCTGCCCTGGGGAAAAGGTCAGAGTTGTTCACAGTGGTGGTGATAGAAACCAGATCTTAAATGCTTCTGAAAGCTCTCTAGTTGAAACCTATTAGAATAACATAAGATCATTTATTGTCATTGTGATTTCTCCAAGGGTTAACGAAAATTAATGTGCAGTGTGAGGCAAAGAGTTAAAAACAGGGGTGTCAGAAGCATTTATAATGTGAGGGGGGCGCATCGGTCTACGCATAGGGGGCGGTGTTTGGGGATGGGGCAGGGTTTGCACTGAAGATTCACTTCACTTGCATGTGGTGAGTTGGAGGCAAACCCGGAGCGGATTTCCAGTGGTATGTGTATTTTCCTAGCAGTTAAGTGAAATGGATTCTATCAGTTAAGATTCAACAGCGCTGGGTGAACTAATATTTTATGTTAAATTAGAGGTGGGCAATTTATTGATTTTATCGATTAATTCGTATTTACAGTTCAGAACAGTTCGATTTTATTAGTTACTTCACACATGGAACTAATGCGACACAGCACTCTACACAGGTAAATTAACATGCCGCACCCAAACACTGTAGCAGTGTTTGTGCCCAAGAAAGATCTTGATACATCTGTAATATGGAATTTTATTGTGTGTCTGTGCCCACATTTAGTCAAGGAACTGACTTGTTTGCGACAGACAGCAGTGTTGACAGATTGAGTTTTGTTTGAAACAAAATGCACAGCCTGGCAACCCATTGCAGAGCGTGTTCTAAAGTATATGAAAATCCAAAAAATAAAAATTAAGGGGGCACGTCCCATTCAGACTGAATGGCCGTGAAGCCCATGGTTAAAAGGCAGGAGCAAATAAATGGTCACAAATAAACAGCCTGATGCCTGAAACATTAACTGATGATATTTCTGG
>JBBPDH010000001.1:6566757-6580640 GCA_037974565.1 Clupeocharax schoutedeni
ATATATACTGACTATTAGACATCACAAATAACATTAAGTTCAAATGAAAATATAAAAACACAGATGCAAACAAAGGAAAGTAAACAGTAATTGGCTCATTGACACTCTATTGTAGTGTGTACTGACTGTGTGTGTGTCACATACACAATATGGACAAAAGTCCCCTGACCAGGGATTTTACATTACATTCAAATACACAGCCTTTAATATGGAGTTGGCCCCCCTTTGCAGCTATAACCACTTCCACTCTTCTTGGAAGGCTTTCCACAGTTTGTGCCTGTTTGTTTTGTAGAACATTTATGAAGTCAGGCACTGATGTTGGATGAGAAGGTCTGGCGGTTCCAAACCATCCCAAACGTGCTGGATCTGGCCATGTGTTTATGTTGTTTGCTTTGTTCCCTGGGGTAGAAAATGTTTTTCCCCCACTGTGTCCACAAAGCATGGGCTAACACAAAATGTCTTGGTATGCTGAAGTATTAAGATTGATCTTCACTGGAGGTAAGGAGCCCGAACCTTGAAAACAGGTGTGTCACAATACTTTTTTCGTTTGTGTGTGTGTGTGCGTGTGTGTGTGCTCTGCTCGATGACGCCACGATGGGGCGAGCGTGTCCCTTATAGCCCCACCCCTTCGTCCTCGCCCCTCCTTAGAAACGTAGCTGATTGACACTCTCGCGCCGATCGAGGCGTGACGCGCGCGCCCGTGCGCTTTTGCTGCTTTTGGCACGGGAGAGACCGGACTGGTGCGGGCTCTGGGCTCTCGACTCTGGACTAGACTGGACTCCGTACTGGACACCGGACTAGACTGGACTCTGGACTGGAGCGGAGCCATGCGCTCTTTGCACGGGGGATCCGGTGGAACCGGGGGAGCAGAAGAGTGAGCGCGGGGGGCTTCGAGCACCATCAGCACCACCATCCTCCTCATCCTCGGTCTCATCGGAGCGAAAGCGAGTCAGACGGAGCACGTTAAAGCCTGTATACATGCTCTTGTGGACACTGTAGGTGCTATTTTTCTGGGGAGGGGGTCGGAGGGGGGGTCGATCCTGCGAGCTCATGATGGCGAGTGACTCTCCGGCCAGGAGTCTGGACGAAATCGACCTGTCCGCGCTGCGGGTGAGTATGGAGGAGCGGGAGTATGGAGGAGGGTGGTTATGATGTGCAGAGCCATGCACCTGACCAACTAGCAGCAAAATATAACGAAGATCTTTAGTAATATTGCATGGATCTCTAATGGATTCCCATTGTAATAAACCAGCAGACAGTCCCTATGATAAGCTAACTAGACTCACATCATAGGATTTAGGAATTTAGGCTGAAATATTGAGCTGAAGCCTTCCACAGCACTGCCTAAATCTGCTCTTTTGCTGTAAACCAGCACGGGTTCGGGCCGAAATGCTCGTGCACGGGCCTGTGATTGTCTTCTAGGGGTGGGATGCTTCAGCGCTGCAGTGTTAATCCTCGGATCTCAGATAATGCACTGAACACCATGAATAAAATCAGAGCCATATATAAAACCAGATGGGCATGATTGGGACTACAGCTTGGGCTACGGCAGCCCCTCAGAACAATGAAAGCCCCCTCCGGAGCGCTCGCGTGTGTTTGTTTGAATGTGTGTTTGTGTTTGTGATAACAACACTGTGCGTTTTGAAGCCCATTTTGGCTTCGAAGCTGTGATATTTTGAGACGCTTTGACTCGACACTGGCATGATCCGCCGTGCTGCATTTTCTACCCTTAACTACCCCTCAGTGCAGAGAGAGACGCGGATGTGTGTGTGTGTACACACATTCCGCCATTTCGCGTTATATTGTAACACTGCTGTTAAAAAATCCAACCTGCAACGTGATCCAACCTGCAGCCCCTCAGTCAAGCCTGGACATGAAGAGAGCACTGCTGATTCAGACTCATTGAACAGGCCTGCTTTAGTGGGGAGAAAGGGGGGGGGGTGAATAGAAACTGGGCCATTCAGGCACGTAGGCTGCTCACATTCACTCTGAGCTTATTTAGGAGGCCTTTCTTCTTTTCATAATGGTGCTGGCTGATTTAGGGCCTCCCAGGTGGTTCACTCTCACCTTTTTGGGCAGGAAAAGCCATTAAGTGCCTGTTCTGATGTTAGATCAGACATGACGTGGTGACAGCTGCCCTCATGTTGGGGTCACATATTACACTCCATATTTAAAAGTATGGTACGTGTTAAAACTGTAAGAATTGATTAAACCCATTCACAGCCCTTAGAAATAAGACTTTAGAAATAAGTCATGTGATTTAAGTGTGGGTGTGTCCACAGCCTAAGCCCCGCCCCATTCCTGCCCTCTTATTTTGCAACCTCTTTTTTGAACATTCTTTTTATACTATACTGAAATTGATATTTTTTCTAACAACCAAAACAGTCTTACAGATCACACTACATGATTTTATCCAGATTTTTAAAAAACCCAAATTTAATATAGTAGTAATATGAAGATTTGTAGACTGCGATGAAAAGCCAGGGGTTAAAGGTTTTTCAGGGCTCAGGAATCGGCTCTGTGTGAAGATGCCGTTCGAGAGGGCACCTTACAGATGCCCGTCAGATACCTAACATTCTAAAACTCTGGCCCTGTTTTTTAGTCCCGACCCTGTAGTGTGGAAAGTATTGTGACCTGGTTAAGATGGGCGCTTTTTGTAGCGACGAGCTACAGCCAATGAGAACGCAGAACACGAGGTGAGGGGAAACCCGGGGGAGGAGTTTACGCTCTTTATATTAATATTCATATTCTTTTCATTTTCCTCCTAGTAAAATAAATTGGATTGCTCACTGTGTACTGACTAAACATCGTGTCTCGTGTACGGTTTTGCTTTAGGCATGCTTGCATGTGTTTTGGTAACAAAATGCAGTTCGGAGGCCAGAGAGACTGATCTGAGATGCCTCATGGTGAACAATTTTTAATGTGTGATCAATTATTTAATGTGCAAACCATAATGACTTCAGTATATTCTCCTGCAGGCCACAAGCGAAAGAGCCTTAAAATAGCTGGTGTGTAGGAATAGGAAAACCAGGCTAAATAATCTGAGCAGGATGCCTTTATTGTGCTTGATATTGTCTTTCACAGGATATCAGGTCATCTTTGAGAAAAGCACTGAAAAGGAAATCTCGATCACAGCTTTAAAAGGCAAAAGCGAAGATATTCAGCCTACAGCCTGTAACTCTAATCTGGGTCATGAACCATGTCCTCTTTCTGTCTTCTCCTCAGTCTTGACATGGGAAGATGGAGGTCCCCATTGCTGCCTGCCTGGTTTGACTGTAATTCAGTTTTTAACAGTGTCAGATTGCCTGGTTTCAGAGCAGCTGCCCCAGTAGTACAGATACAGGATATTCTGTTCATTAATCATTACACTGGCCTTTGTAATACTAATATCTCTGAAAGCTGTTGTATGCAAAGGTGCTTTCTGACCAATCACAGTGTTCTGTAATGTGGGCTGTGAGCAGTCTGACCAGTCAGAGAAGTGTTCCTGTGTGTGTGTGTGTGTGTGTGGGGGGGGGTTGGATATTTGATGAATCAATATCCAACATAATTAACTTATGGTGAAATTATTGCAGATCAATCTTCAACACCTTGTTTGTTGCATTGCATTTTTAGCATGAATGCCTACAGTTCCAATATGAAGTAATATAATCTCAGTATTAACATTGTGTCAGTGTTGTGCAGGCCCATCTGATACTGAATAAGAAACCAGTTTGTATGCATATCTCCAGCCTTGGTGTGGTTCAGGTGTCTTGGATGCTGTATTCCCTTCACCTCCACCACACCCATGGGCAAAACCGCCTTCCTAGTGCCTAGCCACGAGCTCCTTGCTTTCCCAGGGTCCCTTGTGCCTGAAAATAGGTCACCCAGTGCCGTGTGCATGGTCTTGCCTCACTGGGGAAGCGTATCTGTGCTGCACGTTTCACTTGCACAGATCTGAGGGCCGGAGCTGATGCATCTTCTGGTGCAATGGAGATGTTTTTTTTTTTGTTTGATTTGTTTAATGGAGATGCATCTACTGCTCCTGCATGTAAAAATCTGGTGGTTTATTAATACCACCTCAAATTGGATCATTTAGGATTTGCCTTAGAAGCAAAGGTGGATATCCTTGCTTGTTGTGAAGCTCCTCTGAATGAAGTCATCCACCTTAAGATGGCAATGATGTCCAAAGCCAGAGTCGAGCTTTTGCTGACAACAAAGGCTTTTAAGCAACAATACCGCAACAAGACGGCACCTGCTAAAAACACACTACATTTGCCATGGTCTCTAATCTAGAGGCTCAGAACTAATCCCGAGGGGGCCGTGGTGCTGTTTCTGCAGTTCCCAGCTGGGAAGTTTAAATTACGGGAGGCCTGCTGCAGTATTGCAGCTTCATGCATAAACACATAAGGTGCAGTAGATGTGAATGCATCTCTTTGGCTTAAGCACATCACATGCTCAGATCCGTAAACGTGTTCAACATGTTTGGGAGATGACATGAAAGACGAAACACAAAAGGAGAGCCTGGCGTTTTGCTCCGTCAATAATTAATGCTGAATAAAGCCCCCGTCCTGGGGACACATCAAGCCGAGCACTGGAAAGTGGAGTGTCGGCCATATTTATCCTGTATGTTTCATTCCGGTTGGTGGTTTTGGAGCCTTGGGCCCTCGGCGTTACTGAAGCGCTGAGCAGCGCCAAGTCGGCCTGGGCTTTGTGCTCGGAAGGCGAAACGTTCCTGTTGTGAGTGTACGTGGGAGGCTGTCAGAGCCAGACTACAGTCTCTTAACGTCCAGCTCCTCTCTGGACTATTACTACCTTCACACGCTTGTCGGATGGTCCTGTTTACCCCTGGCTAAGTTGTAATTAGAAAGTCTCTGTGTTCTTTGCTTTGTTTCCTAGCTGAGCCTATTCTGTAAATGCACTACTTGGTTAGATCACTCTGCCTATTTTATCATCTTCTGCTGCATAATTCAAACAGTTGTTACAGATGTCAAAGGCCCCACACTTTAAACATCTGTTTTCTATACCAATCAAACTCTTATACTCTTATACAGTCATACCTAAATACTGTGTGTAAATTCTGATATTCATACCATTCCACTTTTCAAAATACCTTACTTTGGTAAAAAAAAAACATATCAGACATACTTAACTTGGTCTTAAGACCTTTAGAATTAGTGTTAACACTACAGATACTATGTCATTTGTCCTTGCCCATCTCCAGCGGTGGTCTGTGTGATTGGATCTGAGTGTGTTCTGACTCTCTTCACAGCCGTACTTGCCGCTGTCCACTTATGATCGGAGCTGTAAAGGGGCTGTAAATGTGGCTGCATTTCGAAAAATGAAAGAATGACCTCTCATTGATCACTGAAACAACTCTTTCTTCTGCCGTAATGGAAGGATAAAGGTCAGTAACAAGAAGGAAACACAAAAGTTAGCATCAGAATTGTGCCTGACGTAATTATGACCCAAAAGGGCATTCACATATAGACTGGGAGCTCTTCATCCTGATTTCTTACGATGGAGCATATCACTACCATTATCACAGCGGAGGATAGTCTCAGCCTCTTTTCAGGGGCCCTGTATTGGCGCTATAGAGAGGATTCTTCTTGGGTTGTGCTCGTCAAGTGAAATGTGGCATCTGTGATGTGGAGAAACCGTTTTAAGACGACCCAGTGCCTGCCTGAACCGGGCCTGTCAAAAGAGCGGTAACGAAGCATTGACAGCCAAGACGTAGAGGTGTAATGCGCTAATGTGCTGCCGTAATTGGCCCTAAATTAGAGCTCCTGCCGGATCATTTGATTTATTTAAGGCCTGGTGGTTTAGGGAGCCGCGCTTGGGCGGATGACTCAGCGAGGGCAATCTGTTTCTCTTTGCACGGGTGGAAGACAGCTGCTCTCTTCAAAAACCTTGCCACTCGCATCCCATACTTGAGGGTTCTAATAGCTTTTGTGGAGGGTGTGGTGAATGGAGTCTTCTGCGCGCTGTTTGAAAGGGTTTAATGACCTTTAATGACATTTCAGAGATGATGAAGATAATAAATTGTGCCTCCTTTTGGAAAGACCTTTTCAGTTATTGGTCACTTTCTACCCTCCTTGCCATTTGATCTAGTATCATAGATACACAGGAGGGTTTGCTTTTTAGGGCAAATATGTGCTAATCATTACCATAATGACCACTGTCAATAGGTCACAGTATAGGCATTGGCTCAGTTGGTCCTCCAGGCACTTTATTGCAATGTAGCTGGTAAGCTGAAGGCTTTAGCTCTTCTGAGCGTGTCTGAGCAAGCGTTTGTCAGCACTTGCATTTAAGAAGGTTTTGTGTGCCACTGGAATGAACGATGTAATGCACCTCCACTGTAGTGGCCCATATGCTTGAGAGCAGAGAGGCTGTTTTATTACTGCGTACAGTATTGTACACCAAAGCGGATCTATAAGGCTATATAGGGTGAACTACTTATAAGTCAGCTTCTTTTCTTTGCTGTGGACAAGGGTGTGCAGTTTTGAAAGGTGTAGGGGGTAAGGACCAGAGCAAAAATGGTTAAGCTGCACACTGAGTTGAATTAAAAAATATTGTCAATGATTACAGTAATCAACATCGTTTACTTTTCAGTGTGCTTACAGTTTTTTAAATTGTGCAGTGCTTTTTTACCATTCTAACCATGCAGCCGAGGGACCTAAAAATCTGCAAATATACATAATAGAGCTCTAAATCATAAATTGTGGTCATAGGTGCACTTTGTAGGTTTGCAATTACTGACTGTAGCCCATCTGTTGCCGCACAGTTTATCAGGCCCTTCTACCACATCCATCACATTTACAATAGGGCCATCACTTAACCAGATATAACCAGACAACAGCAGTGACACCACTATGGCAGAGACATGGTTGAACTATGCATATACAGAGTTTTACACACCTCAGTGTTACTGCCGGGTTTCACAACAGTCTTCCAAGCAAAAATATCCAGCCGACAGGGGCTTGTAGGCAGAGCTCCAGTCACTAATTGTACACCAGCAAAAGGATCATGGCAGATGTGTCTAATAAAGTGAGCAGTAATTGTGATTTTAAAAACCAATCTTAAATAGTACTGTCTGTGGTCAAAGTGATCCAAGATCTAGCAGTGTAATAATGGCCTTCCTAATGGGACACCTTAGCTCGAATTCATTTCTCTTTTTTGGTACATTATCTTTAGACTATATCCTAACAATAAAAGAACCCAGTTCTTCTCTTTGATTGATAATAATGAAGTGTATTTAAATGAGTTTGCCTAAAGGTATAATGACTGAAGATTATAAGTCCTAGTGAGCCAGTGTTGAAGGATTTGAATCTATACCTGCATTATGTCAGCTTCGTGGGTCTCTGACTGTAGGGATCTTTATGTTCCCTTACCTCTCATTACACTTACAAATTTAAGACCTAGAGGTACGTATACTTTAATGAGTCCTGGTCCTTTTTTCCCATCGCAGATCAAGCCTCTTGGGGTGTGAGAAATCTGGCTATGAGAAATAATTTGCATTGCTCAGCTGCGGCTTAGAGTTTGCGACTCCTACTTAAAGCATTTGAGACGAGTTAGTCTAAATCTGCCTTAGTTCATTACGGCGTAGATTCAACAAGGTGCTGGAAACTGTCCTCTGAGATTTTGGCCCATATTGACATTAAAGCATTACACAATTGCTGCAGATTTGTCGGATGCTCATCCATGGTGTGAATTCTCATTCCACCACATCCCAAAGGCGTTCTGTTGGATGGAGGCCACATGAGTCCAGTGAGGTCATTGTAATGATCAAGAAACCAGTTTGACATGATTTGAGCTCTGACACGGCGCTTTGTCCTGCTGGAAGTAGCAATTAGTAAACTGTGGTCATAAATGGATGGACAGACTCAGAAACAATACTGAGGTGCTCTGTGGCATTTAAGCAATGCTTCGTTGATACTAAAGGGCCAAAAGTGTGCCAAGAAAATGTCCCACACACCGTTCCACCTCTACCACTGTCATTGACACAGGAAAGATGAATCCATGCCGTCCAAATGTGGGAGCAGAAATCGAAACTCCTCACACCAGGCAACATTTTCCAATTTTTCTAATATTATTTTAATAATAAAAGCATACTGTATTTCTCACACAAACTGGGCATGGTAATGCACTACCGTGCTGGAATGTTTCTTGGCCGTGCCTGGTTGTTTCTTGGCCAGATTTGTCTCTTTGTATCATTAGTTCATACACAAGGCAGCTATCCAAAGGTCTAACCAAAAGCATCCCCATCTGGAGACTGTGGATGTTAGCAGTGTCAGTGAAAGACATCCGTTTCTGTCATGGAGGCCATCCTGAGACTGGAAAGAAAACAATTCAACCAGAGAAGGAACCAAGACGTTTGCTCAAAATGACTTCTGCTCACTAACAAGATAGCGCTTAGCATTAGCAAAGACCCCAGTAATATAGAAAACCTTCCAGTAACTGAATAACTGTGTCTTAAGATGCACTGGTCTGAGAAGGCCCACCACAAAATGTTCAACTGGAAAACCACAGGAACACGCACGTTAGTTCTGAAAAGTACAATGAAATGGTTGTAGAGTTTTTAGCTAATGGAGAAACACGGAGGTAAAGATAAACCCTTAGAATTATGATTTTTCTGAATCCTTTTGCAGCTAATCTCTAGGCTAAAAAATGATCTAGGTTATTTGAAATGGTCATTATTATGACACGTTACATTATGTCTCAGTGTGTTTTTTTTGAGGATATACTTATACGACCCTGACCAACTGCATGATTCATTACAAAAATAGCATGATTAGTTCTGCTTGATTGGATTTAGTGCTGGATGTGAAACATTAAGTGGCAGTTTCTCAGATAGGGATTAAGCCTAGTCCTGGACTACACAGTATTATGAATGGAGTTTTTCCATTGAAAGAGAAGTATAGTCCAGGACTAGTCTTAATCCCTGTCTGGGAATTAACTAAGTTGTTTTTGATTGTATTCTTGCCACTACTGTGTCTTTTCAGTCTCTTCCAACTTAACAAGTTTCTTGTCAGGATAAAAGGTCTATACTTGAAATACTTAATTGAAATATTGTGTTTCCTTTCCTTTGCCCTACCACTACTTCAGGCCCCATGTTTTGGAATGTAGTTTGCCAGATGGCCGGTTCGTGTGCTCTGTGTTATTTGATTGAATTCTCCCATTTAAAACAGCCAGCGTCGAGTGGGCTTCTGCGATTTGAAAACGACGCTCATTTAAATTGTGTTTGAAAGAATGATCAATCGTTCAGCTTTGCCTAGAGATTGAGGGTCATTTGTTTTGCCTCCTGTGGGTCTGATGAATGAAGGGCGATTTTTATGGCCATAAAAAAAGGCTGAATGCACAATGTTACATTTATCATGAGTTTCAAATCATAATGAAATACCTCTGTGTCAAGTCATAAATACTGATTGAGACGTTAGTCATTTGCATCTAAGGAAGAATTCCTCCACTTGTTTCACTGAGCTCTGAGTGAGTGATAATCAGTTTCACACCCTGCTACTGTTACCTGCTGGTATAGATTAACTTTGGCCAGAATGATGGAATGAGACAAGTTTGGACTGCTCATGTGGAAGAGAATCTGTCCACAGTCATGTATTGCTCTCTTGTCGTTACTGACAACGTGACTGCAGACATCAACAGAATGAATTGTACAAAAGCATCTTAGCCGTTCAAGATGCAATCAAGTGCCAGAGTCATTGTGCTGGAATACAGAGCAACTGTGTCATTGAATAATTGCTCACAGACTGCACTGTTCTTCACAAAGTTCCACAAATCTGACATCTCTATGCGACATGGTGAAAAATGGCAATCATAAAAAAATGTTTGGACCATTTGTTAGACAGTGTGAATGTGATGGTTTGTCAGAACATGCACAACTTGTCTATGACGGGAACATCTCTGACGTTAACAAAAATATCTGTGATTCTATCAAAATATTCACCACAATAACAAGGACTGTTTGAACCTTTGGCAGCAGAAGATTGCAATGGTGCTTTTTCCATTGGCTGTTGGTCCAGAACCAAAGGCTTTGTGTTTTTGAGATTGGTTCCAACAGACCCAACAGTACTTGAGGGTTTTATCCTCTTTTCTAGTCTTTGCTAACACTTGCAGCTGAACCTATGCAGAAATTAGTTAGAAGATACCAAGCACCCAACACTGGAATTTGACCAGTAAAGGCCCTAGGATGTAAACAAGATTTTTTTTTAAGAAGACCACCATACAGTTCCTGTAGCACTGTGGGTGATATCACTCCATGCAGCAGACTGGGGTTCACTCCAGTGAATGGGCCTCGCACTACCGTCGCCTACATCTATAAAGAGAATAGATGATAAACATAGTTCACACACATTTTTAAATGTCTACAGATCATAGTTTTATAATGAAAAGTCATAATTGTATCAAGTTCTGCCAGACTAAGTCAGGTTAAGAGCTGGATACGGCTGTTTTTGCGCTACAACGCTAACAGCAACTCTCGGAAGTCTTGTAAATGAGTAAATGAATGCTGCTTAAACCTTTTCATGCATTCCACACATATCTGCCCAGACGTCATTCAAGCAAGTCTAGGAGAGAAAAATAATAACATTTGGTAGTTATGAAATTACCTTTTGTGCTAGGCTCTGCGGAATTGGTGGATTCCCCACACGATGTTTTTCCCATCATTTCACATCTCAGATTTTTTTATTCTACTCGTGATTCTGTCTAGTTTTTAGACGAATGTCGTAGCAACACAAATGTCCACGAATAGAAGCTGAACTGTGACACAAGTGAGACAGAAGTGCTAATAAACCGTACTTACAACTGTTGAGGCACAGAACAGCCATCTTGGATTTTGCAGTTGGAAATCTGCCTTAAGTGAGTGTTCCAGTTGAAATTTCCCCGTTTAATTTGGACTGCACCCATTATTATCGTTAAAGTGGCATAAAAGATGAAAACGAAATGTACGTGGTTTAGTCCCAGTATGACAGATTCAGCTTTCAACTCTTCTGATTTTGAGGTTTCAGCCATATTTGAGGTTTCACACATTGCTTTGTAGAAAAGCCCATGTGTTCTGCTAGCTGTAACTCGTCATCGTTATATGTTACAGATTAAATTGGCACATTTGCATCTCTAGTCATCTGAAGCTTGTTATTTGGTGTGGTCATGCTGCAGTGTGGAATAGGAGGATGAGAACAGATATACATTTAAATTGAACAGAATCAATAATGAACATTGACTGTGTAGAAGACTGCTAGCTGTAACTCGTCATTATATGTTACAGATTAACAATGGCACATTTACATCTCTAGTGATCTGAAGCATATTACTTGGTGTCCCTTGCATATAATGTTAAGGTCAGTTAATATATCGCTTGTTTGACAGATATGTGTTTTTGGTAGGATGATGTGAGGTTCATGTCCCAGAAGTGTAAAACTACATTACCATGGAGAGGAAGTGATCGACCCTGTCTAATGCTTCGTTCTTCACAGTTCTCTGGTGACCGGACCATTTCCATGGTTGAATTCAAAGTGTAATGACGGGCTGTCCATCACACTGTGCCCATTCAGTGGTAATATGGACCAAATAGGATATTTCTGTTCTATTTCTGCATATGACCATTACAGTATACCTTCAGAGACTTTAAAAGCTTCAACCGTTTATCCTCAAGGTGACCAATTTCCTGTGTTTTTTGAGCAAATTGCTGACATTTGTTAGATCATGTGAATGCCTCATGCAATGGTTTAAATCAGTGGTCCCCAGCCCCCGCGTCGCGGACCGTAGGCTGCACAGAAAAGAAAAACGTGGATGTTACCCGTGTTATGTTGTTGACTATATGAAAATGCTGTTAATAAAGCTGTGAGTACACATTGGATTTACGTTCATAATTGTATTTTAAAGATTATTATTATTATATATTTAAAATATCCCCATTTTTATGTGAATCATTTATTTGTATAAATACCTGTACCTATATTTATATTAGTGCTGGCCCATTAACGGCGCTGCGTTAACGCGAGACTCTTATCGCGCGATAAAAAAATATTGCCATTAATCTATTTACAAGTTGGGTTGGGAGCTGGGTCTGTACTACGCAAGCTATGATGACTTTTACCTTGATTTACTTTCTCTCTGTCTGTCTCTCTCTATCTCTCTCTCTTTCTCTCTCTGGTTCGTGACTTTTCCGGATCGCGCCCGTTTTAAACCTGTCTCGCTCTCTCTCTTGCTCGCTCTGTCTGTCTGTCTCTCTCTCTCGCTCTCTCTCCCTTTCTCGCTCTCTCTCTCGCTCTCTCTGTCTGTCTGTCTCTCTCTCTCGCTCTCTCTCTCTCTCTCGTTCGTGCGATCATCTGTCTCTTGCTCTCTCTGTATCTCTCTCTCCCTCTTTCTCTCTGTCCCTCTCTCTCTCTCAGTCTCACTCTCTTGCTCTCTCTTACTCTCTCTCTCACTCTCTTATTCTCTGTCTCTCTCTCGTTCCTGACTTTTCTGTATTTAAACCTCGGGTTAATATTTACGTTTTCTTTTGGTGGGTAATGTATTAAACTGAGTTCCAAAAGAAATTAAAGTGATCTTTAATTTTTGGGATCATTTCGGGGGGGGGGATTTTAATCTAGATTAATCTCAAGATTACAATGAGATTTAAAAATTAATCTATGCCCACCTCTAATTTATATCTGCCACTCTTTAAAGGCCAGGAGGTGAAAATAGTTTCTGATATTAAACTGGTCCGTGACGAAATAAAGGTTGGGGACCACTGGTTTAAATTATTGATACATCGATTATTGAAACAGGAGAAGAAATGCCATTCAGAGCGTGGATTCTAACCTTTAATTAGGGGTGCACCAAGCATAAATGTTAATGGGGCTGTTTTTTGGGACCTTACTGGCCTTTATATATATTTAAATAACAAACAACAAAGTCATGAAGTGTTCGTGATGATATACTGCAAAACACGAACTGGAAACAACGTTTTGTGATGGTACAGCATGTGTTGGAAGTTGGTGAGATGACTAACGTTGCAGGGAATAAGCCCTAAGGCTTCTATGAAAGAGTAGCGCATCACCCAAATAAAGGTTTCTCACTATAATAGTCTTCAAAGTCTATTTCAAATTGTACATAGTACAATATAAAATATAGATGCATAGTCTAAATTCCTTCCCTCTCTCTCAGTAAAAGTAAAAAGCAAAAAAATAAAAGTGTATTGTGTATTAATGTTCATCACAAGATGCATTAAAGATCGTGATCTGAATAAACCAAGCAAAAATAAACTAATATCAATTCTGGCTGATTCTGATTCGGCTCTCTGTCATTCTCGCTTAGAATGTATTTTATTTATTGCTTGAATTGGATAGAATTTTTTTGATGTGCATACAAGAGTGGAGATTCATGAAAAGGGAGACTTAGCCTTTCTTAGGAGATCTTGGAAAAAATGGTCCCCAGTCTTCATAATATAACAGACTTTTAAACATTTGTTTTTGGTGAATTTTCCAAAAGAACACTACCAGTCTAAAGTTTGGACACACCTTCTCATTCAATGTTTTTTCTTTGTTTTTATTAGTTTCTGCATTGAAGCTTCATATTGAAACCAAACAAAATGACGAAGGAACACATGGAATTATGCAGTAAACAAAACAAAGTTAAACAACCCAGAATATTTTTTGTAATAAGGGAATGATGGACTGCTGTTTCTTTTACTTAGTTAAGTTATTTGTTCATAATTTGCAGTAGAACCGTAGTGGAATAGGATCACTAACTGTGTACCAACCCGACCATCACAACTGATCCCAAACACATTAAGGCCTCGTTCATACGGACGTTTGAAATGAATGCGCTCTGAACGCCATAGGCGTTTTTGTGGCGTTTGGTAGCGACGTTTGATCGACGTCAGCAAGGCGTTTAACTGGCGTTAGTCTGACGCC
>JBBPDH010000001.1:6580740-6594311 GCA_037974565.1 Clupeocharax schoutedeni
GGGCGGCGTTTAATAGGCGCTCACCTGGCGTCACGAACGCCAGAAAAACGCCTGGTTCAGACGTCCGTGTGAACGAGCCCTAAGAAGGCAAGAAATTCCACTAATGAACTATTGACGAAGAACAGCTGTTAATTAAACACCATTCCAGGTTGATTCCTCATGAATCTGATTGAAAAAATGCCCACAGCTGTCATCAGAGCAATAGGTGATGTATTAATCTACAATGTAGCCAATAATAAAACAAAGGAAAGTGTTAAATCCGAAGGTGTGTCCAAACTTTTGACTGGCAGTGTATATGCATGAGGGATGTAGAATAACATATTATAACGGCTCTAAAATTAACAAAGACATCGTTGTCTATTTACACCTGCTCTATATACTGCAGTGCTGAAACCACTTTAAATCGCTTTCTCAGTAACGTTAGCATCTGTTCATCATCAAGTTTCCCATCACTGGCTTATTGCTAGCATTGCGGCTCTCTCCTTTTGTATAATTGATAATCCATTAGCAGGTTAATGAAGCTTGACTGTATCATTCAGCTGCAGCCCAGACCCACCCTTGTGTTTTACAACCCACCCTTTAGTTTATTGTGAATTTGGAGCTGTGATGGCATGGCTGAACGAGGAAAAATGAAAAAGAAATACCATTGATAATTAAATCAACAAAGCACAATGATGTGTGTGTGTGTGTGTGTGTGTGTGTAGGTGGGGTGGGGGATGCTAGAAGGCTGCAACTCCTCTAAAACATTCCCACCGACTTTGAAAAAAGAATGAAGTTGAAAAAGCGGACTCGTAGCTGACGATGCAGAATGTAAACTCAATACCAGTGTGATACATTGCATGACTCTCTGTATAATGAGATACGTAATTATGTTGCTACATCTGGGTAGAATAACGTGATAAACTGGCCTTGCTTCATGAAAGTGTGTGTGCTCGGCAAGGCCTGCAGTGTTATCACCCAGGGAGAGGTGAACTCGCGTTTGTTCGGAGCTCGAAGCTGCCCTGCTTTAAAACAGGCTGAGTTATGGTGTTATTTGCCTGTAATGGAGGAAAGAACAGCAGTAATGGTGTGTAATTTAAGGCTGCCGAACGCAGCTCCAGACTGCCCTGGGAAATCAGGCTGTTAGCGGCTGGCCGTGGGAGGCACAGCCATTCTCCCACTTTCCCAACCCTGAGTGGACGCAGGTGAATTCTCGCTCCTTTTTCGGTTTGCACGGTTCCCAGTCTCTGCCTACCTGTCTGTGTGGGTGTGATTTTTGAGGCAATTCACACTGTTTGGCAGGAGAAGAAGAAAAAAAAAAAATCTCGCTGCTGTAATCCCTGCCCAGAATCCCAGAATAGATGCTCAAATGTGGCGCCTTTCCATGTACCTTTTCTCTTTCCAGGATCTGAATTATAAAGGGTCACGTACAGGCTGTGGTGTGTTTCTGCACCAAAATCTGGGACAAAGTGAACAGTGCTATGCTGCGGGCAAGAAAGGCTGTGGGCTGTGCTGCAGGGTTGGTGGTATGTTGTGCTCAAAACATCATTAGACCATATACATCACTGGTCGGGAGGAAAAAAGTCTGAAGTGTTCAGTTCATTCAAAAATCTGAACGTGGTGGAATTAGTTTAACCGAGGGCTGTGCAAAGTTACTGCTACATATATTAGATACCAGCACATACATATGCTCCCTGTGTACATACATACTTATCTAAGTTTACATATAGTTTACTGGTCAAAAGTTTTAGAACAGCCAAGTGTTTCAAGGTTTTTTTTATTGAATATCATGAAATGGTACAAAGGACAGCTGCGAGAGGTTTAAAAATGGTAAGATTGCCCAGAAGAGGAAATAATTCTGGAGAACCATGCAGTCCCTCTGGTATGTGCCTAGTTGGTCGGGCTCGTCCTACAGCAAGATAGTGACCCAAAACATCAGTCCAAGCTCTGCCAGAACTACCTTAGAAAAAAGAACGAGATGGCGAGCTGGAAAACCATCTGCAGACTTGAACCCCATCTACCAGTGTGTCTAACTGGTGTATGTTCTCCACGTTTCTGTGTGGGTTTCTGTTGGGTTCTCAAGTTTTCTCCCATAGTCCATGTTTTCTTTTTGTTTTTATTATTTTCTACAATATTGAAAACAAACTAAATAATGAAGGAACAATTATGAAGTAAACAAAAAAACAAACCAAAATATGGAGCATGTGAGAGGATTTCAGAAATTTTGAGAAGGTTTGTTGTTAGCGAAGCTAAGATGGTTTAATACAGTCTCAGGACAGAAGGGGACACATTAGACTCTTCTGCACTGCAGTCCAGTGCCCTGACCCTTCTAATGTAGGCCAGAGACCACGCTAGTGCCATGCTAGTGTGACGGAACCCAAACAGAGCCTGGTGGTCCGCTTGACCTAGTTCTCCACGCGTACTTAGTGGTGGGGTGTTAGAAGTCACGAGCGGTTTAAAAGAATCTGGCTAAGCTTTTTCCAGTCTAGCCACTTCCTGCTACACCAGACAGCCCTCAGTGTCGAGATCCACCAAATGTCTGCATGGCATGAACTCATGTTTATTTCAGAGGAGGGGTCTTTCTCCCAGTCAGCATCTTGGTTGAAATTCATGACCTGTCAGCTGTCCTCTACTAATTTGTGGTGATGCTAAGCCTACTTTCTGTGTGTAGAGTCCAAGTGATTTTGCAACAGATTCTGATTTTAGGGCGCTACAGATTCCAGTATGTGATATATACCTCATAAACGTCCAGCGCTTTGGTTATGTTCAGTTATTCACTTCTGTAACTTAGCGGTTTGCTTTGCTTTCCATGTAGATACAGAGCAGTAAGAATCAGGATGTAATAAATTAGCATTTTCCTTTAATGAACAATGAAATAAAGTGCATTTTAGTTTAGAAGCGGAAACCACGAAGCTTGTGTAGTGCACAGGCCGTGAGCAGCAGGAAGGGAAGCGGTGGCCACCGCTCAAGTTCTCAAGTTTACCATGAGATGTGCGAAAGAAGATGGTGGTTTTGCAGCTTTGCAGTGTGTGTGCTAGACTAACTGAAGTTCAGCTGAGTTCGATGATGGAAAATTGATTTTCAGGTCAGACCACAAGTTGCATTCCCTTTGGCCTGCATTAAAAACGGAGCTGCTGTTTTACATGTTACATCATTTGCTGTGTGAGAATGTAGTATATATACACACACTGCACTTCACAAAACTAAAAAAGTCCCATTTTAATCAAATTTCTGTGTACCAAAAATATAATTTCTAGTTTATTGTAATTCATGTTTACATGAAGCTTCTATTAATCCCCAGAAATGGAACATGCTGTTTTTGTTACTGTATCTTTAAATATGTAAATAATCTCTTTTCTGATTGGTTGCCCTGAACAGTGCCTCATTCAAAAAGCAGCATGGGCCGAAACAGCTCAGCAATAATGGGCAGGGTACATCAGCAAAAACTGTTTTAAAAACTTGCTGAGTTTCAGTATATGTACTGTGTGGATGTGGAAGTGAATGCATGTTTTAAAATAGTATTTACATTCTTCAGGTCTTTTTAAGTGATCATAGGGTCCCTTTAATACACTGAAAGCCACTGCAATCGCAATATGCAGCAGTATCACTGCAATGCTAATTGATTGTCCATGTCATACTTTCCAAGTCTGTATTAAATTTCATCAATTGTCCTGGATCTGATGCTTTGGAAGAGCTGCAGAAGGCCAAGTTTGAAAAGATTCCCCCTCCGGTGACAGGAATGGCAGCTATTGTTGGACCGCCATGACGACTTGTCTTTTCATTCTCATTGTTCGAGGTTTCTCTGCATTATTTATTTACTTATTTTTCATGAGCTTGGTGCTCACTGATGCACGCCGCCATTCTGTCAGCTGTGATAAATGCGGTGGCACGCGCCGATGCAAATGGTGCTGACTGTTTTTACTCCAGCTTCGTTTTGACAAGGGGCCCTGATGTCATGGTTTTTTTTTTCTCCCTTCTGCTCGAACGCAGTCATTGACACCTATTCACTTTCCCATCAAACCTTACCGGCGGAAGGCAGGATGGAACCCTGAGTGCTGTCACGATACATTTTTTAAAGCTTAATAGTACTTGAGTCATGGTTCATGGTCTTGATATCGCCCCAAATCCCAGAGATGCAGAGCTGACTCATTCTGGTGCTTTGTATGGTAAATAAAAAGAAAGGCAAGAGGAAATTTGGTGTAAAGTCATCTTTGATCTGCCACATCGTTATGATACCAGTGACCCCATTTGCTGCCCATTGGTTTCTACTGTAAGCGTATTTTGAGTCAGCAGGTTGCAGATTTTTGCAAAATGCCAAAGCGATTGCCTGAATGTAAATCCCCTAAATTACGATTAGTTTGAAAAATGCTAGGGTGTTCGTTAAAGCCCACAGTTACATAACTGTGTCAATATGGTTATTGTGCCATGCAGTTAATTTACTCCTATAAAATATTATTAATACTTTATTTACAGTTTTAGAGAGAGATGAAGAATAGATTAAGTCTAAGGTTTGACAAAAGTTTTTCGTTGCCTATGAATAAATACTGTATTTTAAAAATAACTAAATTATGACAGGTAAACAATTAAAATGTGATTAGTCACATTTTTTGCCTATCTGCCACTATAATTGATTAGTTGATCAATAGAAATGTACATTATTGATAAATTAGTGTGATGATCAATTCTGTGTGGTCTCCATTGTAAAGGCCTGCTCTGCAGTCTCACCAGCCTTTACTAGGGGGAGCTATTATTACTTAAAGCTATTAGCTGTAAGTGACTTTTGATTTATGGTGCTAGAGTGTTCAAATCTGCTTAAAAATCAAATATGTTTTATGATATGCCGTACTCCCCCAGTTATTCGAATCAGGAGTCACGAATTCAGTCACACACAGATTTTTTAAGAACCTAACTCGTTGTTTTACGCGGAAATCCCCACAATAATGCAAAAACATTTTCTTTATGGGTAATGCATTAAACTGAGTTTTAAATTAAAGTTTTCTGGGAGCATATTTCGGGTCATATTTAGAGGTTTTAGGCATTTAAGGCATTTATTAACCAAAACACAACAACGTGTTTTTTCAATATCCGCGGGTGCTTTTGGAACGTAACCACCGCGAAAAGCGAAGGGTTTACTGTATTTTCAACATTCTATGGCTGTTATAGCCTGATCTTAAAGAGGTGACAACCTTTAAATAAAATTATTATTTTTAAAATGTTTTTTGGTTATTTTATCTGTAAGAAATTCTATACGGCACTTTAGACATCTGTTGGAGTACAAAGATCTTTCTTAAACAAGGAAACAATGATTTAAAATAAGTAATGGTGGATTGCTTGATTGCCTGTTTGTGTTGTTAATCTCCATTATACACATTTGTCTTATTTGCAAATATGTGACTAAAGATTAATATATATGAAAGTGTATGATTCATTTTCATCATTCAACCACAAGAAGACTAATCATATGAATCCAAGAGAAGCTGGAGGGCTCTTAATTAGACCTTCCTGCCGTCAGTTGAACTGTGTTTACTGTAGAATGTATTTGCCACATAATGTGTGTTTACTTCCTGGTATGCAAAGGGCGCACGTTTGCAGCAGCATCTGTGTGGCATGGATTATCTCGCAAATCTCCTTGATGCTTGTGTGGGAAAGATAATAGTTGCTAATCTTCTCTTTTTTCCATATTTCCCCCCCAGGACCCTGCGGGCATTTTCGAGCTTGTGGAGCTTGTGGGAAATGGCACATATGGACAAGTGTATAAGGTACGTGCTCTTCTCAGTCTGTTTTGACTGTTAAAACCTGTTCACATGCGGAAATGGTTAACCCCATCTTACCCAATATTATAGACCCAGTATTATAGAGGTTATAGAGTGTTCTGTGTGAAAAAACATGTTTGAACAGATCCCTCAGAGCATTCTAGGCTTCAGAAAAGGCCTCAATGTTTCTGGTAACAAAAAAACCCACACCTATATACAACATAATTTTCTTTGTATATACATATATGGGATCTATTGAAATACTGTATTTTTATTTATAAATGTTGGTTTCATAGTAATAGATAAACTGTTAACACACAATTGTTCAATCAGTTTGCTGAGTACATTTAGTTAAGCGAGGTCTCCCATTGGTGTGGCCTTCAGGCCCTGGTTTGAGGTCCTACCATGTTAGATGAACCGCCAACACAATTACAAAGTGACAGAAGACTCAACTAGTCGAGTTTTGATTTCCAGTGTGGTAGGAAAATATTGCTCTAGGGCGTCTGGAAGCCCTTGATACCTGACAGACTGGTAAACGGCAGCAGCTCAATACCAAGACTACTGAAGGAATCACCATAGAAATGCTACAAATGAATAAATGCCTGTTAAATTAGTTAATATCGTTCAGATGTCAGATGTCCACTTGCAATGTTTTTAGGGTCAACAAACTACGACCCTGTTAACCCCTGGTCACATCATGCTTTATGGCTAGAAGGAGTACATATGGAAAAGGCAGAGCCACATAAATTTGCAGGTGTAAAGATGCATTTAAAACAAGTATAAATCAGATTGTCACTTAAGGGGGTGGTCTGACACATTCAAAGCACACATTAAAGCAGTGTAATCTCATCTACCTCTCAGAGACACCCAAAACCTCTCCCATTACTGTCACAATGCCCCCTGCTGATCTTCTCCCACTTCCAAAGCAACCACCTTTGGACACTCAATGTAGCATCACTGCTCTTTCAGTTCATCTCCCTAGATGAGTTCAGGTTTAATTCACATTTAATGCACATAAAACAGGAGAATATATTTTAACAGCCACTTCTCGACTGGGTTGTGCAAAATGTGTGCTTTTCCTTGTAATCGCACAGGCAACTGGTTGTTTTATGCAAGCTGATTTGCATATTACTGGCAAAGTAGAAGTGAGTTTTTATTTTGTCCGTCCGTATATGCATTTGCCTACAAAATATAACTGCATGTGGTTAAAATATTATCAGTTTGCAGTCTAGATGCTAGTCATGTGAAGTGGCACCTTATAGGCATGTGTGAACACACTGCAGAGTGTGAACCATGTGAAACTTTTCTCTGTATTTAACCCATTCACCAAGTGAAGCAGTGGTCTGTCCCAAACTGGGGTGTCCGGGCAGCAGTGTGTGGGGATGGTACCTTGCTCAACGGTACCTCAGTGCTGGCACTAGCAGTCCTGAGATTCGAACTCACAACCTACTGATCAGCGGGGCCACTCCCAAACTAGGCCACCAACTGGCCAAAGTGACTATCTAGACAATCTAAACAATTAGAATTGATTAGGGTGTTAACAGAAAAATGTTGACAGTGTTTTGATATTTCTGGCCTGTAGTTTTGACACTAAAGGCCTGTCTCTGAAAGTCGCAGTTCACCCCTGGTTTGTATCACTATATATAAGACACTTCATGCTATATTTGTTGCTGCAATAGCTTCTAAGCGAGAGTGGCGTTTAACACGGAAACTCTTTTCAGTTTGTATCTTTTCATGTTTATTTGCTCAAAATGGAAGTTTGCGCCAAACAAAGTCAAAGACTTATGAATTTCTAGTTTTAGTAGATGATGGTCATCATGATTTAGGGCTTATTACAATTTTTTTGTAGTTCTACAAAAAAATAGTTGTTCTATCCTGTTCTTTCATTTCCAGAATTAAGGCAGAATTATAGCGGCATTGATGAATGTCTTTATTAAAGGAGATGAGTAGATTGAAGACCAGAAACAGCTGGGGGGGTGGGGGTGCCTCACCATTAAAGAGTTAAGAAGAGAAGTGCAGTGTCTCTGTTACCTGTTATCTTCAGAAGCTATGCTGTCAGATGCGTACTTACCTGTCAGAGCGGTGCCTGCGCTATTGCTTTGAATGCCAGGAATACCACAGCGTGTCGGGACCCATGTGTTTTCTTATGCTTCAAGGCCTTTCTAAGAGCGATCCTTCACCCACTCAATTATCCCCTCTCAAACGGGCAGTCCTGTGTCACAGCGACAGATACACACAGACCATTGCATTTGGTGAGACATTTTATGCCTGAATTTCCTGCCACAGGATGAGACTGCATAGTGTTTACAAGGGTTATTTGCTGTGCGGCGAACATCTTCATCTCTGTGGAGTCACAGTCATAACAGGCAATAATACACATTTTGGTGTGAATTGTTTTTCACATTTCGAGGAGTTTTTGTCATTCCTTCACATCAAAAGAGATAGAAAAGGCAGTGAAGTGAAGACTTGAAGCTGTCACCATAGAAATGAACTGAATGTAGATGTAGTTAATTGCACTCACTAATGACCACGTCACTGATTATAGAATTATGGAATTTCGACAGTTGTGTAGAACAGCAGAATGTGAAATGTGTCGTTTGTAAGTAATAGTATGATGCACAGATGCCAAACACTTAAGACATATTTGTGTCTTTTGTTTTGTGCTGTGAGAAAACACTAGAAGCCAATAGACGCTCAAAAATTCTCTCGACTCAATCACACTGCATTCAGCTTTTCATTAAAGCTCCTCGTTAAAACTCTTCATTAAGGTGGCTCAGCCTTGTGAATTAGGATGCAGTAGAATGCACTGAGAGCTCTACATGAAGAAAACTTCACAGCAGTTAAAGATGGCACCAGGGATGGTGGTGCCTTATCTTGGTTCTGTTATTGGCAAAAAAACTGATTCTAGGTGGGCACTACTACTCCTGAGATGGATTGTAAATATAGACCCTGTTATTAAAAATGGCTGTCTGCAGTGTTCAGCTTCATGACGAAGTATTGTTCAGTTTTATAGCTCACTGTATAGTGCAATAAAACACACAGATGAGTCTGACCCACCTGAGTGAAAACCTAAATGTGATTTGAGCTGGTTGAGCATTTTGCGAATGTTCTCATGGTTTTGGTGTCAATTAACTTCTAGGGTCTCAATGTTAGCCTTGTAGCTCCAGTTCTAAACTAAAGAAGCACAATTTGGACTCTTTGGGTGAACTACATCTGCCAAATGTGTCATTTTTCTGTCAAACAATTACTGTAACCTGGGAAGTTATAAATTAACAGGGCTTTCTGTTTATTTTGTCATCTTTAATGAATAGTCAATGGAAAGCAGATATGGTGCCTTGTGACTCCTTGTCACTCGCCCACAGTTGCTAGTAAGGCTCTCTCTAACTGTCCACCATTGATTACAGTGCTGAGATTGGGTGGCGATTGATTTGTATCAAGTGGCTGATGCTTAAGTGCAGACTGCTGTAATTTAAACCTTAAGAGAAAATCGTTCAGCGGATCGCTGCGGCTGTAGACGCTGTACTCCATCTAATCCATAATAATTTCATCTCCTGTGAGTCTGTAGATGTTTCAGCCTCGGCAGTTGATAAGATCCGTGAATACAGAATGAAAGGGGATGTGAATGCCGCCGAGACTGCAACTTGGACAAAGCAGCCAGTCAAGATGGGCTTTCAGAAGTTATTTCAGATGACATTGACCCATTTCTGTTAACAGTGACACCCCAGAGAACATCAGCTGTCCCCGAGCATGGGTGGAATTACAAAACGAAGGCAGCAGGACAGAGGCTTTAATTGGACTAGAACAAGTGCTAGTGTCTCTCTTTAAGGATCCTCCAGCACACCTCTCAAGGCTGGGTGTTGAAGAGGAGCTCAGCCTCCCTCCGTCTGCCTTGTGAATCCAGAGCCTCTGGAATATTGGAGCTGAGTCAGAGCTCGGTTTCTGACAGCATTTCAACGTCAAGCTTATCCCGTCCTTACTTTTGGGAAAGAGCTCGGGCAGATGCCTCTTCACGCCCTTTGTGATGCAACAGAAGAGTAGAACATGTTGTCCTCCTGATGAGCAATCTTTAACCCTGTCAGTCCAGGGGAAATAAAAGTGATGACTAGAAATGGGCAGATGTGAGAAAGTGTTTCATAAATGAGCCATGGTGTGATTTAAAATGAATTAGACAAGACTTTGGGTACCTTTTATTAATATATCTTTGTTTTATATGATAGACATTTTACAGCTTTAATGGAATTTTATTGGTCAGCGCTTTGTGACATCTGTTTGCGAAAGGTGCTTTATAAATAAGCGTTACTTATTGATGGCTCCACTGTTTTGCTAAAGACTTCTGCTGTTCTTAAAAAAAGAAAAACAGATGTGGGATTTTGAAGCCCTCAAGAGTTTGAAATAGTTTGATATGAGTGGCCAGTCTAGTACATTAACAGTATCAAGACCAGAAACTGGTTTAAAGGTCCAGATGTGAAGACCACTGGTCTTGATTGCCACTCTGTATGTCACCAGCAAAGAAGATGGTGGATGAAAACTGACCAATGTTAAAATTGTATATCAAGTAGACCAAACTGTTTATTGCTGATTTTCATATTTAGATGATGAAAATTATGCATGATCATGTTTTTTATGAATGTGGACAAAATGACAAGGTAATTCATGTATAAAATCACTTCAATCTAACAATAATAAGAAAAATATTTATAAAAAAATGTCATTTTTAACTACAGATAACATTTCTTTCACAGAGCTTTTATTTTTGGACTGTGACATATTCTAGACTTTTTTTGGGCTGAAAAACGAAGTCTTTTGATGGAAAACATTCAAGCGACATCAGAGAGGAAGAGATATTTGCTAGCTGATATGAGTGCGCTGGCGAGTCCACACATGCTTGTCCTTCTTTAAACCAAGCGAGAACGAATGAGAAGGAGAAAGGCAGGGATGGAGAGAAGGGATCAGAAGGCAATGGAATGTATAAATTGATGTCAGCATAGCAGCTGAGCCAGACCTTGTCTGTTCCCTCATCTCTGATATGGCATGTTTGTGCTCTGCATGCGTGAAACAATCCTGTGATTTGTAGCTCCTAGGACCACTTTTACCAAACTTGTATCTGTAATTTTTCCAGGCCGGCTAGTGTCACAGTCTTTGCCTGGTAATCTGTCCGAATTTGAAAAGAAAAATACATAAAACAGAGTCTGTGTCTGGATGCTGCTCCGGTTGCAAGTGTAAGAACAAACTCGGAATTTCCCCAGAACACTGTTCGTTCGTTTTCTTATGTGGTGATGAATAGCCTAATTTTGAAACCACAAAATTAAACTGCAGCTGCAAATTTTGTAGCTGAATGCATGTTCGGCACAAAAAACAGGCTCAGAAATAGTGAATCAGGGTGAATTGAGTACCCTAATACTAACAAATGATGTTTTTGAAACAGCAATAATGACCTATGAAAGGTCTTTAATTGGCTCCGGTCAGATGCCCTTTGCCCGTTTTGCTCTCTTTTCTGTTTATTCCTAATTCATTTAGAGCCTTGCTGGAGTTGCCAAAAGCCAAATGACATGGACTAAGCCTTTCTCCGCTCGGCTGTGGCTTGTTCTCTGCAGTTAGGGGTGTGAATCAGACTAATTCTGATCTGCAATAATCCGTTTTTTTTTTCTTCACAGTTCGCAGCTTGTAACTGTCACATGTATTTGGAGGAAGATGAGTCACAACATGTATTTGAATCTGAGTTTTGGGGGACGAGTATTAGAGTCATATTTAGACATAAAAACACTGTAACACACACACACTGCAGGAACAAAAGCAGACTTACACACTATGTTAGTAAGTCAGTGACAGGTTGTGTGTCTTTGCCTGGGCCGTTTAGGGATGTCCTATTGTGCTTCCCTGGTCGAGCGTGATGGCTATCTTTGCTGAGACTGGGTCGTTAAACAGAGTGGGCTACTTTGCCTGACCCAGCTTCACTCTGCTGTTGCGTAACGGGAACAGCTCTGTGCACTCGCAGCGTCTGCTGAAGTCAGCCTCAGAAATAGGTTAATCTGAGCATGGCTGCTTCATACTGTAGGACTACCCTGCTCAGATGCTTTCATGCTTTCACTCGGGTTGTCTAGTCCTTTAGTCTGACAGACTGACTTACCACTACTGCTGGGCTTGACGTTTAACATTTAATATCACATTTTTTAACTAGTATGTCGTAGTATTACAGTCCCGGCCTTATATGGGGTTGTGGCAGCCTAGTGGTAGTATACTTGCCTCTGGACCTCTGGGTTTGAATCCTGTCTTCAGCACCACCACTGGGTTCCTGAGCAAGACCCTTAACCCCAAGTTGCTCCCCTGTAGTTAAAGAGTGGAAGTCGCTTTGGATATAAATGTCTGATAAATGTCTTAATGTAAATATATACTCACTAGGCAGCTGGTAGCCTAGTGGTTAGGGCATTCGCCCTGCGAACAGAAAGTCCGGGTTCGATTCCCAAGACCGCTATGCACTGCTGAGGTGCCTGGTTCCTTACTGCCCTCAGCTTCACTTGTTGAATAGGTTAAATGCAGAGGTTGAATTTCGTGCTGTTCATGTATGACAGAATGGTCACTTTCAATTCAATACACACCTCATTACTTGGACTGTTTTTTTTTCCAGTAGAGTCACTAGACCGCGGCGGTATTTCGCATGAAAATGGGCCTAGTTAAGAATAATCCACATTTTTTACTTTACAATCATTTTATAGTTGGTTATTTAAAGAATAATCTTTTTATTCCTTTAGTCATGCTGTGTGTGAAAATCAGCATGTAGCAGTAGATTTTAATGTAAAACTATAATTATCATTACTTTTGCTTTTGCTTGCTTTTCAGTTCAAATCATAAAATGCAAGTATGGTCTGTCTAATGATATATTTATTTGAGATTTTCGGTCAGTGAAATAGGCACGATGAATGTATAAAAGTAAAATGAGAAATACTAACTGAGGAGTCCATGGTAAGTAAAAGTAAATCTCTTATTGGTCACATTATCTGTGAACTGTATCAAACATATAAGTTATATTACATACATTACATAACCGCCACAGTAGTAGAATGACCCAAACAGAACATTTACACAATGGTAATCAGACACATTAACCACAGAATTTCAAAATACAGTAATACAGTAAACACTCACTTTCACAGTTTTGGTCCATTGCAGCTCGTTTATGTGCTGGTTGTTGATGATTGGGTGGAGTTTACCATGGCAGTCAGACACCTGGATTGAATGAACCTCTGCTGTTCAGTTCCGCTCCAAACATAAACCACCAACACAAAGACGAGGGACGAGGCGCATGAGGCCTGGACCTCATAGTCACCTGTACTCAGAGGCCAGGGGTTTGAAAGTAGCCAATCCAAGAACATTATTTATTTCTCCTTGCTGCTGATTGGCTGCTGTCCTGTGACACTGCAGTCATTCGCATGTTTTTCATTTTGTTCTTCTTAAAGCTCTGTATTTACCTGCATTAATTACAGTACAGTTTATACAGCCGTAATATTAGTATTTACATTCTAGAATTGCGTTCAGTGTAGTGTAAACTGTACAGTATGAGTACGGGTTTACCTTTACATTCTCTTTAAGACTAATGAGTTTAAAATTAAAATAAAGTGTTTTAGGGGCATATTTGGCAGCATATTTAGGGTTTATGCTATGAAGTTTTTTATCCACATCATAACACTATACGTTCACTATACACTACATTTCACTATATGCGAGTGCTATTGTAATAGGGCTGCAACTAACGATTATTTTGATTCCCTGCTGATGTTTTGCCATCCCCAAAAAGCGCACGCTTTTTCCTGCAGACGCTTCTGTAACCTCCACTGCGAGCGG
>JBBPDH010000001.1:6650920-6663545 GCA_037974565.1 Clupeocharax schoutedeni
TAAATGCAGAGGTTGAATTTCGTGCTGTTCACACTGTGTGCAGTAGTGTGTTCACGTATGACAAATGGTCACTTTCACTTCACTTAACAGCTCATTAAATGTCATTAAACACTTGTCTGGTGGTCCACATTATAATTATGTTGAGTTTCTTAATGTAGGTCAGCAGTGATGAATAAAAAAAATGTGACATTTTCTTGCTAATGAAGCTCCTCAACTGGTGAACACTGTAAATATATTGGTAGCAAAGCATATTGAATTTATATTTTAAGTGAGTAATATACAAATATAGACAATCTCAATGCGTGCCAAAACCTTAGACTGGTAGTGACTGTGTGCTCAGTTTTCATTGTGCACTGTTGTGACCTGATACACTGTCAGAAAGAGGGGCACTGTTTAAGTACAAACAACGTAAACAGAGCCCAAACAACATAAACCTACCCGTAAAAATATAACATGTTCCTTAGTATAGTATTTTATTTTTATTCCATTCTATTTGATTCTGTTGTTTCTTCATTTTTAACTTTGCACTGTCCACTTTCTGCCGCAGCAAAACAAATTTCCCACTTGTGGGACTAATAAAGTTTTATCTCATCTTGGATTCAAATATGTACCTTTAATGAATTTTAAACACTCTTGTGCTCATTCCCGGGTGTAAAAAGCGTATTTGTACAGTGCCATGCAAAAGTCTTAGGCACCTGTGAGAATAATATTTAAAAGCTGTTTAGAGCAGCAGTATGTGTATTTTTCACATTAGTATTAATATTACTACATATACCAAATAACATTTTACTGTAATTAGTGATTTTAGGTACAGTATATCAAAGGTATTACAATCAGGAACCTGGTTTAATATCTATAATAGCTTTTTATTACAAACAAAACAAACATTGATACACTTTAATGCTTTCTTGTTTGTTTGCATTTAATCGAATTCGAACCTTGCTCACAGAAACACACATTATTCATCACACGCTGGGAAAATGGGGTTGAACAATTTGCGTAGGAGCCTCAGACATTTGCACAGTACAGTACCCTTTAAAAACGGCCAAAAACCTGGCTGTATGGAATCAGTCCAGCATAAAAGACAACTTCAGGTAACAAAACTCAACTCAATCCCCAGTGCCACTGCAGCCATCCATGGCTGGGAGTCCAAGAGAACACAACTGGCCTCTCTCTCTCTCTCTCTCTCTTTCTCTTTGTGTGGGATGGATGGCTTTTCCATTACTCAGCATAGGCTTCTGTTAGCTGCCCTACAGATAAAGTAAAGTGGCCCCTTATAGTCACATGTGAGCACAGCACAGCACACAGTGTGAAATTCTCTGCATTTTACTCATTCACCAAGTGAAGCAGGGGTCAGCCAGGAACACTCAGCCCAGGGACCAATGTAAGGGCACAGTACCTTGCTCAAGGGAACCTTAGTGTTGCCACTATCCATCCTGGGATTCAAATCCACAGTCTTCTGATTACAGGGCTAACCCCTAGGCCATCAGGAGCCCCACTTAGTGTTCTCCGAGTGTGTCCAGTGATGTTGCTCGAGTAGCAGTTTGAGAAAATGTCAGAAGAAGCTCATACGTCACCCTCACAGTGGAATTAGAGATGACTAAATTGTTCCAAATTCAAGAAAGAAGAAGCTTTGAAGCAACAATCTGGAATTCTGAAAAAAAGCTGTCAGTCACAGTAATGGTAAACTATTATCTTCATTATTCCCACACTTCTCCTTTTTATAATGTCTCTCATGTAAGATATGGCACAAACTAGGCCTTGCATAGTCTTTGCCAGGGAATACAACTATATGCAGCTATGAAATGGTTCTAAGTGAGTATACTATCAGGTCTTTTTACAAGTGTAGTACAACAGTAAATGGTTTGAAAGCATTAGCCTGTCTAAAAGCATTCATATTAGCCTTATTCCACACCCTGAAATCTAATACAGGGTCATTCCTGCACCACATCTTTGACTTAAGATTCACAAAAATGCAACAAAAAAGACAGAATATTTAACTGCTCTTTAAATACACTGGAATTTCCCTGCAATTATTTTTGGTGCTGTTTATTTTGGTGACACTTTCGCTTGTGTGTTAAACCATAAACATCTAAAGGGAAAACACTGTTTTTATCAGAATGACCTGACGTCATTTCAAGATGTTTTGTGGCTCAGAAAATCTTGTTTCGCCTGTTGTTTTCCAAGAAGACATTAGAACAATAATGTATGACATGACGTGTCTTGAAAGAAAGCAAGAAAGCAAGCAGAACATAAATAACAATAGAATATAGAACATAACGAAACAAACAAAGAACATAAAATAATATAAAGAATAAAAGAAATCAGAACAGAAAAAAAAGAATGAGCAAAAACAAACATAGCAGAACAAAGAAAGAAAAGGCATGGATGAATGCATGAATTACTTTATTAATTAAATACTAAATAATTAACTACTTAAATATTAATTGATGACTGACTGACTGAATAACTCACTCATTGAATGAATTACCGAATTAATAAATGAGTGAGTGACTGACTGGTAGCTGCCTGACTGACTAACTGAATAACTGACGGCCTGAATGAACGACTGCCCGACTCAGTCAGGTAGTCAGTCAGTCATTTATTTTCGCTCATTCAGTCAGTCACTGCATGAATAACTGAATGATTGAATGAATGACAAAATGAATAAATGAGAGATTGACAGCCTGACTGAATAACTGACTGACTGAAAAACTGACTAATTGACTGACTGCATGACTGAATAACTGAGTGACAGCCTGACTGACTTACTATCTCACTGAATGACTGACTCACTAACCGCCTGACTGCATAACTAAATTAATGACCGACTGACTGCAGGGCTGTTCCTAGCAGCTTGGGGGCCCTAAGCAGTCCGGGGACGATTTGGAGGGCTTGTAGTGCAGGATCTGGGCCGGAGCCCCTCAAGTTCGGGGCCCTACGCGAATGCTGATGACTATCTGACCAACTGAATTAATGAATGAATGGAATTTCGCCCTGGACTGATCCTCCCGGTCGCGCGGGGTGCTATGCTGCTGTCCCTCTGAGCGCGTGCTTCTCTTCCCCAGTGTGGCTCCGAGGCCCCGCCCTGTGTGCGTGTGCTGCAGTAAAATACCCCGCGCCTGCGTGTTGGGGTTCTTTTTTTTCTGTGCAGTAAGTACCGCGCGGCGCGCACTTCTCTCTCCCAGCAGAAAGACAACATTTATCTGTTTATACTCTTGCCACGAGACCTACCAGACGGGTTCTGGAGTCGCAGTAGGGATCGATAGGCTTCCCTGCCCTCTCTCAACATGATATCTGAGTCTAAACCTGTTTTAAAGTGCCTGTAAAAGTGAGTTTGAGAGTCTTAACTAGTAGTTAGCCGGCTAGCTAAGCTAAAGCCGCCTCATGCACGAGGCCTTCCTCGCGGTGGTGTTGCCTGGACCAGCCTGAAACTGTCATCACTCTCAAAAGGATCCTCTTAACTTTTAAACTTAATTTTTATTCATCCTTTCATTTGTTAAACCCCAAAATAACAAACTACACGAGTTAGCTCGCGGAGAGCTGCACTTGCGGCTTGTTTTAGCATTCTGGCTAGTGTTGGCCACTTCAATTGCTTCAGCCGAACCACGTTGAAGTCAGTAGGGCATAGGGAAACGTGTTTTTAAAAGCTTTTAACGTGTTATTTCATCGTTACAACAGGTTGTAGAGTTAAATATATGTATATATATTTTTTTCACTCTTGTGCAAGCCCTCTTTTCGTTTGACTGAAGCTGAAGTTAGCTTATGTTTCCACCTTAAATGGTGCAGAAGCTTGAAGCTGAAGCCTGAACAGGAGCCAGAGAGCAAAGTGCTGATCCATATTAAGGCGGAGATGGTAGAAAGGAAGGCACGTTCTTGGTGATTTTTTCTACTGTAGATTCGGGGTTGTCTTGAAGTGGATCCGAATTAGACATCTGATTTCTCTGTTATGTTGAAGAAACTAAAAGGGTTCCGGGCTGTTATCTCTGTCCTGCTTTTTGATTTCCTTGAGTTAAATAAAATTGATTAATTACTAGGATTTAGTGTGTTAGGATATTGTTTGGCCTTTGGATGAGAACGAGGGGCAGCATGATACAGCAGGTTAGAGCGTGACTCCACTTCTCGTTCAAAAGTTGACGTTTCAAGCTGTAGGTGCTGGTTTCAGTAAAAAATTAATATAAACAAAATGGGAGTTCAGGTTTTGTGAGTGGATCTAGTTTTAGTTAACTCCTTTGACCGCCCGAGATGGATGACGTAGCCGGTTAAAAAGTTGGCTGTGTGGGCAGTGAGCGGCACCACACCCGCAGCCTGGTCACTTCTTCACAAACTCACCACCAAGTTCAGTCATACCTCTTCATGTACATTGTGATTTGCTGATCATTTTTAACACGAGCTAGTCTCTGAAGGAAATGGTTACAAAGGGTTTCCTAAAACGTGTGTAGTGGTATTTATTTAAATGTTCTTCCTTTGTCTTTTTGCAGTGCCCCTTGATTAGACCCCATCATGGCAGATCCAGATCTTGATTTCACTAGTGGAGATGCTGGGGCCTCTGTGACCTACCCACAGCAGTGCAGTGCCCTGCGCAAAAACGGATTCGTTGTCCTGAAAGGTCGCCCCTGCAAAATCGTCGAAATGTCCACCTCAAAAACTGGGAAGCACGGTCATGCAAAGGTGACTATTTTCACCTGTCTGCATACATGTATAGTTGTGTGGGTATGTGTGTAAATAGATGTTATAGGTGTGTATAAATAATGTGTATTTATACACATGTATCTGTTTTTTCCTCTGTATTGTTTACAATACACTCTAATTATTTTCTGTAATTATGCTGCTATGAAGAGCTACCAAACTGTTTTCCATTTTTCCTGCAAAAGTGAACCTTCTAATCTATATCCACTTAGAACTTTTTGTATAGTGTATAGTTCTGGTATATTTTAGCTTGTAGATTATGTTGCTTTTCCTTTTACTTTCAAATTTCCCATTCATTGAACTAATAAAGGGTTTTGTGCCCTTTTTTTTAGGTTCACCTGGTTGGTATCGACATGTTTACTAATAAGAAGTATGAAGATATTTGCCCCTCTACCCACAACATGGACGTGCCCAACATAAAAAGAAATGACTTCCAGGTATCCTACGTTTACTGCAATCTCTGATGTCCCCATTATTTGGCTTGTTGTGACTTGGGTTGTCTTAAGATGAGGTGTAACTCGGTGTAGCGTTCATACATGTTGCAGGACCGACATTGAGTGACCGCTGAATGGTGCAGCGTTTTGGTTTTTTTTTTTGCTGAGCATGTAGGACATTGTCCCCTCAGTGGGAGATCAGCAGGGCTTAAATGCTGCCTTACATCTTAAGTTACAAGATGTTCCTCACTTGGAGATCTATTTCACAAAATGGTTTGTGTTAAACTTGGCTGTGCACCTTAGTCATTTTTAACACCTGTTATTGATTGTGCAAGGATAAGAGCTAAGATAAATCATTAGTCCCACAAGTGGCGAAATTTGCTAAAGCCATGTTCATGGGATTTCATGAGTTTTGTGTTTTTCAGAAGAGCTTGGATTTTATAATTAGACCAGCAAACAAAAAAGGGGTCATTTCCTACTTTTAGCTGCTGAAATTACAAGTGAAACAAGTACATGGAGTCTTACCTTGGACCTCTTGCATTAGTTAGAATGATACTGGAGTTAATAGTTAATTCCAGCTCTGATTTAGGAACAGACCATCACTAGTGGTTTGCCCCTAATGTCATGTGTGTGTTGAGGATTGGATGGAATTGAAATTTAAAGATGCCAGTATTACAAGATTTCAAAGCACAATTTAGTTTGTGTTTACTTTTCAGTCTTGTTTTCTGACGTAAAATGTAAAACTGGTTATTTTTAGTTTGCTGTTTAATATTCGTACACAGTGTGGGTTCTTTCTCTTTGCTTGTAAAAAGTGACTTGAAGGAAGATTTATTACACACGTTTTGTGTCTGTTGGACAGATTAAGGCTCCTCTCTGTGTGCACCCATTATGATTTTGTGCTGTTAATGAGTAATCAGAAATGTTTCTGCTGTTATGTAAAGTAGTAAATATTTCCTGAAGAAATGTTGTATTCTGATTTTGGCTTTTTGTGCTCTCAGCTGGTCGACATTAATGAAGGGTTCCTGTCCCTTATGATGGACAACGGTGATGTGCGAGAGGACCTTCGCGTTCCAGATGGAGACCTGGGCAAGGAAATTGAAACCAAACATTCAGCTGGTGAAGATATGATGGTTTGTACCATTTTTAACTTGATTTTTGGCTTCAGCCTAAGTTTAGTTGTTACACTGGTAAACTTCATTTTAAGGCTAAGAGCAAGAAATACTGGTACCCTGACATAATGATGATATTTTGATTTTAAAATTTAATTGATCTGTGGAGCATCTGAACTTTTTTCTCAATAGTTTTGCTAACGAGATTCTCTTTTTCTAGATCACCGTGCTCTCAGCTATGGGCGAAGAGGCTGCAGTGGGAATCAAGGCCTTTACCAAATAGGAAGATAGACTGGGCTGCTCAGGCTGCAACATGCACCACCTTAACAAATCTCCTGCTTTTGGTTTTTGTTTCTTCACCAAAGCTCTATGGCCTTCACAAGCAACCTCGAATTTTTTGTTGCGATTGTACTCCCGTTTTTCTTCTCCTTCCAAATACTGTGCTGGACATTTTAACAACTTAATCTTGGGTTGTTTTGGCATTCTCTTGGATCATAGGTTTTTGTTTTATTCTTTTAGGTTTTTTTCATTCCACTTTATTTTGCCTTTAAGATGTCGGTCTGGCCTCTTACATTCCTGAATGTCAAACAATGGGATCCACCTTTGTCTTTTTATATACACATTACATAGTGTGCAGAATTGATGCCTTCAGGGGGGGAATATGTGAGTTTTAAAGAAGAGGAAGGCCCTTACTGACACTTGCCTAATGTTTCCTCCCTCTCATCTACCCCCAGCCCTTTTATGGGTGCCATAACATTTGCCTAACATGGGTTTTTCCATATTCGCACGAAGATCATGTCTCTTGATTTAAATGCCTTTTCCCAAAGTGAGAAGTGTACTGGTAGTTAGCACTTTGCAGTACTTTGAGTACTACCGGCAACATTTCATTATTTTTCTTTTTAAGTAAATTCACTATGACAGAAACTTAAGAGAAATTTCCAAATGCCAGTCTCCATTGTACAAAAGTGGAAGGAAGAATGTGATGGCCATGTGCGATTACCTCTGTAACGCAATAGCAGCCAGCCTGGTTTTGGCTGTCGTTGACAACCTTAAATAAAGTGTTGAAGCCTGTATTTGTCTCCAGTAGAAAGGTCTTTGAGGATACTGTACTAGATTTAGCAGAGCAGTTTTTTCTGATACACCGACTGTATGGTATGGTATATTTTTTGGTGTTTTGGTTCCCTCGAGGCCTTTGTTGCCATACTGGAGATGGTAAAAATGAAAGTTCAACAAAGTAGCATTCAGCTTGAGGGTTTTTTGGAACATTCTTGGCAACTGCTTTTTGGGTGACCAGAACCTACAAATTCGGGCAGCATATATGTATCATATTTTGTTTAATAAGATTTTTTTTTTTAATAAATGATCCGCATACTCAAACATCAAGTAACTTAATGTCCCTTTAATTCAAAGATCAACATTAGTGGAAAAATGGGACTGTCAGACTAAGTACTGCTGATATTAACCGTACACTGTGCCAAATTTGTCTTCAGAATGCCATCACTTCTCTAGGCAATATTTTACTGTCAACTGGGCATAAATTGTTTCACAATGGAATTTGTTTAATGTAAACAAATCCGTCACCATTGCAATTGGTCAGAATACGCTTAATCTATGTCATGAAAGCTTGTCTGTGAACTCAAGTATTTATGGAACGTGTGGGGTTATGATGAACTAGTGGAGATTGATTTGACTATCCACTGTATTACAACACAATTGAATCTCATGCACTTATACCATATTGTAAATGCTATTAACCACAAATTCCCTGTTTGGTTTGAGTGAATGTAAACTGGGATGAGGCCTGTGGTAGATATTGTAGCTCAGTAACCAGGTATGGCAGGCTGTGTTTCAGGGCTCCACCCTGCTCTGCCTTAGCTTGCTCACACAGAGCTGAACAGATGAGTCATGTCACTGTACAGTTAAGTGCCAAGTCTATGTGAAGTTAATACTTGTAGATTATAGCTCACGTTGGGAGTCGTTATGTTGATGTTTTCATTACTGAAAACCATCCTTATTTAGAAAAGCCCTTTAGATCCTCACTTGTTTAACCTGTTTTTAGGCTCCTGTCATAAGTGATTTATTTATTAGTCACATGGCTGATTCATAAACTGTTTAATAATTAGGCTTGCAACTGTATGAGATGTGTTACAGCAGAGAAACCCCTAAATTGCAGTGGGCCTGCAGGGATCCAGCAACACTAATTAAGCACCACAGCCTCAGAACAGGTCTTGCTACTTCTGATGCAACCTGAATGAACCTTTTTATAACCCTTTATTGCTGTCATGAGGACTGACTGTGGCACACTGATCAACATCATGAGTTATGTGGCTTTATTAAACTAGATGCTTCTTTAATAGGCCAGTTTGAGTTAGACGCGCATGAATCACATAAAGTGATGAGTGAAATGATTGAGAAAGGTTACATACGTTTATATTGTCATTTCTACCACATACCTACACAGTGAAACGAAACTATATGCCTCCAGGGCTATGGTGCAACACAAGAACAGAAGACCACAAGTGCGGACAAGGAGAAAGTGAGTGCAAGAAAAAAACCAGCAACAACTGGACAAGACTATTTAGTGCATGTAATCTAAGTTATTGAAAATATTCACCTAATACATTTTACTTGAGTACAACATCATTAGTTCCCATAATGAGTAAAGAAATATCTTGATCGTGTAATTTTCTATATGCCACGTGTTAACAAACCATCCCTGAACAGAATCTCTGATCTAGAATCAGTTTTTGTGTCCATAATCCTCTACAGAGAGCAGGCCTGAAGGTTGGCTTTCAAGAAAGTTGTCTCCTCACACAATTATATAAACAAGTTGTTTCATATTAACTGTCTGTCTGTGTATATAGCTACCCACCTATCAGTCTAAACATCTACCTTTTGTTCACTTTCCAATATTTAGTAAAGAAAGGGCAGGTTAACATTACAATAAAAAATAAATGTTATGAACATTTGTGAGGTTAGACACTGATGTTGGACTAGAAGGTCTGGCTTGCAATCTCCGTTCCAGTTCATCCCAAAAGTGTTGGATGGACTGAGGTGCAGCCAGTCGAGTTCTTCCACACTGAACTCCTCCAGCCATGTCTTTATGGAGCTCGCTTAGTGAACTTGGACACAGCCATGCTGGAATAGTAAAGTTTTTTCCCCAAACTGTGTTGACATCACCATGCTTCCAACTTGATGTCCAATATGTCTTGGTCTGCTGAAGCGCCTGAATTCAAGAATTGGTAAATGTCCCAATACTTTTTTCCATGTTAGTTATTCTGAAAGAAAGAAAAACTGACGAAACTGCCTCCGCAATGACGTCACTCCCTCTTTCGACTCGTCCTCTTCGACATGGCGCCGGTATGTACAGCTCAGGATCCTAGTTTCTCACATCAGAACGATTATTTACCAGTTTCAAGGCTTCAATCCTTCAGTTCAGAGTGGATTTCGACTGTTAATATGCTGGTGGCTTGACTGTTAGGCGTTTTTTCGCGTAATTATCAATTAGATCGGGTTTCATGCGCCACGTGGACTGAAAGGACAGTCTTTGTTAAAACTGTAGTTATATCAGACATTTTACATCAGAAAACTTCATAACCCGTGTAGTTTCCTCCAGAGATCACAAGGAGTGAAGGATGATTGTGATCCGGCACTTCCGCTAAAACCCGGTTTTGACACTTTCTCTCTGATTATGGCATAGGGAAAATATAATGGACTTTCTTCATTAAGTGCCAGATTAGGTGTAGTTTCTGCCCAATAGAATAAAATATATTAAAGTTACTGAATCTCGAGCTGTACTTTAATAAAAAAAGGTGCGCCTTGATCTCCTATCTTAACTGACGCGACATTATCAGAGACCTACTGATCTGTCAGTCTGTCTTACACCGACTTTGTGTTTGTGCAGTCGTAGAAAAAATCGGACAACCAGTCCAAATGCCGGCTTTGTTGATTTTATAAGTAAAAAACGGTTAAGACCTACTTTATAAGTTATACTTATTTTAAACATTATACTTATTTTATAGCAACCATTCATTTTAGGGAATGTATACTTATTTCATTTGAGAATTACCACGACATAATTTGACCAGAGCATTAAAACTCACAGTAAAGTGATCAAAACTGGGTAAACTGCACTTGCTGTCGATGATGTTAATCAGTAAATCTCTATAGAGATTATAAGTTGCTGTTACAAGTGGCTGTTGTTAGTTTTACACCTAGGAATGTTATACAGGAGTATAGAAATAAGTTTCTATTATAATATCTATAGAAATTTTTTATAAGGGCGACCATAAATGTCCGTGTTTGAATCCAAAAGTGCACGGAAAAATATCTTAGAATTCTCTGATTATCAATTAGTGGTACAATACAGCATGTTGGAGAATGCCATTTAAAATATCTTTATTTAGGATAAAGCACGAGGAGTGGGGATGACTAATAAAAGCACAAGAGGTTTAGTGGTTAGCCGCAGTCGACATTTCTGGGCACTTTGTATCTTGTTTAATTCCCTTGATGCTTTGTGGTATTTAGGGTATTCTGCTTTCAGTATATCCCTGTTTTGCCTTTGAAACATCGGTTCACAGCACTATATAGTACAAGGAACCAATGTTAAGAGTATCAGCCGTGCATTTCTAAAATATAGCTGAGAACGCTGGTACAGACATCAAGCAAGTCTGAACTAAAATGAATTTTACTTGTTGAGGTCCGCTTCTGGTTGTCATTTGCTGAATCTGTGTCACATTTCTGCAGAAAAGACAAATGGTGGTGAAAAGGAACAAAAAGGGGGCTTCCTGGAAGTTCACCTTAGACTGCACTCATCCTGTGGAGGATGGGATCCTAGACTCATCAAACTTTGTAAGTGCAGTAACTGAGTATTAAATATTGATACCTTAATATATTATGAGTGCTCTGATGTTATTAGACACCTGCATCACTAATGCTGTGTCTTAACTAGGGTTCCCTTCCCTAGTTTAATGACTAGGGCTCTCTTCCCTAGTGTGGTCATTTTGTTTTGTCACTAACAGGAGACATTTCTGAAAGAGAAGGTGAAGGTCAATGGCAAAACAGGCAACCTCGGCAGTGTAGTACAGATCGCTCGCCAAAAGAACAAGATCAGCGTCACGTCAGAAAAGCGGTTCTCCAAGAGGTGAGGCATAGAAAGACCATGCTGGCATTTTATCATACAAACGCAGTAGTGAAACATATATTTTCTTAATTAAAAGTTTTTTTTTAACCTGATATGGGTGGCGGCTGGTGGCCTAGTGGTTTGGGAGTTTCCCCTGTGATCAGAAGGTTGTGGGTTTGAATCCTGCACTGCTAGTCATCACTGAGGTTCCCTTGAGCAAAGTAACATCGCCACACCCTGCCCCAGGGCAGCCTGTTGGTGGCAGTCCACTGCTTCACTTGGTGAAATGCAGAGAAAGAATTTCACTTTGCTCACACTTGACTGTAAGGGCCATGTTAAATTTAGCTAACAAGAAATTCTAATAAGCCAAGCTATGCTATTTATTTAAATTTTCCATTACCAGTTTTCTGGATTTGCTATTTGTGCTCTTGTCTCTTCAGGTATCTGAAGTACCTCACGAAGAAATACTTGAAAAAGAACAATCTTCGTGACTGGCTGAGGGTGGTGGCCTCAGACAAGGAGAGCTACGAGCTGCGCTACTTCCAGATCAGCCAAGATGAAGAGTCTGAGACTGAGGAATGAAGCCTTATGAAGATGATGGTGGTGTATTGAAGTCCTGCACATGTGGTCCCATCTGTTTTGTGCTGTTTTGATGACTGGAAATAAATGGACAGATATACACAAAACTGATTTCGACTCTTCACTGAAAGCACTCTCTTGGCTTGTGAACGATGACTGGTTATCTCACGAAGTTATACAATAATATGTTTAATACAGAACCAAATTTTGCCCTCGCAAGTCGATGTCCATAGGAATGGAGCATGAACATCAGAAACATTGAAGATTTGAGTTTATCTACAGCAAAGATTTTCCCTTAAAGGTCTTGGAAAAAAACAAAGGTCACTTTAGTTGGAAGTAGTTGTAAAAATGTTCCAGTTGCAGTGAATCCTGGTTCCTTGCTTAAAAAGATGGCAAATGTTATTTTTCACCGATTAGTGTGTTGAGTCCCTATCTCACACCTGTTGATGGGCTCTGGCTACCGTGACCCTAGCGAGGATTAAGTAGTTACAGAAAGTGAGATTAGAGGGTTTCATTGACCCAAATGCTCCAATACCTGTTTTTTTTTTTGGGGGGGGGGGTTTCGAATTCTGGGCCACGAATAAGGTTAGTCCTGGTCCACTGAGCTTCTGAACCAGTCAAACTTCAGTCCAACTTTATTTGTTAAGCACTTTTAGTAAACACAAAGGACCAAAGGGCTGTACATGATAAAA
>JBBPDH010000001.1:6670437-6681581 GCA_037974565.1 Clupeocharax schoutedeni
TTCGGTTTAGTACGTTCACCTAAAATACACGCCCCGCCCCGACAACGCTGACTGAATGATTGACAGCTATTATTAACCAATCTAAAAACGGCAGAACGGCCACTGTATCAGCATTCTGCATTCAGCACACAATCCAGCCTTTTCTTTTCAATCTGCAATCCAGACTTTTCACTTCAAATCCAAGGTGTCCAAGCCAAGGATATGATGGCAATAGTTAACACTGAGAGGCATAAAGGAAAACCTACTAGAAAGTTGTCAATGTAAAGACGGTTCATCTTTACTCAAATCATACAGCAAAACTATTTTCTGAACTGTTGCTGTAATATGGATTAATTGCATTAAGTAAATACAGTAAATACAGTTGGAAATACTGTTCTGTGTGTATTTTCATTTCAGGCTGCAAAATGTGAATACTTTGAAGGGGATGATTTAGGGCTGTGCGATTAATCGAAATGTAATTGAAATCGACATTCAGAACCTATAATCGATCAATTATTGATTATTCCCATTACTTGTGACCCCGCACCGTTATGTTACGTTATTCCGCCGACATGTCGATCATGGAGAGCTTAAACACTGAGACAACTGAGCAACTTGTCAGTGAACTATTAGGGCAAAAAAAATCTATATAAATAAAATAATCGTTCATTAATCGTAATCGAGTTAAAATGTTCAATTAATCGAGATTTTGATTTTAGGCCAAATCGCCCAGCCCTATGGTGATTCTTTCCTTTACCTAGTGCATACACAGCTTGTGTGTATCAGCAGCGTAACAAGTGGATATACCATATGACCGGAGCATGCCAGGCCTTCATTCATAATTCATGTCTCTTGCTGACCCAACTTTTTCTCTCAAACCTCACTCAAACAGCCTGGCTTTGGCAGAACTATGAACTCGCCTCATGTATTTTGATTGGAAAACTGTGCTGACGATACAATCTCTTGTTCAGTGCAGAACTGTGAGCTTGATGCGAGCCTGTGGTTGCAATGTGTCCTGACACTGTCACCATAGCTACATGTTGTCTGAAGTGGAACCTGAGATCCACTTGAGTCTCGAAAGCGGCGGCCGAGAGGGAGGGAGGGTAATTAAAAATAAATTAGCTGGCATATCCCTGGTTCAGTGTTGATATAGCACAATAAAACCACATCCTACAGTTGGCTTCTCTGTTTCTCTTGCTGTGGAGAAGACACTGCAGGTTTCAACCTGACGTTTTGGGCGTCACACTTCATTGAAGCCTTGAAAAAGCTGCCTTGGAAGGGTTGCAAGGACAATCGGTGTAAACGTTCAATACAGCACCTGTCAGACTGTGAAACTCAAAATATGCTCATCCTTTTACCTTTTCTTTTTTAATTTGAACGAATGGTTGTAGCTTGTTTTTGATAAACATGACTTTAGAGAACAATGCTGAGTCTGACTCAGAATTGTTGGGAATGTTGGACTTGTATTCTAGTCTTATATAAGCTATATCTAGTTTTAACTGGGTTTTTAATATGGAGTTGGTCCTCATTAGCAGCTGTAACAGCTTCCACTTATCTTGGAAGGCTTACTGGAGTTTCTGTACATATTTGTCCCTTTCTTCTGTAGAGCATTTATGAGACCAGGCACTGATGTTCTTCCCCAAACTGAGTCCACAAAGTTGGAAGCACGGTGTTGATCAAAATATCTTGGCATGCAGAAGCATTAAAAGTGCACTTCACTGCAAGGAAGGTGTCTAGCCCTGACAAACAATTGTGTCCCAATACCTTTGTCCATATATTCTATTTTTAACAGACCATAGAAGCAAATTTGACATGACTTGGCTCATGCATCAGATTAAAAGCTGGAAATCTTTTGTTAATCATCTGATGCTTGGAAACAGCTACACCTGTTTTATTTATGTAGCACATTATCATACACACAGTGTCAATCAATGTGCTTTACAGCATTTAACCCATTCACCAAGTGAAACAGTGGGATGCCACCAAAGGGGTTCCCAGGTAGCAATGTCGGAGGACTCAGTGGTGCCACTAGCACTCCTGTGATTCAAACCCACAGGGGCACACTCCCTAACCACACGGCCACCAGCCTACCCAATAAAAGCATACAGAAAATAAATGAAAGAAAAATGAAAGCGTAATAGAAGTGCAGGTGCTTAAAAGAAAGCAGTGGAGAACAGTGTAGTTTTAGCATATTTTTTAAGCTACAGCTGGTGCAGATATGATACTGACGGACAGCACAGTGAGTAAACAAAATTTCAGCATGTTTATACGATGAATGTGTGCGAACTAAAAACTCGGGCTACATGGAAGCATCCGCCTGAGCAGGGTTGACGTATGCAGCGGCTGAATGGAGCGACAGGGAGCTGAATAATTAATTTATCTCTGATCACATGGCAGAGCCGGTGAATTATTCACCGTCGCCTCTCTGCTCTCTGCAAGCTCAGACTGTTCCTGCAGGAGAGAGATGGAGATTTGCTGACCACCAGCTCCACCACTGGTAAGTTCTCCATGGTTACTTTTAATTAATGCTCTTTTTTTAACTCAACATCTCTCTGCAGCCATCACGGTGCACCAGCAGCTCGTGTCAGGTCCAAACAAGCCCCCAAGTTAGAAAAAGGATGAAAAGTGCCATGCTTTTTACCCTGAACAAGTTCTCCTCGGGAAGCCGTGTGGAAGCTGGACTGAAGCACTTCTCTGACAACTCTGTGTAGACTCGGAGCTGACTCTGTGAATATTTAATTTGGGCAAAATTAGAATTTCTGCACGGAGCCGAACACGAACCCCCCCCCCACACACACACACACACACACACACACACGAACCGAAACGACGTATGGGAAACGGAGTTCTTTAAGACTTGCTAAAGACAATGAGAGTAATTTAGTAAGAAAAATTAACGGGTTTTAATGGGCTGGAATTTAGAGGAGCTGGAAGACGCGCGCGCGCGCGTGTGTGTGTATTAATTATACGATTAATCATTTAGAACTCTATCTGTCTTTCTATCTGTGTATCTGTCTATCTATGTATCTATCTATAGCACTGAAAATAAAATGCACTTTAATAAATCTCATAAATTCACCCATGGTAAAACATGCTACAATTAATCTAAATGAATCATTATACGTTTACATACATGAATGTGTATAGATAGATATATAGCTCAGTTTGGATTAACATTTATTATTAACATGTCTCTGACACTGATTTCAGTGCATTTTAATTTCAGTGCATTTCAGTTTCTAAGAGGTCAGGAATCTGTAATTTGGGCATCCAGTCAATTGGGATAAAGGCCTTTGTGTGTGTGCGTGCAGTATGTAAAAGCCTGGAGAGGTGCTTCCTCAGGTGTGGAGGTATGGGATTACAAGGTCTACAAAAGCTTCTGAAATAACTGAACAACACTCAGAAGCAGTCAGAAGATATGAGAAGTGTTAAGAGTAATACTTTGAGATAGTCCTGTCAGCTGATAGAAGAACTGACTGAGCATTCTGGTCTGAACCTACACCAGACTACCCATCAGAAATCCATCTATCTAATTTTCCAGCAGCTCAGAGACTATGTGGGCAATGGCACACATTTTATTTCAGTCTGATGCTGGATGATATGGAAGCTAGTATGCCACTGGCAATGTCAGTATCTTCTTGTGTGCATAAATAGGACAAATCATTTATTTTTTACAGTGAAAATGAGTAAATGCAGTTTATCGATGTCCTATCTCTGTTAGTCTTAGCTGAACAAACGGTGATTAAAATAACACATAAGTGGCCTCTCACTATATCTAGACAGTGCTTGTTTGTGTTTCTGTCATTTATATTTGCTACTATATGTATTTCCTACCTTTCAGCGCCAAATATACATTGAAATTGACATAGAAAATGGATATTATAAATGTTAAAATCACTGCTTTTTGATAAACTGATTCTGAAAAACTAAGAAACAAATGGCAGCATCAGAAATAATGAATCCAACCATACATATTGGACCTTCTTTCCATGTTCATCTAGCTGTATATTTTTTCTTCTTGCACTTGGCAAGCGTCGAAAAAGCACCACCCTTCAGTCCTCGTCTTCAAACCTGCAATTTTGTAGTTCTCCTTCTTGAGTGTCGTAAGTAAGGCGCAAACAAGGATAGACTGCACATAAATATAGTAGCCAAGGTTCGCTCTCTGGCTCCCCACTGCTCTGCAGTCCGCTCCCCTGCCGAGGGATGGCCCGAGGGTGGTGCGGTGAAGCCTGTTGCTTCAGATTCACCTCCTCCACACTATCTGATGGATGGTCCATCCTTCAGCCCACCCCCTCCTGCTGGCCAGCCGTGACGTCAATGCTTTGTCTCCACATAAAGAGCAAATGCAATCAAATGTGCCTCATCAGTCAAGGTCCTCTGAATGAATCATCTCCACAAAACAGGTGATGTTAGTATTTGTCTATGGATCAAGGAGATTCTTATATGAGTGTTTCTACTCATTTAAAAAGACTGTTGCTTTATCCTTTGGTTTAGTCTATTAATTTTATATGTTTTTCACCTGTAGAAAACATTGCCCATTATATTGTGTGATGCTTTATGATTAACGGACCAATCAAAACAGAAATAGGTTTTCCTCTACACACTTAAATGTAAAGGTTCTTAAAAGTTACTTCAAACCTGACATTTATAGTCATGGAGTCTACAATAGGAGCAGAATTGGGAAAGCCCGTTATTTTCTTTCTAAAACTTTCCTTGTGCCTCAATAGTATCTGTTCTACCTGGGCAGTTGAAAAGGGGGCATAGTTTTCTCCCTTGGTAAAGTCATGCAATTTCTTCTCACATATGTTGAAGACATGATCTGTTTTTACGTTTTATATGGAATACTTCAGCTGATGTAATTCAGGCCAGTAAAAACACAGGGTTTAATGAGAGCGTGACACAACAAGGGCTGAGAAATGAGTGGGTCACTCGGCTGAGCGAGAGCAGCTGATCAGTGTAATTACAGTCTCTAAAAGGAAAATGCCTTGGGGCAGTGACACTCGAGAATTCTCTCCTTCTCTGTCTCTCCCTCTCTCACTCGCTGTCTATTTCTTTTTCTCTTTCTCTCTCTCTCTTGCTTTCTCTCTCCCTGTCTATCTCTGTGTCTCTCTCCCTCTCTCTCTCTCTCTGTCTCTCTCCCCATCTCTTTGCCTCTTAGACTATTAAAAAAAAAGGTGCCCAAATTGATTTTTTGGAGTGATGCCATTGAGGAACCACCTTTGGCTCCCTGAAGAGTCTTTCGTTGCACAGTCCTTTTAGAACTATTCTTTCTTATAAGGAATCTGAATGGAACGTTGCAGAGATTAATTTTTTTTAATCTATGACTAAAGCTCTGCTGCCTCTTGGGTCTCTTGTGCCAGTCACTGTTCTGTAAGGTGTCCCCCGGCGGAGATGCTGTCTGACTTTTCGAGAGCAGAGTGGTCCGGTTGGAGAGGGAGTGGTAATTACTGGCAGGCAGAAGGGGCGTCTCACTCTGTCAGACAAACCAACAGGTCTGGAATCAGTCAGCTACTGTAATTGGAGCAGAATCAGCAGGTGCACTTTAGAGTGAAAGAGATGCAACATGGCGCTGGTATCAGAGCAAAGCACAAATATCGAAAGAGATCTGTAGAGCTGATTAAGGGAAACAATACACAAACATATAGATGAGTCATTTGGTAAAGTAGGGCTGGAAAATATGGGTTCCGATTACGGTGCTATATTAAAAACACCTCTTTAATCAATAATCTGATGGTTAAAGCAATTTAGAGACTTTTATACATTTGCTTACTGTTGCCAGATTTTGCATAACATGATATGCCAATATTTTTGCCAGATTTGCCTCTCTGAGAGAAACAGCTGCACTCATCTGGAGCCACAAATTAATCAGCTCATTGCCTGTAGTAAAACATTGTGATGGGTTAAGGATGGCATATATGATGGCAGTACTGTGATAATGATTGTGAATGATGATACTATGATAATGAACAGGGGCCTGTGTAATATACTGTTAATGATGGTGGGAAAAAGAGTATGAAGCCATTAAAAAATGATTTTTTTTTCAGTGATTGTCAATAATAGTGGCTACTATTGGCCAAGATGACTCTGCCTCTTTTGTTTTGGGACTGTGATCATGAAGCTGCCACTGTTTTGAGTCTCCGAATTGACAGCCAAAGCTGGTCTTTGTGATGTTCAGCCATGGCGCTCGCTGTGTTTGTCATTTGTATTTCAATACCCTGCCGTCCATAGTGTTGTCTAATCTGAAAGTCAAATGAGATGTTGCACCATAGTAACATTTTCCCTGATTTTCCCAATTGATTTTATTCTCTTACCTTCTGCTTTGTTTTATATGTTTTCATTATTCACAACTAGTCAGTGCCTTGTATTTGCAACAAATCAACATTTTTTATAGCAAAATTATTCATAGGTTCCCCCTGTTTCCTTTAAACACCTGGAATCCCTTCAAAGAGCTTCACGAGGAGCCAGATGAGATACCACATGCCTGTAGGGTGATGGAGTAAGGTTATAAAACCACATTCAGTCAGAAGTGCATGTTGTGTTTTTACACATATGAGTTTGGGCTTGGGTTTGTTTTCTAATGGATATTTTTGTTTGTTTATACGACTGTGGTATAAGTTCTTATATGACTGTGCCTAAATACATTTCTCACACTTCCTTGTTCTTTCTAGTATAGTCTATGGCTGAATTTTGAAACAGCTGTGGAGGGGCTCTCAAATGAAACTTTTTTTATTGATAGGTTTTACTGTATATAGCACTCCCATCCGCTCTTATAACCGGGCCAGCTGTCACTGGTCTATGATCATTTTGTATTATGTGCAATACTTTTTTATTGCTTATGCAATAATATGTAATATCATGCAATATCACTACTAACACAAAATGGTTTGGTAGTAGTGATAGGGTTTGGTAGTAGTGATATAAATATCTACCTCTCTTACTAATCATGACAATTTGTGTATATTACAGCGTATTTAGTCCAAAAGTATATATTTGACTTTTCTTTGTCTCTGTGTGTGTCTGTGCTGTCGTACCATAAGCAAATTTCTTTGTAATTGGAACGTTTTCTGATTCTGATCATTCGTTTCAGTGGTTCTGGTCATGTTCAGGTTTCTAACTCAGCAGTGGGATTAGCCTCGATTTGGTTGGATCTCAAAGTATGGGGCGGAGTCAAGGTTAACTTTAATGCTTTCAGGTATGGATACAGTGTGTGAATGCAGTTTGTTGATAATTTTTCTCCGCTTCTCGCAGGATCTCTGAGCAGCCCTGCTTTGTGTGCAGCACCATGCTGATCCAGGGACTGATGGATCCTCTCTGAGAGAGTGATGTGAAAACGAACAGAGAGCTGTAGGACAAGTAAGGTGGAAACCTTTACAGCAGAAGGACTTGAGGCGCTCAGGAAGTGGTGACACTGTTGGAAACACACCAAGCAGTAACACAGTTCATTTCTTAGGGAGTTCAAAAGGGAAGAAGGATGATGAGCTCTGTTTTCGCCAAGCTGGACCCCAGGAGGATTGAGTGGGAGGCCTCATGGTACGGCCTCCACTCTCGCGTGATGCGCACCAAACCGGTGGACTCCATGCAGGAGGGTGCGGCGGACCTGCACGGCACCAGGCTGGCTCAGGTGCTGACCACAGTGGACTTGGTCTCTCTGGGCGTGGGCAGCTGTGTGGGCACTGGCATGTACGTGGTGGCTGGGCTCGTTGCCAAGGAAATGGCTGGACCTGGTGTGATCTTGTCCTTCATCATTGCTGCTGTGGCCTCCATCCTGTCAGGTACGACACCAGTGGTGTGTTTACTGTGACATTTATAAAAACGATGCATGGAGGTTTAACTCCCTGGAGTCCACATTTGAGTCAACATCCACATGTCGTTATCCACATGTGAATAACATGACTTATTATAATATAATCGATGTGCTGACTAATACTCGTCTTTGCTTTTTTCTCTCACTGGCTGTGATCCTTCAAAATCCACACTAGTGTGACACATGTTTTCCTGTTTTATGGTGAAAGTAAATACTTTAATTTGGATTTATTAACCCTTATAGTCATGTGAGAACACGCTACAGACACTGTATGAAGAATGTTGCACCCATATCGCCCCCTAGACTTCCTGTAGCTTATTGCAAACTGTCATAATGACTGTATTGTGTGTTATTGAGCAAATTCAAGCTCTGCTGTTTCTAAATAAGCAAATTATATTTAACAGCATCAGTGACTAATTGACTTTGTCATGTAATTGTTTCAACCCTAATCATATATATATTAGGTTTATTGTAACTGGCAAATAATTCACATCTTGCATGGCACCCTTTGAAGCGCTGGAATAGCTAAATCTTCCCTATCTGTGATAATGTTGTTATCATTTTATGGCTTAATGCTTTAATAAGCATGGAGTTAAATGATTGAAGCCTTTTCTCTTAGCATTTCAGACTTGTTTGTTTTCTGTATGATGTGTGTGATGCGTCAGTCAGAGCCAAGGTAACTTCAAATTTGCTCTTATCTTCACTTTTTTGGATCGCACTGGTGTCATGTGAGGAAACCCTGGGGACGCCTGTCTGTGATATGGCAGGATATTGAATGTTCTTTATCTAATCCAGATGCCTGCCTGTCACTCTGAAAGGGCTTCCTCAGTCCCTCAAGCCTTTTTTTGCCTCTGTTGATCCAATAGTGTGCTGTTTATGGGTCATAAAGTCACTTATTTATAGACACAGTTGCTATGCCTTCCACAAAGTGTCTAGCAGTAGTTTTTCAGTCCTGCAGTTCCTCCATGTGGACCTACACCGCAGTCCGTCAATCACAGAACAATCTAACTTCTGTTTTAGGACATAGAGGCTAAATGCTTCATGTGTTTCTTTCTCAGGAGTGTGCTATGCTGAGTTTGGGGTGCGAGTACCAAAGACCACCGGCTCAGCATACACATACAGCTATGTGACAGTTGGGGAGTTTGTGGCGTTCTTCATTGGGTGGAATCTCATTCTAGAGTACCTGATTGGTACAGCAGCCGGGGCCAGTGCTCTCAGCAGCATGTTCGACTCCCTGGCCAACCACACCATCAGCAGATACATGATCAACCATCTGGGCACTCTCAACGGCCTCGGTGAGTGGGTGAGCTCCGCCCTGCACACAGAACCTGACACACTGTTACTAAACTCACCAGTTTCTCACCTGTTCTTCACTGTGAGATTGATTTTGTAGTTGTAAGGAACAATCTCCCTCTATGAACAGCACACGTTTGTGATTTGTAAGTAATATGTAGCAACTTGTGGGTTTCACAATTTACTGCAGGGGTGTCAAACTACGGGCCAGCACAATTTGATGGTTCCTCTCCTCAAAAACATTCACTAAACCTGACAATTACCTGGTGAGGTGAACCAGGTGTTTCTGAGCAGGGAAATCACCAAAACATGCCGGACCACGACCCACCAGGACTGGAGTTCGACACCCCTGCTTTACTGTGTTCAGTAGCTCCATCTTTGACAAGAAAATGCCATTTGATTGACATGCAAAATAACCAACTGCAGGCCATTGGTTTTATGTGAAGTGTAGGTGCTTTTCAACTGTATGTGACAAACGAGTGGGGAAATCTTGCGTAAGTTGTACTAAATGGCTCAATAAAACCTAGCAAATATTTTTGTATATGTATCCCAGGAAGACTCATGTTGTCATGGTATACGGAGCAGGAAACTGCATGGAAATTGATATAGAGTCTGTTAGAATGGGGCAGACACAATTCCCCTGTCTTTGGCCAGTTGAGTTTACAGTCCAGTCTGTCCAGGCTGAGAATAATTCATTATTCATTTTTAGTATATGACACAAAAATGTAAAATAATATGTAAAAAGAAACAACAGTTGTTTGTTTTCTATATGAATCTACAATGTAGAAAATAATAAAAACAAAGAAAAAACATTGAGTGAGAAGGTGTGTCCAAACTTTTGACTGGTAGTGTATATTTAGTTTGTGTGTGTGGGCCTACAAACCAGTTTCTGACTCACACACTTTGAGGGAAACACTTCAAAGGCGATGGAGATTAAGTAGCATACATCATCGTCACACTTCATAAACGTGGGTGTAATTATATGTGATCAGTGATTCTGTGCTCCGCTCAGGGAAAGGAGAGGAGTCATATCCGGACCTGCTGGCTCTGCTCATCGCTGTGGCGGTGACGGTGATCATAGCTTTTGGGGTGAAGAACTCCGTGAGCTTTAACAATGCTCTAAATGTCGTCAACTTGGTGGTGTGGGTGTTCATGGTGATCGCGGGCCTCTTCTTCCTCTCCGGAGCCAACTGGGAGGACGGCAGGTTCCTGCCCTATGGGTGGTCGGGGGTGAGAAAGATTCCATTTAAGTCAAATGAGCTTCATTTATTAAACACACTTGTTATTAAACGGCAGTGTTGATCAATCAGTTACCCGATCTATTCCTGCTCTGTCCATTCTTAGCTCAAAATGAAAAAAAAAGAAATGAACATCGAATTTCGTTTCAAATCTATACTACCATAGTGGTTGTAGCAAAGACTATCAATGTTACAACAGGTGGTGATTGTAAACTTTGAGCAATAAAATGTTAGTTTTACTATTTAGAAGACTCCAGCATGTAAAAAATTATCCAGACCAGTGTTTTAGAGATGATTAAACATCAGACTCTATCAAAAAGTGAGTTGATGCTCTGTTATGCTTTACATAAAACATCTCTAGTGTCTATTTCAAGTTACATGCTTCAGTGATGTATCAATAATCTGTAAATCTGAATGTAAAATTTGCAACAGTCAACAACTAAAAGACTGAAACTCGCTTTATACTTTCTTTCCACTTTTCCTACATTTCCCTGAAAAGATTTAAGGCAAGGGAAATATTTCACTTCAGAGGAGGTCGTCCAATTTGGTTCCTGTTAATTAGCTTGTTTTCTCCTACAGTGATGAAAACTGAAGCATTTAATGTATAATATGGCCATGTTTATAAATGCTTGGTGTTCAACTTTTGCTGCTTCAGTTGAGCACTGGTGCTGTGGTGAAAATGATTTTTTCAGTTTTAGAAGTGTTTGTATGGAGTTGGGTGTCTGTTGACTTCTAGTGTTAGTTAGTCACGTTATCCTCCAGTTCCCGATTACATGACAAAAGACACAAACGCTCCGAATAATGTGACATATCACGGCCATACAAAATAT
>JBBPDH010000001.1:6721540-6738784 GCA_037974565.1 Clupeocharax schoutedeni
TGTAACACACTGGGAGGGGGGGGGGGGGGGGGTATGGTATTTTACATGTATTACATTTAAAACAAACCAATTTTATTCTATATAAACCAGTCTTAGCTGTATGCTTTCTAAAGCAATTTCTAAAACACTTTCTATAACGATATGATAAGATGAGTAAAGATAAGATAACCTTTTGTTAGTTCCAAAGTGGACAGTACAAAACAAGAAAGTAGAACAACACAGGTAATACTGACAATAGAACACAGTATGGCTGACAAAATGACACAATGGTATAATATGAAAAGTACTATACAAATAATACAAAAAAATATATCTAGAAGATTGTGTGTATGTATATGAATATATAATTGTAAAGTGTCCATTTGTCGTGTCAAGTAAAGCAGTGGGGCAGCCAGGAAGGCAATGCAGAGTGATCAGTGTGTGGGAATGGTACCTTGCTCTAGGGTACCCCAGTGGTGTCACTAGCAGTCCAGGGATTTCAACCCACAACCTTCTGATCAATCTATCTGTCTATCTATCTATCTATCTATCTATCTATCTATCTATCTATCTATCTATCTATCTATCTATCTATCTATCTATCTAATCTATCTATGTATATATATATATATACATATACACATTTGTGTGTGTGTATGTTACAAGAACAACCATAGGTCACTAAATGTAAAGTAAAAAAAGCCCTCATTAATAGCCTGTCTGCCAGAATGCGAAAACCACAGACTGAGAGCCAGACTTCCTCTCTGCTAAGTCCTGCTGTCTAGCCGTGGTAGTCTCGCGTGCTGAGTGGGCGACGGGCGAATGACGTAGGTTGTCGGGTTGTGGGCGTTTTGTGTTTTCCACCCGTATTCAGGCACGGCCCGCCCATGCCGTGTTGCGATTGGCTGGCATGTAGACATGCTATCGGCCTTTTCATAGGTTTCTGAGTGTGATCTACAGCATTGCTGGCTAATCAACGCACAGGACGTGAATTGCACCAACCAACCCTGGCTTAGGTAGGCGAGACCTGCCTAAACACGGGTGGATTTAAAAATAAGCCCACGGTCTATCACCATGAAGTGCTCGCCTGGGTGATTTAGTAGAGAGAGACGGACACTCGAATGCAGACTGCATCTGAGGGCAGACCCCCCTTTACTACCAGCTTTGAAAAAAAAACAGGCTCCAGATCTTTTTTACGGCTGCTTTTTTGCTTTTTCTACTAGTCCGCATGACTAAAATCGTCTTAAAATTAAGAGAGGATCTCGTTCTCTAAACGGCTCAGCTAAAAAAAAGGTAAGGCGAGATTAAATGCCTTGTTTTTCTCCGTCCAAGATCGCACCGTCTGCTCTTAATAGTAACCAAATAACATTGTTGATTGGGTTTTTGCCTTTAATTTGGTAGTTTGATGCGTTTAAGGGGCATTTCTGCTGGTTTCAGGACCTTTAAATACCACCGGATAACCTACATAGAGCCAGAATGGGCTGCTTTTTTTCATCTGAGTCAAGTTTAAGGGGCCGTTTAAGGCTGTTAAAGGGGGTCTTTGGGAGAAATCAGTCGATAGTGGGGCCATTTGGCTGGTCTTGTTTTCTTCAGCCCATAGCAGACTGGGTAAAACAGACTGGATTTTATGGTGGCAGAGTGGCTGTTTGGCAGAAATGAATGCTCTTTTTTGGCCAGTCGGATTTATATGTTTGTTTCAATGTCGATTGAGGAACTTTTCTTAAATGATCATGCAGCATGGCTCAAAGATTTGTTGTGAAATGCAGAGCTTGCCTTCTGGAGGCTGGATGGGGGGTAGTCCCGTAAAGGGCTGTGGAGGGCTGGTGAATGTCATTACCACAGCAGAGAGAGGGGAGGGGGGGATGGGGAGCTCTGGCTGTGAGTAAGCTCCAGTTGTAGGAGGGGGGTGGAATGTCTGTCACTTGCAGCTACATTTGTGTGAGTCATTTTTTTTGAAGCTCTGAAAGATGTGGTGACGACAGCTCCATCACGAAGGCTTTACACTCACCATGGATTTTTTCTCTGACATTTATTCACGTTGTTGACATTTATGTAGAAGCACGAGCGAACATTCCTGCAAAATGTTATCCATTTGTCGATTTGGTCACAGTTTGATCACTGGTTTGTAGTGATTCAGTGAACTGGTGTTGATATTTTGCTTAGGAAAGTACAGGGCATATTTGGAACCTACGCACATAAATATAGTATTGCCTTCACCTGAATTGTGGTTGAGAAATGATATCCTGAAAATGTTTGGCTGACAACTTTCCCTGGACCTCAGTGTTGATTTTTGTTGTGAAAATATATTTCACTTTTGGTCACAGTCCCACAGTGAACATGATCTGACTTGTGTTTGAGTGTACCTTTTTGAACATAATGTCATTTTACAATGAGGAGGAACCTGGGTGTCATTTGGAAAATGGGACTGAAAACATTGTGAATGGATGTGGTATGATGTTTTAGCTACTGCTGGGATGTCATTTGCAAAGTAGGTAGTGTTTCTGGGCTCTTACAATGGGGAGTACAGTTTTACATGGACAAGTTAATGGCAAAATGAGAAAATTCACTCAAACAATGCAATAAAGAGCATAATTATCAGTAAAATGAGTAAATTGCTGTATGTATTAAATCTGCACTAAATCTATGCATCTGAATCTTCTCTCTAGACTGATTTGAACAAACACACTTTTAGAGATTCCTATAACAGATCATTCTGTATTCCCTACGATGGTTGATTAAAAAAAAACACAACATTGTCTTTTTTTCAGAATCTCTTTGGAAGCTTTAGAAGGAGTTCAGACCACCACAATGATTCTCAACCTTTGAAAATCTGTTCCTGTGTGACAGTCAGCCCACTTTGTGTTATTGAAGATCAGTCATCGGTATCTCCATCTTAGAAATATGGCTTTGGTCCAGAATAACCGTCCTTATTCTGACAAGGATCAGGCTCTCCACAGAGTGCCATTAAAGAGGCTGATGCGGGAGAAACCGATAGAAGTAGCCCCGATAAAGAAACGAGTGATGGCTGCCCTTAACTTGTCGTGCAAAAAGGAATCTTCATCATTATCACTGTCAAAACCTTTCATCAAAACCGAGCATGTGGAAAAGGACTCCTTGTTTCTGGGTCATGGCCGTGACCTCTGCTATCAGCAAGACTCCAAGGCAAAAGATGGACAGGAGAGAGCATTGGACCTAAGCCCGGCCTTGAGGCACACCCTGGCCCAGTTTACTTTGAGCAGCCAGTGCTCTCTGGGTGGCCCTGCTGCATTCTCTGGCCAGCACAGCCAGGATAAGCTCGCCCCCTTGCTTACCCAGGCCAGTGTGGGTGGAGGCCCCCTGCTGGTGCCTCCAGACAGCTCCACAGAGCTTGTGGTGTGCAATCTGGAGGACGAAACCATCTCTTGCTTCTCTGTAGGGGGGGAACTGCGTCTTTGCTTGCCTCAGGTGCTAAACACGGTTCTGCGAGATTTCTCGCTCCAGCAGATCAACTCTGTGTGCGACCAACTGTACTTGTACTGCTCCCGCTGCGACGCCGCCCAGCTACATGTCCTCAAAGTGTTAGGAGTCTTACCACCTGGGGCGCCCTCTTGTGGTCTAATCACTCTTACCGATGCCCAGCGCCTCTGCAACACTCTACTCCACCCGGGTGAAAGCAATGGCCTGGTGGGGTCACATAAAGGCCACATGTTTGGGGATGAGGAAGAGAGAGATGCTGAGGAGGGTGGAGCCTTCTGGGTGGAGCACCAGTGTCTGGGGAAGTGCCAAGGCCTATTCCTGCCTCGACTCTATGCAAGCTCCAGCTCCTCATGTATCCGCTGCTTGCAATGCCACCGACTCTTCTGCCCCGAGCGCTTCGTCATGCACACGCACTGGCAGCCTGACAAACGCACATGCCACTGGGGCTTCGACTCAGCCAAGTGGGCCTGCTACCTGCAGCTTGGGCGCAGGTACCAGGGGACGGCTGAGGAGGCCAAGTTGAAGCAACTGCTGGAGGCAATGAAGCTGAAGTTCCACAGCATCCAGCTGGAGGCCAAGCAGCAACATCTGGTAAGTGTTTGTATGTTTATGGAGCTTCTATAGGGAGTAGGGTGCTTATTGGGAAGTTCAAACTTCCAATCATTAACAGAAGACATAAAGGTTGCTGAATGGTTTTTGGAAAGACCTTTAATTAAACATTTGTTATGGTAACATTAATATAGCTCATTTAGAAAAGCAGCTCTTAAAAAAACATTTTTATTGATTCATTGCTTTAAAGAACTCATCTGACAACCTAGCTTACACAGAAGTTTTCATAACTTTTACTAGAAGTAACACAGTAGATACTGGATAATAAACCTTAAAACTTAGATTAAATATAATCCAGCCATTTAAAGAGTTACTCAGACCATTTTCCTCAGTGGTATGAGTGATATGCCTTGGTGGAATACATGTACTGGAGAATAATATATGCAGTTTTGGAGAAGCAGAAACAGATGTTAATGGAATGAAAATACTGTCTCCGCATCTATCCTTGTGAATTGTAATGCTGAAGAATGTCCCTGTAGAAACAAGCTGTCACAACAGAACAATTTGCAGCAGAGAACAGGGACATGTGCAAGGGACGGCATTCGTCTCCATAGCTGACTCTAAGCTAAACAGCAAACTTTGACTTGTGCTAGGTGAGTCGGAGCCAGGCCGTGTATGTGTGTGCTAAGAGCAGGCGTTTCCCCCAGAGGAAGCTGCTGGACACAGTTCAGCCAGGGTCGCCTGGCTCTCAAGCTCCAACTGACAGAGTCTGCACAAACAGCAGGAACCACGGCAACAGGGCAGAGAAACAGAGGAGAGAGAGAGTGGGAGGGGAGTGGGCGGGAGAGAGTAGGGAAAAAAGACAGAGATGAGGAAAGAGTGGGAGACACAGAGAGACTGAGAGAGAGAGCAAGCAAAAGAGGCCATGGCAGTCCGTCACATGTGCATGAAGCCTGCAGCACCCCCTTCACAGGCCCAGCACTCACCGCGCAGGACCTGCCTCTCAGCCAATGAAAACACAGACCCTCAGCCTCCCTTGCAGCCAATGAGCTTCAGGAACTCTCGGTCAATTCCCATCTCATTATATAATGGTTAGCCACAGACTTAACAACAGCGGCCGGCGACTGTACTTCTGGGAACATTTCTCTGCCTCTCAGGATGCAGACATCTCTGCTAGTCACAATTAAATATTGAATATTTCTATTCACATCTTGAAATATAACGAGAGCAGAGAGGTGACCTTTGGACTTGGCCTTCCGCCACAGTGCAGGAAGGCGCGACTGAATGTGCTTATTTTTGTCCCAGCCATTATTAACATTCTCTCAGATAAGGGATGGAATCGTCTGGGTTTTCAGACACAAATAGCAACGTCCCATGGTACTTTGTCACAACGCCGTTGTGTCGGAGCTATCAGATTCAGGAAATAAGAAATAGGAATGTTTAAGAAAGTTTTACATTTCTAGTTATGCTCTTTGTTTCAGTCCTGTACAGTAGGCCCCTACTTCATACTTGCTCTAATAACTACATAGGTTACATAGGTTAGTACAAAACTACATCTTATACTAATGATATTGTTAAATTTAATTGGCCTTGGGTTTAAGTAGTTAAAAACTTCTAGCATTAATGATTGTTACTAATAGACGTTCAGACAAACATTTCAGACTGTGTCCAGCTGTGGTGTTAATCGGAAAGGAGGCATGTCTCGTTAAGTTGAACTAAGGCCATGGCAGGAAAGGCTAATTGATTGGGCCCATGGGCAGGTCTGGCGCGACTGAACTATTTCAGCGAGGTCACTGATAAGCCATGTGAGTGCTCTACTGCTGGGAGAATTACTGGACTGCTTGCGTCACATGTTGTAAATAACTGTGTGGAGCCCTCATGCTGCGAGAGCCACGTGATGGCTCTCAGACAGACACCCTCTCAGACACACACACACACACACACATATACACAGACTGGCTAGCTTATGAGTTGTCTGGAGTCCTTACACATGACTTCATGCATAAATGCTTTGCAGCCAAAAATGTTCAAACCTGCAATGCCTGTAAAGTTTCCAGAAGGCATAAACTAAATCATACCGATTGTCAGCAGGCGATAACAATCTGAGTATCTGCAAGATTGTGTTCCAGATATAACTGTTTTAAGAATTAAACAAGTAACAGAACTGATAGGCCATATGCATTAGGTTTTTTTTTTTCGTCTGGCGTGTAGTTTTAGCTGTAGTTTTCTCGAGGGGCTTCTGAAGCGGGTGTAAGGTACAGTGACTGGTGGATTACATTAAACCACAATATGGTCCTGGCTGCGTATGGAGGATGGATTATTTTCCATTTTTCCCATTCCACTCTTACTGATACATACCTTCCTGGCTGCAAACAGAAAAGAGTGCATATCACAGCCACCAGCAGCTCAGTGTGCCTTAAGGAAACATTCAGAATCACCAGGGGTAATCCTGCCTCCATGCTGTGCAATGCAGTACTGACATACTATCCCCGTTTGTGTCCTGTAGGAGACTGGCCAAGTACTGGAGGGATTAAATCTCTGTTCTGGGAAAGAGAAACTGTGCAAGAGTGGCTCGGAGGGAAAGGTAATGCAGTCACCTACAACAAACTTTGTCTGCGTCCTTCACCACATTTAGCTGAGACACAAAACCAGACCAACGGGTTCTTTTTTTGTCTCTCTCATACAGGCACTGCCTTTGCCCTCCTATGTGTTTGACCCGTGTCTGCTTGCCAATTTGAAGGAGGACCCCAGGCATGAGCTCATGTTGCAAAGGTGCAGTAAGTTTATAAATATACGCTCACATGGAAATATGTTGTGTCATTCATTGAACTGCTAACTGCAAAAGCTGTAATGCTATTTTGAAGTTCAACCCACTGAGAAGAATTTAAAATAAACATAGATATGCTTTTTTAATACAACCGACAGTTAACAATTGCCCTTAGTAGTAATAGCTCTAACATAGTAATATGTTTCTTTTCAGCTGGTACCTTTATGTGCACGATAAACTGGCTAATTCCAGCATGGCTCTGACCTCTGGCTGTGCTGCTGGGAAAGATGTGGAGGCATTGAGAGCAGAGATGCTGGGAAGCCTTTTCAAAAACGGAAGCAGTCAGGATAACAAGGCACCAACTCAGAATGGGGAAGAGGCTGACCCCAAAGAATTTGCCACAGGTCTGTTATCAAGGAACTGTGTGAATGAATGATTACGTGTCTGATGATTACATAAAGATTGGGATCCGACATCCTCCCAAAACCTGTTTTCCTTGCTTTTCTTGGTTTTTACAGGCCGGAAAAAAACAAGTTACTTGTCTGGCCAATTGCAACGCAACAGTCCAGACGAGTGGCCACAAGTTTCCATAGAAACACCCGCGTGCGAAAAGTCTTTCACTGGCAGTCTTGAAGAGAACAAGGACAGCATGGTGGTGGAGGTGCTTCAGATGTATAATGCTCAGCAGGAAAAGCTTCAGTCAACCCTCCGCAGGCAGCAGCAGCTTGAAAAGGTTTGTGCAGTATTACATTTACACTCTGTGTGGTCACGGCCTCACAAATGCAGCATCCCACCACAATTCACCTACCCAACATTCTCCAACAAACAGAAATACACCCAAGCACTGGGTTGGTTCACCATACTTGTAATGCTCTACCTCCTTTCACACTGGCCTAGCATGTTTCCAGTTCATCCGGCTTTCTGTCTCGTAGTCTCTCAAAAGAATGAGGCTGACTGCCAGTATTGGAACGGCTGTGTTTGCGGGGTCAGTGTGTCCTGGGTCTGAGTCTGTGTTTATTGTTGAATGTAATGCCGCTGGGATTGATCCTACTCCCCCTTTGCCCTTGTTAAGCAGGAGCTGCAGGCCTTGCGCAGGGACGAGGTGGCAGAACAGCGCCACCTGCATGGTGAACTGGAGGTGGTGCAGACGGAGCATGCTCAAAAGCTGGGGGAGGTGCAGGAGGAGCAGAGGAAGCTCAAGTGCAGGCTGGAGCAGCTGAGACAGCAAGGCTGCAGGTGTAGAGAGCAGCAGGGGGCAGAGCAACAACAAGAGAGCCATTACGCCACACAGGTAGGACACGTTCCCTCCTCACAACCCCCCTCGGATTACAGCACTTCTGAAACCAATTATGCCTAATGTGATTGCATATTCATCTTTAAAGTATTGAGAAAGTTGTTCTCATTATTTCTGGCACTTTAAGATGCATGTGTCATAACTAAATAAGTTAAATGACTTGTGTTCTGGGAAAAATGACTACCCCCTGCTCTCTAAGGAGAAGGCTGTTTTTTACTCTTTACTCTTACGCTGCCGAGCCCAGCTGAGTCCCGATCTCCCTGCTTTTGTGCACCAACTTAACCCAGTAATTATGTCTCAGAAGTCACATTAGAAGTAGAAGTAAATTGAATTAGGATTCACTCATAGCTCATTTAAACAAGCGGAGAAACTTTGGTCAGAATTCTAAATGTGGTTCCATATTTATTGGTCAATAGATGATTAATAGATAATTAGACGATTATTATAATTGGAATGTTAATACAACAAAAAACCGTCAGGACTTCTAAGGGTCACACGATGACAGCAGAGAAATCAGCACCCCTCCTGGAACTAATTCATGACTCACTGTGTTCTTTTGTGTATATATAGTTATCAGAGCTGCGTAAGAGGTTGGACCGGGCTGAAGAGGACCGGGAAGAGCTGCAGGAGGAGCTTCGCAGGGAGAGGGAGGCTAGGGAGAAGCTGGAACGCACTATCGCTGAGCTCAAGCTGCAAATGAAAGAGTCTGTGTCTGCCTCTACGCTGGACAGCCTCCTCTCAAGCTCTTCTGACACGCTGATGTCTCCAGTTCTGTAGTTTGGCTTCCAGATCAGTTAAATGTATTACATCTTAATAACTCTGACCAAGTTTTGTTTCAGGACGATTCTTTTGGCCTTCAAATTTAGAGCCAAATTAGCTTTTTATTGTAGTTGAAGAGAGCCAAAGCCTCAAATCTCATCGATTTGTGTCTTTATAAAGAAAACATTACCTTTTTATGTAACACATTATAGACGGGCAAACAATATCCTTGGCTAGAAGTTCGTTCTCTATAAATGTAATCATACAGAGAATTAACTGCTTTTTTAAAGGCAATTTCCTTTTGTATGTACGTTCTTGCACACAAATAGAAGCCCTTGGTGTGCGAGAACATAGAACATCGGAATTCTGTGACCTGCACGTGTGTAATTATCACCGTTTATTAGTCAGTGCAATGACTACTGGTAGAAAAAAAAGAGAAAATTCTGAATTATAATTGTTTTAAAAACTATAACATGTGATATATTGTTTATAAAAGTATTTATTGTTTTATCGACAAATGTTATGTGAGCAAAACCTTTGTAAAATTATACAAACTTAAAGGTACGCTAAGTAATTTTTATTGCCATTTCAGTTCATAAAACACCCTTGTAAAGTCAAGCACCTAATATGGCTTGTCATGACATAGGAACAAGAAGAAACATTCAGGATTGCCCTGAACACTAATGAGATGTGGCTTTTTCCAGGCTTAAAGAGACCTGGGAAGCTCTACAGCTTCACCATGTAACATTCCAAACCCCTAACCGTTACATTTACATTAACATTTACAGCATTTAGCAGCATCTGTTTTTCATAACATTCTGTCCAGTTTTAATGGAAGACTATATTTGGTGTACCTTTAAGACTTTTTCCTTTGCAAGACGCATTTATATTTTATGTATGTATGCACAGTTTGAATGTACAATATGTATGCATGTATGTATGCTAAAATCTATGGATATGTTAACCAAGTTTACACCATGGTATGAATTTAATGAAATGAAAAAAAAAAAACAAACAAACAAAAGAACTATGTATATAAATGTTTTGTAAACCATTTCTTATGAATGTTGTACATCCTCTCCAATTTTCAACTACTTTCTGTTCATATTGTTTCATTGCTTTTTCAACTTTGAACAGATGAGTTAGTAGAGACAGGGAAAAAAAAAGATATAATATGCTCTTTATATTATATTGTCACATAATTTACTATTAATCACATTAAATTATATCTTTCACTGTATATCACATTGCGTCCTACCTTTAGAACGACAGGGTTTACTTAACATATGACGTGAGGGCGAAGTGATGTTGGTATGCAAGAATGAACTGCTTGTCTGAGACATGTTAGGATTGTAGGCTCTCTTATTGACAATCAGATGGGAATATCTTTGATCCCTTCAACATAAACACTTAAGAATGAGCTGATGAAATCATTGCTACCTCAGGTGAACACACACACACACACACACACTCAAATATATATCTGTGTTTCATACAGTATGAACTGAAAGAGAAGAAAGATGGAGTATTTGGGCAGTCTGAGCTCTAATTACCTCTGTGCTGTTTCTATGCTGCTTTTTGGGCTAAGTGTTACTGGCTTCTTCATGTGAGCTGAAAGAGAGGTGCATGTATAATATTAAAAACACATACACACACAAAAGAGGTTGCCCCTTATAATTATACTGAGTATTTCTTTACCCACCGTTCACAGTCCTTTGTGCTGATGCTTTGTTGGGTTCCTTCCTAATGTCATTTTGCTTGTGTCTGTACGGTACAAGATGCCACTTTTGTCCTACCTCCTCCTGTGATTAAGCCACATTGTATCACCCTCAACTTTCTGTATGTCACTTCATTGGCATTGATATAATCATTTATCTTTGGGTTCACAATAAAACCTATTCCCACATCTCATTAACTGATTATTTCACACAGCCACACAATCTGTAAGACAAAGGTACACTATGTGGACAAAATCATTGGGACTTTATCGACATTGCATTCACTTTAATATGGAGTTGGCACCACCTTTGCAGCTATAACAGCTGTAAGTCATGTCAAGTAGATTTCATTTCTAACATATATACAGTACATCGTAAAAATGAAACGACGTTACTCCAGGGCCATGGTGCAACACAAGCAGAACAAAACACAAGTGCAAAACAGGACAGAACATGAGCAACAATACCACTAAATGAGACAAGACAACATTCAGTGCAAAGCTTCCACTCTTTATAGAAGGCTTTCCTCAAGATTTTGAGATTTTGGATTATTAGTTTTGGATTGAAAACATCACTCATCCCAGTTATTGGGTGGAACCGCAAATGCTGGGGGATTTATTCCCTGGTACAGGTACAATCATTGTACATGGTGTTTACAGAGCAAACTGGATCACTTTACTGACCACTTACATTCACATAATGAAGGTATTTGTGTTGTCTTAATGCAACTGGCACTTAGGCCTAAATAAATGTACAATACAAAATACAAAAGATTGTGTGATGATTAGTCTAGCAATTAGATAATAAATATTTACCCAGTCTGCATTCTTTCATTTAAGGAATATAATCTGTATTCTGTTATATCGAGCACTTAACGGATCCACTGATCTTTTCATGTCTTGACAGCTGCTATGTGTTTCTGTGGGAAATGTGTGCCCATTCATTCTGTAGAGCATTTATGAAGTCAGGCTCTAATGTTGGACGAGAAGGTCTGGCTCACAATCTCCGTTCCAGTTCACCCCAAAGGTGTTGGATGGGGTTGAGGTCAGGGCTTTGTGTGGGCCAGTCAAGTTCTTCCACACCGAACTCATTCATCAGTCTTTACGGAGCTTAATTTGTGCACTAGGACACAGTCATGCTGGAACAGAAAAGGTTATTCCCAAACTGTGTCCGCAAAGTTGGAAACATGGCGTTGCCCAAAATATCTTGGTATGCTGAAGCATTGAGATTGGCCTTCACTGCATCTGAATTCAATAAATGAAAGATGTGTCCCAATATTTTTGTCCATACAGTTTACCTTGAGCAGCAACTCCTTAACGATTGCTGAGGTAAATTCACATGACTGCAAAAACAAGGTCCATTCGGTGCTTCCGGACTCACAGAGGCTCACCTGAGCAGACGGCGCTGCTTCAAGATCGATTCTTGCTAATGGTTAAGTTTTGGGGTTACATTTCACTATTCCTGAGTGTAAACTGGCTAAAAAACGACTGACATGTCAAAATATGACTATTAGGATTTTAGCGCGAGTTGCGGTTACAACGTGAATCTACAGTAAACTTGAACCCAAGAGGTGTTTATTTTCTTTATGCACCCGTATTCGGACATGCCCCGTCTCCTGCGCTGCGATTGGTTAGTCACCTGGGTACGTGTCTTGCATCTCCTGTTCTTATTGGCTTGTAGTTCATACACTTTTGCATGCGAGACACGACTGGCCAATCTTAGCGAAGGAGACGCGATACTGCTAGGCAACCCCTACAGGAGGCGGGACCTAACGGAGTACGGGTAGGAATTGAAAGATGGAAGATCCTGTTCACTCTTCTGAGCAGGATAGACTCTTGTACATGGAATTTGATTTATTTTTTACTTTAAAGATATGTTTTTGAAGTTAAAGTAGGTTTAATATACACATATTTCTTTGCAGTGAGCAACTAGCTGAATAATCGTCTCAACGTTAATGCTACAAGAGTTGCTGCCTTGCGATGGAGTCAGGTACAGTATGAGATCTGGGTTTAGCTAAGTTAGTCTGTTGGTTTAAACTGTTTAATGTTTTCATTTGAAATGAACTTCATTGAAACTTCATTGAAACTTTACCTGCACAAAGTATGTCTCCTTTTGACATACACAGCATGTCCAAAATGTACAGACGAAGGTTCTTTTTATTATATACAGTGGGCTTGTCTCTCCTTTGCTGCAGTTACCACCTCTTCTACTCTGAGAAGACTTAATACTAGATGTTTGAATATTGCTATGAGGATTTGGTTGCATCCAGCCACAAAAGCACTAGTGAGGTTAGGTGCTGATGCTGGATGATTAGGTTTGGATTGCAAACAACACTCATCCCAGATATTGGGTAAAACCCCAAATGCTGGTGGGTTTATTCCCCTCTGGATATCTCTTGGCTTTGGGGCATGGTAACATTAGGCTCATCTATTACTGCCCCAGGACGTTTGTGTGCAAACAGCAATGGGCGCATCATTGGGGTGGCTGGTGGCCTAGTGTTGCTACTGCGAACAGAAGGTCATGGGTTTGAATCCTATGCTAGTGGCACCACTGAGGTGGGCTGCCCATTTGTGGCATCCCACTGCTTCACTTGGTGAATGGGGTAAATGCAGAGAAAGAAGTTCTCACTGTGTGCTGTGTTCACACATGACTCTAAGGGGCTGTTTTACACTTTAAAATGACTGAACGTACTAAACAGAATGGGTGTCTTCTGGTACTTTTGGATACCTATAGTGTTAGTCAGATGCCCACGCCTATACATCCTAAAACTGTACCTGTAACTTATATCCTTTTTGATTTGCAAACGTCCCTCAAACCAGACCAGCAGAAAGGCCGGGAGGGCTCTCAGAAAAGGTCACCTTTGGATCTGATAATGAACCAGATCCGGAGGAAAACTTCCTTCACGGAGCGCAAGAAGCCATCAATGGGTCGCCTTTTCCGTCCATCTGTGAGCAGCGAAAAGAATGGAGACATCCCTGAGACCAAGGAAACAGAGAGCAGTGAGGGGAAAGACAGCACTGGGCCTGGTACAGGTACGATCATTGTACATGGTGTTAACAAGAAAACTGGATCACTTTACTGACCACTTATATCTACATACTGACGGAATTTGTAATAATATACATAAAAATAAGTTTTTTTAAATAAATATATATACAATACAGAATACAAAAGATTGTTTGATGATTAGTCTAGTAACCAGATAATAAATATTTAGGCAGTCTGCATTCTTTATTTGAGGAACATGGTCTGTATTCTCTTATATCTAGCAGTTCATGCATTAATCCATTAATCGTACTATGTGTATGAACTGCTATCTCATTCCCATGTTTTCTGCAATAAACCTTGTTTCACAGCCCCCGCAGTCCTTTCAGTCCTCTCACTGTGATTTGCTAGTAGAACCCAAGACCAGGCTTTGGACCATGACCAATACGGTCTCCTTCTTATTCCTTGTCAATGCTCCCTGATCTGGGCAGCAGGCCGTTTGAAATATTTAGCAGTAAACGCATGAATACTACTGTTGATTCCTCTAATGTCCTCTAATGTCATACACACATACTACTTTTAATTGTTCCTGTGTTGAAAGTGGCTTGAGCTACATATAAATACAATTGTTTAGGTTTCATTAGTAAATCATATGAAATCCACTGAACAAAACAAAATGTAGCTTTACTTCAGTGTGAAAACCTAAACAATCAAGCCTTTACAATACATGAAAAGTTTGCTGTGGCAAAAACGAGCCTGTAAGAGAGACCAAGCAAATGTTATTAGTTTGATCATGTAATCAAGTAGAATCGCTTAATCATGGCAGCCCTGAATGAATCCTTTCTCTTTCTTAGAGAGCAGCGATACTGACTCTGAGATCACCTCTGTGGTGGGATGGGGCCGAGTGAAGCAGTTTGTCCAGAAGCTTGGCAAAACCCCAGACAGTCGGAGCCTGAGCCTTGCTCACTGTGACCTGACAGCCACTGACGTTGTTGAGCTCGGTAAAAGCTAAGACCCTCCTTCTCACATTTCCATTTCACGGCACAATGAGCAACCATATGTCTTTCTCTCTGTCCTTGCTTGACGGTTTGACTCTCCTGCAGGAACCTTGCTGCCTTTCCTGGCTCAGCTGGAGGTGATGGATCTCTCCTGGAATGACCTGGTAGGCAGCTCTCTAAAGGCTCTGACTGTCCACTTGCAACACGTAGGCAAACTGAAGGCGCTCAGAGTGAGCAGTTGCAGGCTCACAGCTCAAGATCTTACCGCACTGGGTAAGAGGAATATTAATCCATACCTTTATTTACTTATAATTTTAAAAAAAAAAAAAAAGATTTTTCAGTGTTTATTTGGACCAGTACTATATTACACCATAAGGACAAAAGTATTGGGACAGGGTTCCTGCCCCTTACTTCCAGTAAAGATTAATATCAGTGCTTCAACAGATCAAGACATTTTGCGGACACAGTTTGGGGAAGAACCTTTTCTAGTGCACAAAGTGAGCTCCATAAAGACATGGCTGAAGTTCAGTGTGGAAGACTGATTGACCCACACAGAGCCCAGACCTCAAACCCATCCAACATTTTGGAATGAACTGGAACAGAGATAGTGTCAATACCCGACCCGAATAAATGCTCTACAGAATGAATGGGCACTAATTCCCTCTGAAACACTCCAAAATCTTGTGGAAAGCCTTCTAAGAAAAGTGGAGACTGCTACAGCTGCAAAGGGGGGACCAACTCCATCTTAAAGCCTATCTATCTAAATGCAATGTCATTAAAAGCCCTGTTGGTGTAATGGTCAGATGTCCCAATATTTTTGTCCATATAGTGCTAGTGCAAGTACCAGTAAGTATGTGTTGCACAGTTTATTTATCCCTATTTACACCCTATTTATCAATAAAAAGGTATCAGCAAAGGGCCATCACTGGTCAGATATTTTTGGATGGTGGAACATACTCATTGTAGCGGGTATTCTCACATACCGTCTGCCAACCACAAATATTCAGCCAGTAATGGTCTTGTGGTCTAACTATAGAAAAACAATAATCTTTAATAGACAATAATTAGTGGTGGTGGCCTAGTGGGTAGGATACATGCCTCGGTACCAAGAGGTCATGGGTTTAAATCCTACCATAAATGCAAATGTAATAGTCTTTAGTTATATATTGGTGTTGTTATTTAACAGGGGATGCCCTAGACTGTGTTCCTTTGCTGGAGATGCTGGATTTGTCCTGGAACGCAGGCGTAGGGGGAGGAAATGTCAGTTGCTTAACCAAGCATCTCCACTCTGTCAGCTCTCTGAGGGAACTCCACTTGGTCGACTGTCAGCTTTCAGAGGTGGATGCTATGGCACTCGGTGAGTGGAAATTCATGCCGTGTCCCTGTTGTTCACTAAACATTAATACTGTAAAAAATACACGGTGTATTAATATGTTAGTATTCTAAATTAAGGGAGTGAAGTACTAAAACTATTGATTTGCAGGTGAAGCTCTGGCCTTATTACCTTGTTTGGAGGTCTTGGATCTGTCCAGCAACAAGCTGATGTTGGGTGGGCTGGAAAACATCCTCTTCTCTCTGAACTCCACTCCACAGCTGAAGACTCTGAAGCTGAGCATGTGCGGACTGAATCAGGATCTTCTCGCCATCCTGGGTATGACGGTGTCTCATATTAAAGAATTGGACGTTTAGAGCCATGTATTTTAGCCAAAACAAAGCAAGACATGTTCTATTTAGTTTGTCACAGTATAGCATTCATGTATGAACTCAGACTAGTGTCATAGTTCTTGCCTGACTAAAAGAAATGCGTGTACATCACCAACAGGAGAGAAACTGAAGTTCCTCCCAGGCCTGGAGCACCTAGACCTGTCCTGCAATAGGGAGTCCGGGGATGGTTTCAGCACAATATCCACCAGCTTGGCTCTCCTCACATGCCTAAAATGCTTGGACCTGCATTTGTGTTGTCTAACTGAAGATGACATACTGGCGCTGGGTGAGAAATGGTACTCTATCATAATATTTATTTTAATATAACGTTGATACTCGGCGTATATTCGAACCGCAGTCTTTTTTTTTTAGTTCAGGCTCTTCCTTCTATGGGTGAGCTCTCAGAGCTGGACTTGAGTTCCAATAAAAACGTTGGAGGTGCCATCAGGTCTCTTCTGCCCATCTTACCTCTCTCAAAGATGAAGAAGCTTCACCTTAATAACTGTGGGCTGAGTGCTGAGACATGCCAGGCTTTAGGTAAGAAATAAGTAGACTAAGCCGAATATATTGCAGGTAAAATCTGTATCTGTCTGAGATTGCTGTAATAATATAAAACTATTTGACTTATTTTTAGATGTTTAATTTTATGAAACCTGCACAAACTTATTCTACTGGATAAAATTATCTATATGAATCTATCTATCTGTCTATCTATCTATATATACATTTATTTACATGCATCCTAGCCACCATCATGCAGTCACTCAAGCAGCTGGAGAGTCTAAACCTGTCATGGAACAAGAGTGTTGGGGAAATTCTGCAGCAGCTCCTGGAGCCAGTGCAGGCTGAATGTAAACTGCAGGAGTTGAGGCTGAGTAGCTGTGATTTGACAACCGAGGACATGCTTCACTTGGGTACGTGTGGAAGTAAGGTGTATGGCATGGCGAAAATACACCACAATACAGGGAGTGCAGAATTATTAGGCAAATGGGTATTTTGTCCACATCATCCTCTGTATGCATGTTGTCTTACTCC
>JBBPDH010000001.1:6742590-6757511 GCA_037974565.1 Clupeocharax schoutedeni
ATGTAATCAAATCTAATATAAAACCAAAGCTATTTGCCACTGCAGGGCGTTCACGTTTTATCTAGCTTGTTATTGAAGAATAAGTTCCCAGAACATCGAAATATAGCAGCTGCAAAGCATGTGGGCGGAGCCAGTGTTATTAAAGTCAAATTTTGTGTAATGGTCCTATCTGGACAAAAGTGATGGGAGCGCCGTAAGTGTCGGCTGGTTTTCGCGGGGGTGGTGTTCAGGGGCGATAAAATAATTATATATATACATACATATATATATGTGAACAGTCAGTTCTTGAATTTTTTGGAAAATGTAAGGATCTCAGGAAGAAACTGTGATGACTATACGACTGGATCCGAAGAGCAGGTCTGGGTGGTTCAAGGGTCACAGAGGAGCTTGATGAGTGAAGGCTGGTCTGATCCCTCAGAAGATCTGCTGTAACAAAAACTACCAAAAAAAAAATACATTGGCTCTGTCAGAACACAGTTTGCTGAGTTTGGTGCAGCAGACTGGTCACAGAGCCCATGCTGACCCCTACCCACACCCAAAAGAATCTATAACGGACTTCAGAACTGGACCATGGAGCAGTGGATGAAGGTCTGATGGTTCATGTTTCTTCTACATCGTGACTTGACTCACAATATAATGGGCCTATAATGAATCTGTAGCTCATAAAGTGAACAAGGAGTGTCTGGTTTCCAGTAAAACGGCTGTGGAGTATTGAAGTGTCAGTCTCTCAGAAATGAGCTGAGAGGGTTTTCAGACGCTGCTGTGTTTAAGAGTGTTAAAAGACTAAGCTTTCTCTCATATTAACCACAGTGCTGCCTCATGCTTGAACACTTCCAAATTAACACATCCTCCCTCCCATCATATGTGTGTGTGCGCCTATGTATGTGAGCGTGTGAAGTTGTTCCTAACAACTGCTTGGCTGGATGTTCATTTCGCCTGTTGCTGTTGGAAAGGAATCGTAAAAAGACATCATTCAACATCTTCATTATCACCATTTATCCCAAAAGACCATTGTTCCTATTGACCCCTTCACAAGAGTGTCGGTCATAATGTCGGGATTATTCACATTCTGGTGGGTAATCGCTTATGTCTTTCCTACATTAATACTGTATCGAAGTACATGTACATATTGTATACAACACAATAAGATTCTTTATTTTAATTTGTCACCATTAAATTAATTTAAAAACTGTTACTTTTTCAAACCAACGATGGTTTGAACCAAACCATCTCTACTGTATTAGATGGTTTTCCATCTAATACAGTAAGATATGCCCAAATTATAAATGCAAGAATGGGATATTGCAGTATATTTTGTGTACACAAACATTGCACTGAGCTTTGTCACTAGATATTGGCAGTGTTGTGCACTACCATCCCTACTCATTTCTACACCCTTGGCCTGACAGAGCTACTACACTTATTTAACCCACATAAATACATTATAAAAGCTTATTCTGGATGTTTTAGTCCATTTTGATGTCACCAAAGCCTTAATATGTGCTTCACCATCTGGTAGCCTAACAGACAAAGCTGAGTGTGCATGGACAATGTAAACTGACAGCGTTAGGTGGAAAGTTTGGCAGAGGTGGAATAATGAGCCTTGCACTTGAGAAGAACTCAGCTGGTTTTGCAGGGTCTCAACCCTATCCAATGACTTTTGGTGAATTTTGGGATGAAGCCAGGCCATTATTACTCTGTGCCAGTGCCCAGCCTCACACTGAATGGAAGTACCTGCCTAAAGCAATTGAATGCTGAATAGTTTTATTTTTCAACACCCCACTAACGCTCCGGTGCTGCCATGTCATGCAGCGGTGAATCTGGATGCATGTATATTCGGACTACATCTTACTAAGAGAAAATTAGTAAAATTTTGTAGAAATTTGCTCACATTTTGAAGTACTAGGGGCCTGCATAAGCATAAGCAGTCCGCAGCTTTCTAGCTTCAAAGGGAGTGTTCTTTTGTCAGTGTGTTTCTGTCAAGTGTTGTGTGGTTTTATAGACTGTGCATTCTTACATGCAGGTTGAATGCCGTTAGTATGGTAATTCTGACTGATTGGTTCAGATTTTACGCCTAATTCAGCGACTTTGTTTACTGAGATGTAAACAAAATTATTCAAAGTGGCTTTGGTGAGACATGGTTAATTGTAGAGAAACCTTCTTTACAGCTGTGGTGAATGGAAACCAGACCTCTCCAATTCAAATACAGGTGTTTAATGCACAAGTGAAGCTCTACTGTCTCTATGTGTTCATGTGGACGTTGATGACATCCTAAAACCCAAACTTCCAAACTATTTCACATCTCTTCATTATGATCCGTTCACCATCAAACCCCTTGGAAAATAATATCTGATGTGCCAGACAGTGCTTTCATGACCATTTCATGCATTGCCTTTCTGTGAGGGAGCTTTTAGAGGCAGATGTATGGTTCCATTCACCACCAATTTTACCTGGAATGACCTTGTTTAAATGTTAGCCATTAAAATATGCAGGGAAGTTGGGTAATTTGGTGAAGTTTTCTTTCAAACTCAGAAAAGATTAGACCTACATGCTGTGAGTACGTGTTGCTCGTAGCCCTGCAGCTATTCTGCTTTGTGCAGGAGCACCTTTATAAATGCACAGCAGCGTGTGGCGTAGCTACGAATGTTTGTTCTGCGATTTTATATTTACTAAGTGGAAAAGTTAGCAGCTCTGCTGTGTGTAAATGAACTAAAGGTGCATTTCACATTTGCTAAGCTGTTAGTGTGTGTGTGTGTGTGTGTGTGTGTGTGTGTGTGTGTATGTGTGTGGGTGGGTGGGTGAGTGTGTATGAATACACTGCAGGTCAAAAGGTTTACAGATTAAATTTTTTGTAGTTTGTCGACACTGAAAAAGAAAAACAAATTTAGTCGAATATGAAACCAAATAAATTATTGCTCATTGTCATTTTGCTTTGTTTTAAGAACTTATATCGTTTTTCAGGATGGTTTTAGGATTGTTTCTTAAAATAAAATGTTCTATACCACCTCCCCACCACTAGAGGTGCCACAATAGAAATCACACTGTACAAATTTCTCTAAAGTGTTTTTCAGATGTAAAATACAGCAAAAATGTGAGATGATTTGAAACAAGTTGAATAAATCTAGTTACTCGCTTCTGCATGAACTTATTTTAGGTTGATTTTCTTACAGAGTACAATCTTGTTTTATTGCTATTTTAAAATGTCAGAAATTGATCCCCTGTCTATTCTGGGGTTAGTTTATTATTATTAAAATATCTAATGGTTAATACATTTTCCCCAAACAGTAGTTCTAAGTCCATCCATTTTTAATCAGTGCTAAAAATGTAATTACTTTCAGTAGCAAAGCTTTAAAGATTTAACAATTCTACTGGAAATTTCACCAAAATAACATTCAAAAAATTAACTCACATTGGATGAAATGACAAGTAAAAGTCATTTAATTTAGATTATAAAATTCTAACAAGTTCAAAATTTTAGCCATTATATATTTGACCTAATTTAGTCAGTTTTTCAGTGCAGAATATTTTTGCATATTTGGAAAAAAGCAGTTTTCCAAACTTTTTGCCTGCGGTGCATGTGTATGAAAGTGAGTGGCGTGTGGGTGTGTGGGTGTGTGTGTGTGTGGGTGTGTGTGTGTGCGCGCAGTGGCTTTCTGACAGTCCAACAGCTTGAGTCTCCCCGTCCACAGACGCGTCTGAAGCTCTATGAATTAGCACAACGATGATTTCTTTTTTTTTCTACAGCGATGTCTTAGAGTGGACACTGAACACGTTTCCAAAATCAAAATAAAAACAACTACTTCATACAAAATTACACTTAATGTACAAGAGTTTCTGTCTTAGTGCCAGTACAAAAGATAACAAAACCCTAAGCGTCCCGCCGCCCGGCTGCGGAGGGGACAGGGGTGTGGACATTTACGCTCGGACTGGAGCGCGCCGGTCCTGGGGTCGTGGGTTTGCCCCCCAGGGTGACGTCATAAATAGGAGAGTTCTGGGACGGGAGCTTTCCTCGGCGAGGGCGGCTCACTGATCAGACAGAAATGATGGAGGGATGAAGAATAAGGAAAAAATGAAAATCATTGACACTTGACATCCACACTTTTGGTCATAACAGAACAACCATCACAGAAACCCCTTTATCTACACCCCCACACACACACTCTCACACCTTACTACACTTCTCCTCCTTTAAACTTTCTTTTCTTCTCTTTTTTTGTGCACTTCCGTGAAGAAAATGCACCCAGAGCGACGAGATCAAGGAGGAATACGTCCAGTGATGATAAAAAATTTACACAAACGAAATAAAGAGAGAGAGAAAGTGAGAGAGAGAGAAAGACAGAGACGGATTCTGTACACGATTGTCTGAGCAAATAAAGTTCCTTAATTTTTTTCCTTAAATTATTAGAAAATCCCTTTATTTTTCTTCTTCTTCTCCATAAACTTCTTCTAGGAATCAAAGTACTTTGCAAGGCGAGAGAAAGTGAAAGTGCCCTCGACAAAGTCTCTGATTATAAATAAAGAAGTGCGGGAAGTCCAGCTCAGTGGTTTTGGGGTTTTTTAGGGTTTTTTTGTTTTGTTTTGTGTTTTTTTAACCCAGGCTGCCCCGCTGTCTCTGTACCGTCGGAGGGGGGGATAAAGGAGAGGAGAACAGAGCGGGGGTGGGGGTGGGGGTTCAGGCTGGGTCTCAGTGGGGTCGGAGTCCTGCGAGGTTCTGAACGCTCCGGTAGCTCCGGTTTCCTCACAGGTGTGAAGCTCGCGCCGGCCGGCCGTAAAACACTCTGACGGCTTCAGAGACGGAACTCGCTCGCGATGACCGTGGCCAGGAGCAGCTGCAGCCTCGTAAATTCGTTCTCCTCCGACTCCGAGGACGGGGAGGGGTCTGATGTTAAGAAGGATCGCGGTCCGACCGCCACGGCAACCAGGTCCTCTCTGCCCTCTGAACCTTCTCCTCTCCTGTGTGGTGGACACTCGGCCGATGATGTTTCGGGGGGTGTGAAACAGGGATGCAGGATGTGTGTGTGAGTGTGTATGTGTCTGTGTGTGTAGGGTTGTGTGTTTCTGTCTCAGTGCTACAAATACTCCAGGTCGAGCGCATGGTGCAGGGCCATGAGGTCCGAGTGACTGGAAATCCTCCAGAAGGGCATGTTGTGCTGAGGAGGAAAAAACAAAACGTTCAGAATCTTCAAATACAGCCCAACCTTAGGTGTGGGCAGTCTGACTATATTAATTATTATCATGATAAATTTAATTATGTTATCCTTACGAGAGCATTGTGAATATTGTCAGTGCTTAAGAACAATGTTAGACAACAAGGCCTGTAGTTATTAACATTTAGCATTATAGTAATTGTGGTATTTTCTAAATATTACAATATATTTAGTGCACTGATAACGATATGTAATGTATCACGATGCTGTATGTTTTTGCATTATCGCCCGCCCCTACCTCCTCCCCATTCCAAAGATAATGCTTTTGGCAGCTGTTCCCTCAGTTTTGGCAAGACCGAAACACCTTTCTGTTAAATAATTGTTCCTCGTCAAAGAAGACATGATCATTTATTCGTGAAAAGCTTTTAAAATCTATCTGTGAACAGTTTTGGGTTGGGGTGGGGGTGGGGGACATTTGACTGGCGTCTTGTATGCCAGGCTGCTGTGGAGGAATGGGGAATTCGATTGGAGTTTAAGAGAGGAATTACATGGTGAATTATGTCTTTTTGCTGATAAGAAATATAACATTTACCGATGCCTCGAATGGCCTGAAACAAAAAAAATCCTCATTCTGCAGAGCAGCTTCATCCCACTATGACACTTACTGTGCGTTCTAACTAATTTGAATCCAGTTCAGACCCAGACTCACATTTACAAGTTCAAGGAGCTTTAATTCAGGCTTTAATGAAGAAAGAAGAAGAAGAAGAATATCCTAAAGGCCTTTTAAGAAAACTTATTAAAGCCTTGCTGGAAAATGGCCGTGAGGGCTCTGTGCGGCACCTCTCCCCGAGCCGCCCTGGACGCAGTGCTGCAAGTGAGGCTTTGTTCCCCGAGAGAGGCCGGGCGAAATATGAGTCTGCGAGAATGAAAGAAGCTTGTCAGCTAGGACTCCTCAGTTCCTCCACACAGAGGCCATTACCCAGCCTTATCAAAGGTATAGCCTCTCTCAGGCATATGTTCCGCTTAGGGAAGCTTGCAGTGACCCTTAAAAGACTCTTTTCTTTTTGTTTTGTAAATCGTCTTTGCTTTTAAGTTTAAAAGCCAGGAGATGTTATCTCTCTTTCTCCTCGGCCGAGTTATTAACGGGAGGGGGAATTGTTTCGGGGACTCTTTCAGGGACAAAAAGCAGGATGGAAAAAAACTTTGACGTTTGCTTTCCTAGATCCGCGGTGTCACCTCTGGACTCTGACATTCATCTCCCACGTCTCCGTATTTCGTTTCATATCAGGTCTGTGCTGGGGAAAGTGTCTCTCTTCTAGCCTCTCTTATGAGATCCAAACACTGCAGAATACAGGCTGACACACAAAACAAAAAAAACAGAGGGGGTTCTTTACCCTCCGTTAGCTTCCTCTGCGTGCATTCCTTGCATGATTAATTGACAACATGGAACTGAATACTTGGCACGGTATAACGAGGAGATGTGTCGACACCCAACTTTACATCTCTTTTTGTCTGCTCCAGGGGTTCTTACCTGTCAGGGAGTCGTGTTTGTTCCCCGCGGTAATTAATTAGTTAATGAATATCTCCATCTTTTTGTGGTTTATGGTTGGAGCTCTGGGTTTTACAGGAAGACTTGGCAGACACTCCGGGCACAAAGGCCTTGTCAACAGTCGGCAGGTAACATAAATCTCCCCCTTTGAACAGCAGAGACGAGAGCAAATACAGCGCTCAGGTGCTCCGACACGGCTATTCCACCGTGTTCGACAACACATCAAAAGGCTCTGCCAGCTGAGTCCTTCCCCCAAAACCCCATGGCCGCTTGTCATAGTAGAAAACATCCCAAATTCATCAAACAAAGATTTAAGCTTCTTAAATGTGTGCTCTGTTTGTGGGCCAGTCCCGAAAGCAAGCCTGAAAGGACTTGTCTAGCATTACATGCATTCATGCCGCTCGGGCTTGGGGTAATGTATAATTATGCCATTTCGCCCCCTTTACACTTCAGCTGTCAGGAGACTGGTGCCAATTCAATTGTGATGGCTGTTTTGTTTCTTGGCCAATGGGCTTTCAACGGGGATAAACCCATAAAAGTGAAAGGAGTGAGTTGGAAAACACAACAACAACAGAAAATGCCATTACCTTTTTGGAGCTCTGCTCCTCTTCTACTCCATCCCCGACCACCACGTAAACAACTTTCCTCCCAAACCTCTGAATTACCCTCTCGAAGCAGCTCTCTTTGCCTGGAGAGGACAGAAACGGGTTTCAGTGCAGGAGAAATGCAAGGAGCCGGCCTTTGTGAGAGCTCTCTAAATACGCAATAAGTTACACAAAATTACACAGTGTAAACACTTAGCCCCAGCCAGGGGACTCGATAAGATCAATGCTCAGATAAAAGCAGCCTGAAAGGCATTAAGTGTGTCTTTCTCCTCCCCAAACCTGGGACAAATGGAGTTTAACGAGCTAAATCAACCTCACATGCTAATGCCAAAGTCAGAGAGGCATGTGGCCTGCAAGCAGAGGATCTCGGCACCAGCCCCGCCGATATGGTTGACGATGGCCCGAAAGTGAAGGTTGGTGTTTATTTTGTGTTTGAAAAAGGGGAGTCAGGGAAAAAGTGTGTGAGAGTGTGGGGGGGTGGGGTCCATGTGGAATGACATAAATTTGCCGAAGTGGTTTCATATGCAGGGCTGAAAAGGAGAGGCCCAGTTCAGGCCGAGCTCCAAGAAAATAATCCCAGCCTGATTAGACCTCTTCCTTAGAACCGAACATCAAACCTCTCGTGTGTCCGCCCCTTCTGCAGCCTTACCCAATCACGAGCCATGTGTTTACACATAATATCACACTCATTCTGGTCGCATGACATCAGGAACCCTATCAAACACACACACATACAGGCATGGCAGTCACAGGTAGATTTGTACCTATTTTGGTGGCGCTATAAATATTTTCAATAGGAAAGACCACTCCCAGTCCATAGAGCAGGACCTTGGCGAGGGCAGGGATGAGCTGGGTCGTGGTCACCAAGATGTTCACACAGTTTGACCTGTGAGTGGAGAAAGAAGAGAAAGCCATGGCTGTTATGGGTTTGGAATGTTGCTATTCGGTTTTGAGAGTAATCCCTGGCTAATCTCATCCAGTTTTAATGGTATCATTTTGAACATGCTAATGTGTTTTTTCTTTAAATAAAGAGTAAGCTCAGCATAAGACGGGATTCTGGAGTTTTAAAGTATAGAGTACAGAACTGTTCATGCATTCGCACTGATTTATGCATATGTGGGACAGGACTCCTATATAATTTTCCTGTGCGAAGGCTTACCTTGAGTGGATTAATGTTAGTGCTTTCAGTGCCAGTGTTAACCAGGAGTCCGTCAGAGCTTCAATTTCTGCTCGCAATTGCAACCAGGCTTCCCTTTTGGCCGGGCCGAGCAGTCCTGCAATGAACAGAGAGCTTGTTTGAATTGGCCCATTCTGCAAATAACTTCAGAAATTTTCAAAATTTAGTCTGACCAAGTGGTTCTGCGTAGGGCTGTTTGAAAAACCTCGGAGTGTGTTTGTTGACACACCCTCTTCCATCCCTCCTACTGAGCAATTTGACCAAAGCAGTTTATGGGGGGCGGGGTGGGGGGATTACCTCCGACGTTGTTTTTGTAGGTGGTGTAAATTTCTTTTACTCGTCTGTAGCGGAAGGCCAGTTTTCTCATCCAGTCCACTCCTCCCCTCACACCAGTGGCCAGGCAGAGGTTGGCACTAGTGGCAGCAGCATGGAATCCATCCGTACTGAAGTTGTAAGTGCTGGATGGGAAGGAGGGGAGGCGAGAAATGGGTTACACACACATTTCATACCTGGCACTCTGCCAGTACTAGGAACAGAAAGCAACGCCAGCTTTACCTCAGATCCTGACCGTTGTCATCAGAGGACACGTCGTCGATGTGGACCTGGTCGCACTCCTGCAGAAAGAAAGGAAAATAGAAGATGGACCTGTTGAATCGAGCAACGCCGGTTTGATTAATGATTTTCATGTGCAAAACTGGGTGTGATTTGGCAGCTTGAATCCATGAAGTGAGTAATGTCAACAACTGTGGAATTCCCATTTGAAGCCTAAGCTTTGCACCGGAGAGCTGAAATCAGCCCCCTCAACCGCTTCCAGGCTTGAGCCCCCCACCTGCTCAATCTTAATAAAAATAAACACCATCATCAGGGGACTGGGCCGGCCCACTTCAGCATGGCCACTAGGGGGATCTCTAGATATATTCATCCACGGCTACCTATAATCAGCAGGGACGGGACGAGCGCTAGTGACATTAGTGTGCCAGCATGAAGTCTGCCCATCTGCAGGCTGCTGCCTGGCTGAACAGATAGTTTTTGGATAATGAGAGCATCTGTGCTCCCTTTGGGCCTCCGATTTCTTGGAGAGTCCGAGCAGTTCCTCAGCTCTGAGCCGATTCAGGCGGTGTACACAGTAACACAAACCAGACTTTCTGCTAAATGTAACATACTAGAAAAATTGAACCTGATGCTAACCGCCAATGAAATTATGACCCCTGATTGCTGCCGAGCCACACACCAGCACAGCCTCGGGCTTTCTGGAGAGCAGACTGAAAATCTGTTATTAGTTTTCCATTTATAGGCATCCCAGCCCCCCCACCACTTTCCCCTTGAAAGAGGCATGAATGCTAGGGAGTTCTTCCTGAGATTTCAGATGGAAAGAGAGGTGGGATCCTACAGATCTTCAGCTGCAGAAGAAAAGCATGCCAGAATGTGGAAGCAGAGTGATGTGAAGTGGAGAGAGTCTAGGGAAAGCTTTTTGTTTTATTATGCTCCCCACATTAAATTCCCAGCAATTAGTCAAACGTCAGCAATCAGCCGAGCTCAGCAGCTAATCGTTTACATTATTTCGCTGGAGGTCCATTGCTTTTGCTTGAACGTCCTTTCCGTTTCTTTAAGCTTTTTTAATTAAGTTCCTAGAGCCTGCTAAGACACCCAGAACACAAAAAAGGACTTCCTTGTTTTAACTCGGCCTGAACCTGGCCTGGTTGCTGACGTTATTGCATTCCTGTCTAATGCTACAGCAGGGTAAGGGTAAGGGGCTTTAGACCGTAAACCTTTTTTATTTTACTGGTTCCCCTCTGAACAAATTTTTCATCTCCCTGGATTTGTGGGGAGAGGGAGGGGAGAGCGACGTGAGGAGAAACTCAAACCAGCTGTTCTTTAACAGAATTAAAATCTTGACCCCCAACCCCTGCTCTAATGCAGGCATTCTCTCGCCAAACCTCTCCCAGCAAGCCTCGAGATCCAAAGAGGAAAAGACTTTGACCTGGTGGCCTGCTCCTCCTCTCTAGGGCTCCACACACTCAGATAAGGGGGTGGGAGGTGGAGGAGGAGGGCCATAGGAGGGGGGTTTGGGTGACCGCACATGGAGAGCTGAGCCTTACGGGGCCATAAGATGGACTGCCAGTTGGAACTCCTCAAGCTGTTTGTGTAATCTGTTTCTAGACAGTCAGCGATGGACCCTTAATACTTGTGAAGGACCAATTTGTCTTTGGCAGAAGACCTTTGGACAGGCCAAAATCATTACAGAGAAAACGGGCCTCTCCCTAAACGCTTAACCTTGACTCTTTCACTCTTTTGCAAAGAGTTAATCATTATAGTCCCACAGTGTATAGTGCCAAACAGACACAACAGAGTCTCACGTGTTTTACCTGGACTCCTGCTGCTGATGTGGGTCTACAAACACCCCCTTCAACTCAAAACTCAACATCAGGCCTCAATTCAGACCTCAATATTCTGTTGCGCTGAAAATATTCCCATCGCCTTGTGTCGGAGTAGTGCAGAAATTTCTTTACTTTCTTTACTTAAATCTTTTTCTTTAAATCTTTACTCGCTCTAAATGTCCTCATGCATATTCGTTTTATACCGAGAGCTAAAACAAACTACACAAAATTAACCTCACATTGCTTATCACAATAAACTGACCATGTTCAGAATGAATTGAGGCTTAAGGAGGCCAGCTATTTGAGGATGTCCTTCTTCTAGTTCTGCAATGTGAAGTAACTAGGCGGCCCACAGCAGCAAGGCCAAGGAATTACAAAGCTTTGTTTATAAACAATGCAACAATGTGTGATTCTGCCAGGCCTCGATATCCAGATGCTTTTTATTCCAAGAACTAGTTCAATGTCTTATTCTAGACATACAAATCCACAGCCCTTTTTATCCCATGCAAATTACAGTCTCGATCCTGCTGTTTGTACGTCAGTGTTAGGATGGTCATCATGATATTATGGCTCTGGTTCTGCCTCTCTTGAAAAGATGTACTGTATTATTAGTCACTCATTCTGCGTATGGCATGTCAAACTCAATATTTCCAGCCCCAATGTAATGAAAACATTGTTACACGCTCCGGACGAGGATGGCCTTGACGCAGGCCCAGCTGGCTCCGTGTTTTCTTCTTTCTTCCCTGGATTCATGTCACTTTTGGTTTCTACGGCCTTTTAATTCAGCGGTTATCATGATGCGCAATTAACAGTAGCGCCGCGGACTGCCAGACCTCCGGGATGAAGGACGGGGCAGAGAAAGAATGCAGAAACCTCTGAACAATTACAGCACGCAGAGGGAGCGCTCGTAAACCACTTGACTGCCACTCTGGAAGCTGCAAAGCGACTCTAATGGAGCCGCTGTCTTACAGTAACGCTCGAGACTCATTAGGCCTCCTTCTTAAGCACTCGTAAACACTGTTAAGCCTAATGACTGGGGTTGGGCTGAGTCTAAGTGCTCCAGTGGGCAGGTTGAAGAATCAGCCAGACTCCCATGAATTAAAATCGGCACAGAGAATCTGATTGAGAGCAGAATGTCATCTTTTCTTCAACTTCAGTCCCTCCTGAACCCTTCCCTCGGCAAAGTAGCAGCCTTTACAAAACCTACAATCACCACTAACTCGCTCCAGATGTTCCTACTGTAGACGGCGTAGAGATCCTCCTCTGCCGTCCATACGTAATTACTTCCTATGCAAACAATTTGTCTTTCTGTTTAATTCGTCACGTTTTCCCCTCGTCTCTGTCTGAAGGTTCTCATCGGAGAGCCTCGGAAGCCGAGAAGCGCTGGACAAACTATAAAATAAACACCTGAAAGTCACCTTCTCTCCCGGATGGACCGAAAGAGAGAGGTTTTATTATTATTTTTTTTTTACTTCTTCCAGCCCGTCCTCAGTCTGCCCATAGAGAGCTTTTCATTTGGCTGGAGCTCTCAGAGGCTCCTTTGTTCGCTGACGTCTGTCATTAAGCAATCAGCCTGGACTGCCCGATTCTTCCTGTTGGCCAGAGGAAGGGCTTTTGCCGCGGACTCTTTTTCAGAGGAGAGCTACAGTGCGTCAAAAAAAAGAAAATGATTATTTCAATCTACAAACCCCGCTTTTCCCCCCTCCGTCCCACTGCCCGAGCGAGAAACATCCGTATCGCATTACTCTCCCTGGCTGGCATTTCTTTTTCCAGCTTTTTTCTTTCTTTCTTTTTTCCAGCAGTCTCAGCCTCATGTCGTGTTTTATTTTTATTTTTTGTAACCATCTTTGTCCTGTTTTCCTCATTCCTACCCTGTCATTTTAGGTCTCAATGCTCTTGTCGTTTCTGGTGCAAGGTGCAGCCATTCAAGAGTCAAAAGTCTTTATTTATCGCATTCTTAGTTTTACATGTAGTGAAATGAGTCGAGCCTGAGACCGTGCAGTAATGTTGCCAAATCATTTAAATTAGATAGAGAGAGAAATCTGGAAAGGCTAAACTACGGTAAGAATATATATACATTGCATCCAAATTGCATATCATGTTGTGTTGTTCATTTGTTTGCTTAAACACTATTATACTGTATATGTGTTCGCACACATATTACGCCAATAAATGCTATTCTGATTCTGATATTCCAACTAAACAAAAAACATAATTTGTGTTACTCGTAATTCACAAGTTATTTATCTATTTACCCAGCATTTGTCTATAAAATATAGTGTATTTCATGCTTTTCTTTTATTTTATATAGACAGTATATTTTATACTGTTCTTGTCTCTGTGCGTCTGTGCAGTCATAACTTTGAATGAAGTTTTCTGATTCAATATTGATACAGAGAGGCAGGATCTGTACAGTGTGCAAAAATGTAACAGAATTAGAATATCGAGGGCGGGTTTCGCGTTGGCAGGTTTTATCTCATTTTGTTGTTAAATTATTACCCGACTGTACGCTCTGAACACAGCAGGCTGAGAAAATCAGGAACGTTCCCTCCACCACAAACCGAACATGGGTACAGCCAGGAGACACCCTCACACCCCCAACCCCCACCCTCAGGTGAGAGAGCCAGGTAACAATGGCACAGTGTGAGCGATTACAGCCATCATCACAGCATTCCACACACACTGCACACTCAGGCCATGTGAAAGAGCCCCAGCAACGGTTCGCAGGTTTTCAATGCTGGACTCCATTCGCAGAGTCTGTCATCTGCAAGGGGAGGGGGGTCACGACCCCAACATTTAACTCAGCCCCCCCCCCCACCCCCCGCCCATCCACCACCCCTTTCCTTCCCACAGCCCAGGGCCCTGCTGGGGGGCGAGAGAGTGGGCGAGTGAGAGAGAGCGCTTACCTGTGGGTCAGACACAGGATATCGAGAACAAAGAACGTTCTTCAGACCCACTTCATTCCAATCCACAATTTGTGCTTGAACAGTCATGGAATTCAAACACCAGCACGGGAAAAAACAACCTTGTGGAGAAACACTCGCACACTCACTAACACTAACACACACACACACACACACACACACACACAGGTAACCGCAAGCAGAAACGTTTTTTCACACACAGTCAAAGCCGGCGATACTTTAGGCGAGCTTTAAAAGGGCTGTTCTGCAGCTTCCAGAGCACAAAACGCTTTAGAGAGCCACTTTCAGGGCATAAGGACGTAACTGTAACTGCTTTAAATGCACAAAAATGCTTTAAACGGTAACTGTAAATGCTTTAAATGCATGAAAATGCTTTGAATTCATTTTTTAATGCTTTAAATGCCAAAGCTGCAAGAAAAGGCTGCTCTGAAAGCATAAAGACGGTCTAAAAATGCTCTAAAAGCACAAAATCTAGTTACGTTGAGAGAGCCTTCAGAGAAAAGACCAAGTCTCCACACGATTATCGCATTTCTACCTCAAAAAGGTGTTCGTAGAGAAACCACTCCTTTGGAGGGGCGAACGCAGACCCGAGGACACACTCCCACCTCGTTAGTGATCAAACTGAATTCAAAACATCTTAACGTCTGACGTACTTGAAGAATATAACCCCCACAGGCCTGGAGCTGCAGTTAGAGCACATTTAGGTCCAGACTAAATACTTTGTATAAAGACATTGCACTTCTGTTGAATGATTTCCTTTCATTATTCTTGTTATGGTTGTAATTTACTTCTTTGTATGTATTTCTTTTGTTGTATGAAATGTGATGTGATTCAACCAGCTTTGCAAATGAGGTCTCAGGGATTTTTGGAGTATTTTCTGGTTTATATAATAAATAGGTTTATATAAACTTTTATTTTCACTTTTACTATATTTGTAGTCAAAACATAAATAACGTTTTCTGATTTTGACTCTGATTATACTCATATCACACACTATTGTTATTCAAATTCTCCTTATGTGATAAACTACTTAGGGCCATTAGGTTTAAATAAATTACATATAAATATATATATTAGGGCTGGGAAGTTAACGCGTTAATTAGATTAATTAATCACAGAAAAAAATAACGCGTTAATATTT
>JBBPDH010000001.1:6763049-6782278 GCA_037974565.1 Clupeocharax schoutedeni
CCCCAAGTTGCTCCAGGGAGACTGTCCCCTGTAATTAGGGATTGGAAGTCGCTTTGGATAAAAGCGTCTGATAAATGTAAATGTAAATTCAGAACCTAATTTTGCACCTGGGAGAATTTTGTAAAGAATTTAAAGGTGGGAGAATTTCTTGGAGAACTAGAAGAGTGATGGTCCCAAGTGGATCTCGGAAGGTGCGTGTATGTGTGTGTGTGTGTGTGTGTGTGTTTGCACCAGTCTTACCTGCGGAGTGGTCGGTAAGGGCCTGGCTGGTGATGCCGGACGGTGGCTCCTGCAGGGTGTAGGTGGCGGTGGTGGAGGGGGTGGTGGGGCTGGTGTTGTTGCTGGTCATGTAGGGGGACGTGTAGGGGCTGCTGTTGTAATACTGGGCGTACTGGCCCTGACCGAAAGTCGGGTAGGAGGGGTAGTCCTGCACAAACACACCACAGCCGAAATGTGAGCCGCAGGCGCTCTGAGATGCTGCTACTCTCCCGAACCTCTTCCAAAAACCTAAACGCCAACACATGTCTCTGGAGGGCAACATCTGGAGACAGCCATCTGTCTTCCTCTCTCTTTTTTATCCCTCTGTGATTCATGTGCGCGAAGAGCGAGAGGTAATCCGTGTCTACAGTACTCGGGACATCCAGAGTGATTCATATCATGCGGGTAAAGTGCGAATGTATACACCCCCCACCCCCACCACACCAAAAGGCTTCCAGAGAGCCGCAGGAGGGTCCAGCGGACGGAGAAGGTTTACAGCAGGCAGCGTTTATGGACGAGAGGAAGAGATAACAGATACCTGTTGAGTGCTGTTGAATCCAGTGGAGTTTGTGAGGGAGTTGCTTCCTGCGTACAGTCCGGACGTCGTCGTAAAGCTGCCTCCTGCAAGAGCAAGAAACATCAGCGTGACCCGAGTACAGCACATCCACAAAAAAATCTAAAAGAACGCACCTCACAGGTGAAAGGACAGACAAGCACAGGTGGAAACAGGATGACAGACACCGCAGGTACACTATCAGATCAAAAGCTCATCCTTCTTTTAGGGATTTTTCCACTACTTTTCGGTGAAAGAACAACATAAATGTTGCATGAAGAACAAGTTTCGGCACACCGGTAACATGATGTAGCTTGTGTTTAAGGAAGTGATTTTTTCATTGATTTAGGGAAGCTGGTGGGACTTTAATATTTACAAAAAAGATATTTTACAGGAAAAGGAAGGACACTGATCATTTCAAAGGTAAGTGAAAAATATATTAGAAGCTATTTTGGACTATTTTCAAAATACAATCTCAAGATAAAAATATATATTGAAAAATACTAAGCTTGAACTCACTGGCTCTTACCAAACCATTTATGATTAAGGGTGGCTGAAAAAGCTTTCCTGACCACAGGATTGATTATTGTTAATAAAACAAACTGTGTCACACCTCTTAATGTTATATCAGAGCTGGGCTTTTTTACTCTCTCTCCAACACATATTTTGAAGAATTGACCGCTCGCTCTCTCTCTCTCTCTCTCTCTTTCCCCGTATATTACAGAGGGGACTCGACCACAAAAATATTTTTTTCAAATGATGAATGCTCAGCCCTGGGTTGATCAGTCAAACATGTATATTCACTTCTATAAGAATAAAAACACATTTATGTAAAAATAAAACTAGAGAAGAACAGTCGTGTGATTAATGATGCAATCACACTAATAAAGTGTTTTAAACAGGTTCGTTTAAAACAGGATTTGTCAAATGAAGTTTCCTCGTACCTCAAAACAATGATCATTTTACTGGAGAACAAAAAAAAACTTTCTTATTAGCAACAATTTTGGTCCATCTTTGTTGGTTGGTTTGTTATGAAATTTTCAAGGCAGAGGACATCTTCAAGCTAAGTTAAAATGTGAAAAACCCTAAAAAAGGAGATACGAATTTGGTTGGCCGCCTGAGGAGGTGCAGCAGAGCAAGACAGGATCGTCGGGGTGAAGCGGAGGTAAAGCACTGCATAGAAAACCGAGCCAAAGCGCTTGCAGGTAAAATGTGGGCGTGAGGGGTGTTTGAGGTTTGAGGGAGATGAATAACAGTGGCTTCATCTCTCCTCTGCCCTTATCAGAGATGAGATCTGGGCTGGTGGTGGAGGAGAAACGGAGCTGCTGGTGGTGGAGGGGGGCTGTTTTATCTCCACAATGGCTGAAACAGTGCCACTGTTGTGTGTAAACCACTGAGGGATGATGAGGGAGGGGCGCTCCTCACCTAATTTCCTGCCCCTGGAGCTCAGACACGTCCATCTCCTCCTCAGTGCTCTGGAGGAACGTTCTGAATCATCAGGAGTCTGCACAGGGCTGCCCGTCCTTCATGCGACCGAGAACAACTGGGCCCTAGGTTAATTCTTTAATGTTAGTGCTGGACTGATGAAACCATCAAGTAAAGCTAACAGCCCATCCATTACCATGACAACCGACAGACAGGGTGAACATCTACGGTCCAAAATCCAAGACCGAAGAAAATGCTGGGGGGTTTTTTGCATTATTTCACCAGAATGTTAAAGATTTTCTAATTTCCCCTCAATTAGTAAAACATCCATAAAGACCAAATATGGACACTAAGTTTTGAATTTACAGGACTAGACAAGACAACACAGGACTACACAAGACAACACAAGATATCCAGGACTACACAAGACTACACAGGACTACACAAGAATACGCAGGACTACACATAGATCTAAACAAGACTACACATGACTACACAAGACTACACAGGGCTACACAAGACTACACAAGACTACACAGGACTACAGAAGACTACACAGGGCTACACAGGACTACACAAGACTACACAGGACAACACAAGACTACACAGGACTACACAAGACTACACAGGGCTACACAAGACTACACAAGACTACACAGGACTACAGAAGACTACACAGGGCTACACAGGACTATACAAGACTACACAGGACTACACAAGACTACATAGGGCTACACAGGACTACACAACACTACACAGGACTACACAACACTACACAGGACTACACAAGGCTACACAGGACTACACAAGACTACACAGGACTACACAAGGCTACACAGGACTACACTACAGACCTAATAAATTAGCCTCATGTTAAACCAACCCCACAGCACAAAGAGGGCCATCAACCCAAAATAACGGGCAACAGAAAACAGATAATGAGTCGTGAACACGTTTATTTTATGTCAGCCTGGAAATATTTTCCCAGAAGTTCATCTCTGCTTTGGTTGGTTAACTAATATCAACAGGCTTTAAGCTAATGGACAGCTGCACCGATCTCTCTCTTAGTCTCTCTCTCTCTCTTTCTCTCTCTCTCTCTCTCTTTCTCTCTCTCTCTCTCTCTCTCTCTCTCTCTCTCCCTTCTGTGAGAAATGAACAGGAGATTAATTTACCGAGTTTAAATAAAAGAGTAATTACACCTTTGTTCAGGTAAACAAACCGAAGGAGAGTCTTTCATCCTGTGGTCATAAATGAGAACCCTCCCTCCTTTCACCCTTGTCTCTCCTTTAACCCCAGTGCCTTCAGACCCCCCACCCCCCCTTTCTTTAAGCGTAACAAACGTGAAGCAGCTTTATTGGTGTTTCAGTGTGGCCCAGTCCGGCCAGTTTAGCAGCCCTTTGAGACTGCCTGTTTAAAGAAACCCCTTATTTACAGATATGTGGACTACAAGTTGGGGACAGACACGTCTTCCATTGTCTCTGCCTCTGTTAATGTGCTGAGCTGGGGGGGGGGGGGGTTGTTCAGGGAAAAAACACAGCTCACATGAAGAGAAACACATCAAACTCCCATCAAACAGCAAATTAGCTGGAGCTCCAGTTCAGAAAGTGGTAAGAGCAGGGGGCCATGGGTCGGACGCTAACTCTGGAAAGAGCCGGAGCCACATGAAAGCCCGACAAGACCCCCCAACCCCCTCCATGAAGAATGACTCCATGCTGGGGAAAGGCCTGGTCATTCCCTCGGGCAGCGAAAAAAAAAAAGAAAAGGAAAAAAGCCCCCGCTCTGTCGTGCTCCACTTAGTTCACTCAGGACGAGACACCGACTCTCCAATTGCGAGTCCATTTGCTGTGCTTGATCAGTCTTCTTGCCATGAGCTACATCTATCATCAGGGCACAATATTTGTAGCAGAGGTTTTGTACGCCTCTCTGGGGAGCAGACGATCAAGTCCAGATGGACAAAAAAAAAACAAAAATAGAACGCTCTGCTGACCCGTTTTCACCGCGCGAGGAGTAAAGAATCACCAGAATCATTTCGCCTTCGGGTTTCTCATAATCCAATTTTTTAATTCTACTCTTTCTTTCTGCAGGACTTGTGTTGAAATTTGTATTAATATGTGAATGATTTAAAATAAAATAAAAGCTGAATAAACGGAACCTTTAAAAGGGTTTTAGACTATTGTTGCAGTAGGAGAAGCACCTTCTATCTATCTATCTGTCTATCTATCCGTCTATCCATCTATCTATCTATCTGTCTGTCTATCCATCTATCTATCTATCTATCTATCTATCTATCTATCTGTCTATCCATCTATCTATCTATCTATCTATCTATCTATCTGTCTATCCATCTATCTATCTATCTATCTATCTATCTATCTATCTATCTATCTATCTATCTGTCTATCCATTTGTCTGTCTATCCGTCTATCCGTCTGTCTATCCGTCTATCCGTCTGTCCGTCTGTCTGTCTATTGTGTATTTATCTATTTATTAGTGTAGTTCTAGAACATTTATATTATTATTGCTGATTTAGATCTGCGCATTTAAATCAAATAAAACCTGAATACGCTGAACCTAATACTACTAATACTATAATGCTTAAAATACTACAGGTATTTAAAATGCAACACATATTTAAAATGTCTGTATCTGATTAGTGAAAATTGAATTCCACTGTGGAACATACAACATTCAGAAGTATTAATATCTTATTCTTTATAATGCAGTAAACTTCAGAAGTCGTATGACGCTATCTAGAACCTGCAGGTATCAATACGCCATTAGGATGTTGATTCATTCAAGCTCAGCAATATTCTAAAGGTTTTAAACTGTTTGGGCATTCTTACAAATAATATTACAATTATTAAAAGAACACTGTCGCTAAATGAAAACTTAATAGCAGAAGAAAAAATATAAGTTCAATTGAAACACGTTTATATAGTTAGTAGAGTTCATGTAAGCCATTTTGGATCAATTCTATAGTTTAGTTCATTGTGAAACTTTCAGGCTGTGCATGAGATCAGTCACTTTCAAGGTAGGTCAGAAAAACAAAAACAAAAAAAGACAGAAATGGAGACAGAAAGTGTTGTTATTAAAATGTACACTGAACTGGTGACAGCGTCTAGAGCCCGGTGTGACCTTTTCCTCCTCATTTCTTTTTCTCAGGGGCGCAGCGGAGTGAGGCACTGCTGGAAGGGAGTGAAAACATGAATCTAACAGATTCCCTCTGACAGCTGCAGGCAGGCTGGCCATATTGGGGGCTCGGGGGGGCTCGGAGGTGGGGTTGGGGGGTCAGACCACTGGGTCCAGGACTTTTCTTTTACATAAATAGTATCCTGGAGGGCTTGAGTCCAAAATAGTTTGGCAATTAAACACCTCAAACATGCTTCGACATTTCATTTTCTTAAAGGGTTCCTTAATGGTTCTACTTAAACTATTAAACTGCTGTGGAACCTTTGCAATATGTAGATATTAATGGTTCTGTAAAGGGACCTTTAAGCATCTGTGGGGCAGATTTTCTGTCTTGAATGACCTCATTAGAACTTGCTATGATTTGTAGTTATCCTTAATTTGATCTGAATTATTCTGATTTGTAGTTTATTAATCCGTAATTCTGTCTAAATGGTTTTGATTTGAATCAATTTTATCTGAATCATTTTGACTTTCAATTTATTCATCATTAATTCATCTGAATGGATTTGATTATCTTATTAATCATTAATTTTATATGAATGCTTAAAATTTTTAGTGTATTTTTGAAAATTTTATCTGAATCATTCTGACTTGTAGTTTATTATTACGTTGACATTCTAAACACTGAACCCAGATCCTGTTTGTGTTTGTAAATATAAGTGGAAATATTTGAGTTTTTTTTGTACATAAAAGTTGATATAAAACATAAAGTTTAAAACCAAAACATAGAGAAAAGTGCAGGAGTGCAGACTAAAAGTGGTTAGAGACCATTTTTCTTTACAGGCCTGCCCGATCAATACAGCGAGAGCCAAATAAGCTCACCAGTCTGGCCAGTCAGTGGTCATCTGTCATCTGCAGCTAGTGGCTAATGTGTTTTTCTGTGTGTGTGTGTGTGTGTGTGTGTGTGTGTTTGTCGAGGGGGCCTCTGAGATGCCTAGCGTCAGCTGGACCAACCGTTCCAACACTGACAAAGTAACTCTCCCAGCACACAGTCATTAAAGACAAGCGCCGTTACACACCAGCCATGATGAAAAGAGTTAGCTGATAATGCTGCTAAATTATTTTTTACCACCAAAACTATGCACATGAAACACGATATGACTTTCGAACTGCTCCTTGTGGCATTTAAGAAAACATCTAGGTTGTTAGGATCCATATGTTGTCCTTGGTTGACAACACCGACCGGTTGAGTGAGTTAATGTTACTAGCAAAAAGGGCTGCAATAATATCTCACCAAATGTAAGACCTTTGTAAATTTACTGTCATCTGACTTGTAAAGTGTAAAGGCCTTAAACTCTCACTATGGGAGCATCGTTATTATGCTAATTGGTTTTTTATGTATTACATTACTTTTTGACATCAGTACACATCGCATTCCTGACTGTTTATGACTAAGAATCATCCACTTGCTGCCCCCCTGGTGTAGAGTAATGCTGGATGTTGTAATCTATAAAACTGTCTTGGGCCTTAATTGTGATGTTAGTGTTGTGTGAAACTAAAATTGAAGAACACTGAACCTATTGGGCGAGCGAATGTGTTTTTGGGGAAGATTTGATCCTGGTGCAAGAACTTTACGACTATGTTTGCATGATGTGAAGCTTCCCGTTCTGGTTGTCACCTTTTCTTCTTTCTCTCTGCTCTTTCATCTCACAAAGCCAGACCCCTGCTCTTTTTCTGTTGTAAAAGTCCCTTTAAAAAGCGAAGGACTCCCAGAGCGTGACCAGGCTAAAGAGCCACCACCAGACAGCCTGTGCTGTCAGGAGTTTCCAGTTCATTTTCTTGATCTAGGAACTCTTCCTTCGGTGTGGATATTTGTTGAAAAGGCAAATCAGGCAAAAAAAAAAAAAAATGCACGCCCAGCTTTGGCCGCAGGAACAGCTGTAGCAGTTGAGTCTATTTAACTATGAAGAAGAGAAGGAGCGTCTATGGCAACATCTGCCGCTGCACTACGTTATTTATTATGAGATGCTCTGGAGAGTTTTCAAAAACATGTGGAGATGTTTCTACTGTCACACATTATTTGGAGCTGAGTAGGTCCAGCACCACTACTAAGTGTGTGTGTGTGTGTGTGTGTGTGTGTGTGTGTCTTGCAGAAAAATGCTTGAGGCAGGGAGAGAGAGAGAGAGACAGACAGAGAGAGACACAGAGAGAGAGACAGAGACCGAGAGAGAGAGAGAGACAGAGACCGAGAGAGAGAGAGAGAGAGAGAGAGAGAATAATGTTCCTAACATGGAATCGATGGGTGGCAGGCAGTCCTGAGGCCTGATTTTCTCTCACTTCCCTGAAGGACTGTGTGACTTCCAAGAGCGCCTGGTGTTCCCTCTTAAATAAACACACTTAGGAACATCCATGGCCAAGTGCTGAGCCAAGCCATGGAGACGAAAAAAACACACTGGTCTGTCCTTAAATTGTAAAACGCTATTTTTCCATTTCTCTCCGAAAGCTTAAAGAAAGAAAGAAAAAAAGACGGTGCCATATGCTCAGAGATGTTATGGATCAGAATGAGGCTGCTATTAATTGTCTGCCATCCTCAAAGGGACCCAGAGAGAAACCACAGCTTTCAGAAGAAGAAGAAGAAAATACAAACATTGCTCATTACTAATTACTGTAATGTGAACTTATTTATCCTAACTGCACTGGAGGCTTGCTTTCTCCATTTTCAGTCTTGGTTCTTCTCTGTGGTTCCTCCTCGTGCTTTTAGGGAGTTTCAGCTTCTGAGTCTTGGTTCCTCTCAGTGGTTCTTCTTAATACTCTTACAGGTTTTTGGTCTTAGTTCTTCTCAGTGGTTCTTCCTCAGGTTGTTAGGGGATTTCTCCTTGGTCTTGCTTCCTCTAAGTGGTACCACAAGCTTTGCACTTCCTCTAAACCTCAATCACATCTGCTAGCAGACAACATATCCGACCAGCGATGGATACGAAAAGCACTACAACATTTGACGGGAACTGAAGAAGACGGTAATGAAGTAATAAAGAAGAAGAGGAGAAAAAAGCAGAGGAGGAAACAGAAGCAGTAGAAGAAGGAGAAGCAGCAGCAGAAGAAGAAGAAGCAGAAGAAAAAGAAGAGGAAGAAACAGAAGCAGCAGAAGAAAGAAAAGCAGAAAAAGCAGTAAAGATAAAGCAGAAGTGGCAGAAGAAAAAGAAGAAGAAAAAGAAGAAGAAGAAGAGGAAAAAGAAGAGGAAGAAACAGAAACAGCAGAATAAGGAAAAGCAGAAGAAGCAGTAAAGATAAAGCAGAAGCAGAAGAAGAAGAGGCAGAAGAAGAAAGAGGAGTTATGGGATGAAGAACATCCTTACCTTGCATCTGGTAGCTGTAGGGCGCCTGTCCGGTCTGGGGCGTGGAGAAGCTGGAGCTGTAGCTGAGGAAGCTGCTCTGGCCTGGAGACTGGGCCTGGCTCAGCCCGCTCTCTGTCTTGATGCCTGCCCACAATGGACCTAAATCAGTTAGTGACACCAAAGCCTTGATGCACAGTCCTCAGAGCGGCTTCCTCCACAACAACAACAACAACAACAACAACAACAATGACTACAACCAGTCTAAGGCCAGGGCCGTGGTTCAAGCTCACGGTGGAGAAACTTCCTTCGCACTGATCTTCAGAATCCCAGCTACACTAAAGGAGTTTTATCTGAATTATCGACTCGTATCTTCTCCGAGATACGTGGAGAACGTCATGTGGAAGGTGGAGAACGTTCCCTAAACACCGCGAGCAGAGGAGCAGATACTTTGTGAATCTGATGCCATTGTTGACTCAGACTTGTTGATGCGGAACGCAAACAGAACCGACTGTTTTGTGTGGAGCTACAAAGGCTTCCACACATTTTTGGTTTCAGTCGAGGCGGAACCATTGCGAGATTAGATTGAATCAGACTCAAACAAACGTCTGGAACCTCGAGCCTGCTTCAAATCGCTCGGCTCTGAGCAACATCGTCTGCGTGGATTCTTTCGGCACTTTTTTAAGCGGCTCGATCCCCGGACAAACAAGAGAACCTCTCTGGTTCCGTCCCCTCGCTGGCTGTGTAAACCGTTTTCTGTTTTGGAATCCTCTCCTCTAATCTCCCACATCTGTCCAGCCAGCACAGATGCACGGGTGAGCTGGCAGCTCCAGAACTAAGAAGTCAGTAGAGCTCCCAGTTCTAGAAGGAAATTTTTTTTAAATGGCAACATGAAGACGTCGGCCGGCACCACTTAATTATAATCAGACATCGAACCTCATTCAATTCATTACATTCATTCACACTGTGCTGCATCCTGGTGAACAGAAACACTGTGTATGTCTTCAAACCCTTAAACTCCAAGCCCCAGTTTCCCAGTCCCAGATTAATCTTAAGAAAATAGTTTTCCAATGAAGCTGAAATCTAATCCAGGCTTAGGCCTAATCCGTGCATGCGAAACCAGCACTAAGGTTCTGGATGTTGTTCGACTCAAGTAACACACTCAACTTTCTATCAGACACTGAATAATAAAACATCTGAATGAAGAACTGAACACTAGGCCTGATGAACGGATAACCAGTTTAGCTTCAGACAGAAGCACGTCTAATTCAGGTTCCGCAGATTATGGGCTCCACTGCAGTATTTAAGGTGGAACATCAGTATTTAAGATGCAGTATTTAAGGTGGAACATCAGTATTTAAGCTGCACTATTAAGGTGGAACATCAGTATTTAAGCTGTAGTGTTTAAGCTGGAACATCAGTATTTAAGCTGCAGTATTTAAGGTGGAACATCAATATTTAAGGTGCAGTATTTGAGGTGGAACATCAGTATTTAAGCTGTAGTGTTTAAGGTAGAACATCAGTATTTAATGTGTAGTATTTAAGCTGGAACATCAGTATTAAAGATGCAGTTTTAAGGTGGAACATCAGTATTTAAGCTGTAGTGTTTAAGGTGGAACATCAGTATTTAAGCTGCAGTATTTATTTGGAACGTTAGTATTTTAGCTGCAGCATTTAAGGTGGAACATCAGTATTTAAGCTGTAGTGTTTGAGGTGGAACATCAGTATTTAAATTGCAGTATTTAAGGCGAAACATCAGTATTTAAGGCGGAACATCAGTGTTTAAACTGCAGTGTTTAAGGTGGAATATCAGTATTTAAGCTGCAGTATTTAAGGTGGAATGTTAGGGGGGTGTTACCATAGGCTGGGATGCCGTAGTGCTGGCCTGGCTGAGGGTAGGTGGCGTAGGCTGCTGCCTGCTGCATTCCTGTGGTGTACTGCGTCTGTCCGTACGCAGCCATGTTCTGAGACGAAGGAGTCGGGAGGATGTGAGGATACGGTCTGCTGTCAGACAGAAGAAAAGCGTTAAAAAAATGAGGCGTACTTTCATTCAAAAACCTCTAATATCACAGTCACTCTTTACGACTTCATCACAAACACCATAAAGAAACGAAGGCCTGGCTGGAAAACACTGCGAAAGAATAATAAATCACTCAGGAAATTTTTGCAAGATAATAATTACTCCAGATATTTAAGAGGGGGGGTGCAGACATCAGTGAAAACAAGGAGTGCGGATCTGGCAGCCGGATCTAATTAAAGGCCAAAACGAAGCGGGATGCTGCTTATTTTCTTAAAGAAAAATAAAAGTAGCCTTACTTGGAAGGGTAGATCTGCGGAGAGAACTGGTGCGTTTGTCTTGGGCTGAAGCCACTGCTTCCAATGGCTGTGCGGAGTCGGAGAGAAAGAGAGGCAGGCACATATTTAAGCATTAAAAAATAAGATAAATATTGTCCTTCGCCAACAGGACGGCTGGAATCTGGAGCGGCAGTAATTACAGCGCGCTCCTCCGTTTATTTCACTAACCTCACCATGGCTCAGGCAACAAGCCGGGAAAATAACCAGGTAATGCTGAACACAAACAGCACTAACATCACTCCCAGAGCCTGCAGCACCATGCAATCGTCTCGAGTCACCACCCATTTCTGTCATATTTAGCTTCTAGAGATCCAGACTTTCTTGTATTTTAATGAGGTCTTGTGGAACAGTTCTCCAGGCTTCCTGAAGGACTCTCATTTTCAGCCCAGATTAATGTTTTTGTTGGTTAAGACACACAGTGACCTACGTATGAATCATTCAAGCAGAAAAAAGAGCATCTAACTGAAGACCTGAACAGTGAAGAACCAGGAACAGATGATTCCAGATGATCAGGTGGTGATCAGTATACTGCTGGTGCTGAATGCTGAGTGGTTGGAACTCCTTTATCTAGGCTCTTTGTATCTTTAGACACTTTGCAGCCTGTCACATTTTATCTTCTCAGTATGACAAACATAAGCTTATAAAACAAAAAATTAGGAGAGCTGAGACTTTTGCACAGTGCTGTATTTATAATGATAGTACACCCCATTTCTGAAGCACATAAGGCTGTTTTTTTGTGATATATCTATTAAAAATAATAATAATTAAAATAATAATAATAATAATAATAATAATAATAATAATAATTTAGTATGTACTATTAATAATTTTATAATAATTTATTGTTATTATTATTATTATTATTATTAATAATAATAATAATAATAATAATAATAATATATTTTTTTTAAATGATAAAAATAATAATAATATAAAGATATTGAGTACATTAGTAGGCATTAGTAGAATTTAGTGGCTGATATGTAAAATCACTGGATCTGTTTGAATGAAAACAGTCAAATGAATGACTGTTTTAATTAATTAATAATTCTGTATATAGGTGTTGATGCTTAGTTTTCATCTTTCTGTGGTGGACACACACACACACACACACACGCACAACACAGTGTCCCTCCCCCTCCCCCAGCACCTGAAGGCCCTCCCCCGCAGCGCGCAGGGGTTCTAGCGTTACTGCGCTCCATTAATGCTGTCAGAGTCGGAGGTCACGCCCGTGATTTATGCGCGTCTAACGTTCAGGTATCAAATACTTAGTCAAACAGGAGCAGGGAAATAAGACAAATTAGCACAGCGCCGCTCTGCCCAGTCAGCGAAGCGACGAGTCGCTAACACTTATCTAAACACGTTTGCTTAAGTCTGAAACCAAAACCGCTCGTGGTTCGCGAGCGCTCCTTCCTCTCTACGGCCCTAAAGCCGCGCCACTACCTTCAAATACCCGCCCATTCAAAACAGGCTTCAGTGTCAGAAATACGAACCTGTTCACCAGGAGGAGGTAAACTACATTACATCATCAGAAAACAGGTTTTCTTTTCTTAAAAGCTGAACTCTAATCACATTACAGTGTCCAGAATGATTTAAACTGGTCAAAGATGTGTTGACCCGAAATTTTATTTTGCCTTTTGTCATTATCACAAGCTTTTTCTCACAGAAACCTACACATTTCCAATATTACTGGAGGATATTGCTGGAGTTTGCTCATATAGAGGAGGTGAGGGGCAGGAGGACAAGGAGGGGGGGGGGGGGGTAAATGGAGGTAAGAGCTAAAAGCTCGATGTCGGATTGGAGATTGTGTTGCCATGACAACCGAGGCTCAATTGGACCTTTTTGTGCTCTTCCAGGGCCTCCTGTTATCACTGAGTCATCTCTGGACTCATCTCCCACTAATTAGCCTGGCAGCAGTAGCGTGTGTGTGTGTGTGTGGTGTGTGTAAGGGGGTATTCAGTTTTCAATATGCTATAGTAAAACAAGAACAATATATATACACACAATAAATAAGGGGCATATTATTATTATATTTACAGGTATATACTATATATATATATCTCATAAACATCTCATTCCCTGATGCATGTGCATGTGAGTGTTTGTTATTGTTACATACAATTTACTTACATACAAGTGGCATATTATTGTTACATACACGTTTACATGCATATACTTCATATAAAGCATGAGACATGAGACATTCCTTGGCAGTATATGTGTGTGTGTGTGTGTGTGTGTGTGTGTGTGTATACCTGATCCTGAGAAGCTGTCTATCGAGCCGTCTGCTACAGAGGTGGTGATGTCACTGCTGCTCATTGGCTCTGTTTTAACTGGAACACAAAATAAACACAATATTAGAGAGACAGACAGACAGAGAGAGAAACAGACAGAGAGAGAGAGAGAAAGACAGACAGAGAGAGAGAGAGAGAGAGAGAGAGAGACAGACAGAGGGAGAGAGAGAGAGAGAGAGACAGAGAAAGAGAGAGAGAGAAACAAGAGTGTGAGAGAAAGAGATAGAGAGATACAGATAGAAAGAGAGATCATTCTCATTGTGTGTTTCTGAATGTGTGTAAAGCAGTGAGTAAAACTCAAATCAGTTTACAAGCATCAATATAAAATAAACATGTTCACCTGATAAATTAACCCCCAGTACTACTGTCTTACACACACACACACACACACACACACACATACATACACAGACTGTGGCGCTTGGCTCTACACCTAGTCACAGTAACTCAGCTGCTGATAACATCAGACACATCAATCAATCAATCAATCAATCAATCAATCGCAGATCAATATAAACTCAGATGACTGGTTTATGGGTTTAGGCCGATCAGTCAGTGATTGATCAGTTTAAGCTGATGCCCATCACTGCAGGACAGAAAATGGACAAAGATCGAGAATCACGTCCAGCAGTATGTGTGTGTGTGAATGAGTGTGTATGCTGTGGAATGCATGGACGTGTGATATAATTGAGTTGTCAAGGCAATAGAGTGTATAAAATAGTTATGAGTTTGACCCGACTGCTCTGAGCAGATTTCACAGAGACACAGAGACAGACAGAGAGATAGAAAAAAACAGAGATAGACAGAGCGAGAGAAACGGAGAGAGAGACAGAGAGAGAGAGACAGAGAGACTAATGGATGGAGAGAGAGAAAGAGAGAGAGAGACAGACAGAAACAGAGACAGAGAGACAGAGAGATAGAGACGGAGAGAGAGAGAGAGAGAGAGAGACTGAAGGAGGGAGAGAGAGAGAAAGAGAGACTGAGGGAGGGAGAGAGAGAGAAAGAGAGAGAGAGAATAATATAGAGAGAACAAAGAGAGAGAAAGTGAAAGGGTGAGAGAAAGAGTAGCAGAGGAAAAGAAAAATATTAATGTAGAGAGGGGGAAAGAAGAGAAAAAAATGAGAGGGGAGTAAGAAAGGTTTAAGAGAAAAAGAAAAAAGTAAGAGACAACAGAAATTATAGAGAGAGAATAAGAGAGAACGAGATAGGACAGGATTTATAGATATATAGAGAGAAAAAGATTAAAAGAGAAAAAGAATGAGAGGAGAGAGAGATAGAGAAAGAGAGAGAGAGTGAGTGAGAGAGAGAGAGAGAGAGGGAGAGATTCACTATGTGGGTATAAAGTCATGCTCGGTGAAATCCCTCATGGTCCTCAGCCTTGGGCTCATTCGTGTCGAACATGATTCAAACACGTGTCTCCATTGAGCAGATTCAAGACACACACACACACACACACACACACACACACACACACACACTGACACACACACATTTGCCAGCATTTTCCCCTCTTTGAGTAAGGAGGGAAAATAGTGGTGCGGCTGCATGCACAAACTCGCGGCCTGAGCGGCCCGGCTGCACACCAGAGCGACCAGAGGAAGAAAAAGAAAGAATAGAAAAGAAAAGAAAGAAAAGAAGAGAAGGAAAACACGAAAGGCTGAAAGCGCATCAGTCGTGCTGATGAGGTTTCAGAGCTTCACTCCATGCTTCAGACCAACACAGCACAGACACAGTCTAATGAAAGGATCAATAGTTGAGGCCCAGTGCGATCTGTTCTGATTCCGTACCCCCAGGGGAAGGGGGGGGTCACCGGTTATCGAATGTCCCTCAGCGACGCCAATTATTGTCCTTTCATTGTTTGTGAGCCGGAACTGCACGAACCTGCAGCGGACTGTGAACTAGAACCTAACAGCCAGTCCGCTGTGGTGAGCAGAGTGATGTTATCACCTGAAGAGAGAGAAGAGCAGCACATCACACTCTACCCCCCCAAAAAACACCCCCTCACAGCTCCCCCCAAACCAAAACACCCCCGGACACCCCCTAAAAACACCTCCCACAAAAACACCCACCCCACAATCCCCCAACAAAACCCCCCGACCCCAGACAACCCCCCCACCACACAACCGGGGGGCTGATCACCGCCCAAACACAACAAAACCGCGCACCAGATTACGCCCTTTAGAGTTTAAAGCACAGATTAGGACCACCGGGGTGAAAGGTCAGCAGCCCACTCTGAACCTCACAGTGAGCTTTACACGGAACTTACACGGAAAACATTTACCACGAAATGCACGAAGAAACATATCAATATAATAAAATACAATATACTGGTACAATAAAACATATCAATAGAATAAAATACACGTTACAATAAAATATATCAATATAATGAATTATATAGTGTTACAATTAAATACGTATATCAGTATAATGAAATATAGTTTTACAATAAAATACATCGGTATAATGAAATTTAATATACTTTTAGAATAAAATATATTAGTATAATGATATTTAATATGCTGCAACAATAAAATATATCAGCATAATCAATTATAATGATTAATTAATTTATAGTTTCAAAATAAATATATCAGTATAATCAAATATACTGTTATAAATAATATAAAGCAATATCCTGTTACAATTAAATATATTGTAACATTGAAATATAATATACTGTTACAATGAAATATATCATTATAATGAAATATTATATATAGTTACAACATTCTATATTGTTATGGGGAAATATATTCTACTGCTATAATGAAAAACAGTGTTACCGAGTAACATTCTATATAATGCAATATACAGTTATATAGAAATAATTTGTTACAATTAAATATTATTTAACATTAAAATTAAAATATACAGCTAGATTGAAATACTGTCACCATGAAATATATGGTTACGGTGAAATTTACTGAAATTTAATTCCATCTTAACATAACCTTTACAATAAAGGTAAAATCCAAAATATCTCCTTAATTCTATTAAATCCTAAATATACATTTAGATGTCAATGTCTCTTTATGATAAATTATTTTTTAGAAATATATTTTCTATCATAAATATACATAGATTTGTATTTAGTATCTGCATACATTATGTTTACAGTTATGTTTATATATATATATGCGTGTGTATATATATATATACAATGTATTCTATTATTCGACTCCCAGTTTTTATTGCAGTTCTCATTGCAGTGCCTCAGGAGTAATTCAGTTTTATTTTAATTCAGTTTTATTTACATCTTTGGCCCTGAATTGAATATTTTCACTAAAATCAAATGTAATGATAATTTGCTTCATTCAAATACGGTGAAATTCATGTTTTTATCAGCACGTGTTTTTTTTTTACAATTACAGTTAATGTTAATGTTCTGTATACAAGAAAATGTAACCTGATCTTTTTTCACTGTGCACAGCATTAAAGCTCTTAAATTTAAACGGCTGTTGAGAATTTAAATGGAATGTTAAATGTATTTTAAATGTTTACATTGAAATGTTAATTTTAGAACTTTATTTTAAAACCCATTTCTTTTGACAATGAAGTGTTAGGCTCCTTTCCTACAAAAATAAATATAATTGTATAATATACAAATGCAAAAAATATAGACACTACAATAAATATATGAAATAATGTAACAGAAATATATCATGAGAAACACACAATCAAAATTGAACATGATATTTTCTGTTTACCAAGAAACTTTTCAAAATTTTCTTTATGCATAAAACATTTCTCTAAAATGAAATGGTACAATAGATCTAAATATACATTGACACATAACATTAATTACTATAGATTTAAAAATCATCATACTGTCTTTTTATAATGACAATTAGCCTCAATTCTAAACATTTGAATTCATACTACAAAATTAACATTAAATGTCCTAAAATTAAATGTAAATTCTAAACATAATTCAAAATGTATAATTAATTAGATTAATAGGTGCGTTAATTTAATATGTGTGTAAATATATATATAGTTATGTAACATTAATTGTTGTAGAATTGGGATAGAACTGAATGTTGAGTGTTTGTATTAAATAAATTTGAACATATTTAATTGGAAATGAATTTTAATCTAAATATAATCTGAATTCTCAAAACTGTTGAATGTGAATAAGGATGTTAATTTGGTTCTGTCGGTGTTGTCAGCTCTCTCTGGGTTCTAATCCGACTAATTAAATTTTTGTCCAGTCAGACGGTCAGGTGAGGCTCTAGTGTGCGGGTTCAGGAGCCGGGGAGGTGAGGTTTGGTGCTATCTCTGAGGAAACATCTCTGTAACGAGTCTGAGGCAGTTCTGAGTAGGTTCTGATCAGAGTGGAGACTGAGGAGGAGGACGTGAGTGGTGGGAGCAGCATGTCAGTGTGTGTGTGTGTGGGGGGGGTTTGTGTAAGAGCAGGTGCTCCTACCTTCAGTGCCATTTGGAGTCATGGAATTGTTGTTAATGTGCGGGTTCTCAAGACTCGGGCCGTTCGGGGATTCACTGCTGCCACTGACTCGACTGTGCGGACTGGCTAGATCCTGCATTTCCATAGACCTGCACACACACACATGTGCACACACACGCACAAACACACACACACACACACACACACACACATCAGTGCAGTTAGTGAAAACCTACACACACACTGTCAATGAAGTCAGTGAAAAACTGCATACACACACATGCGCACAGACACACACACACTAGAGCAGTCAGTGAAAACCTACATACACACATACACTCTATCTCACACACACACACACACACACACACACACACACACACACACACACACACACACACACACACACACACAATGAGTCCAGACCTCATTTTACTGTTCAAACGGACACACTGGCATTAACAATGATTGTTTTATACACAATGTCTTGTGTCCAGTATTTAAATATGTAAATATTGAAAATTAAATATCAAAGGCTATTTTAAATCCCTCTTTTCATTCCTATTGTTTAAAATGTATTTATTTATTTACTTATTCATTACTGTCTACTTTTCCACCTCACAATGTACCAGTTAACAAATATGGGGTCGATCTCCCAGACAGGGATTAAGCCTAGTCTTGGACAACGCTTTGGGAAATCTCTATTCACAGCACTACATAATCCAGGACTAGGCTTAATCCCTGTCCAGGAGATCGACCCTATATTTGTTAACTGGTTGTTTTCATCATTATTATCAATGTGATGTTTATTAGGACTTATTAGGACATCTTGTATATTCTATGTTCTCAGACTCTTCAGGTGTTTGCCTGCAGTCGGACGGGTTTGATTCATTTTTTCAAAAATGTTGGGAAAGCCTGATGTTTTTATATTATAAACTCATTCATGACTTTATATTCCACAGTGTCTTATATTTATAGTACAACTCTAACATATTTTTAATAAACCACATAACCTACAGCACCAACGATAGCACAATATCAGTACTGATACTGAAAACAAGAGGGGGAGACAGTACTGACACTCATACTGAACACAGTATTAACACTAATACTGAACATAACATTAATACTGATACTGTACACTGAATTAACATTGATACTGATACTGAACATAGAATTAACATTAATACTGAACACAACATTGATACTGATACTGAACACAGGACTAGTACTGAACACAGAATTAACACTAATACTGAGCACAGCATTAAAACTGACACTAAACACAGAAATAATACCGAACACAGAACTAGTAATGCACACAAAATTAATACTGATACTGAACACAGAATTAAAATTAATACTGAACACAACATCAATACTGATACTGATCATAGAATTAACATTAATACTGATACTGAACACAGAACTAGTACTGAACACAGTATTAACACTAATACTGAGCACAGCATTAAAAC
>JBBPDH010000001.1:6816818-6827419 GCA_037974565.1 Clupeocharax schoutedeni
CAGGACACAGGTGAATAGAGGATGCAGGTGATGATTACAGGATGCAGGTGAATAGAGGACACAGGTGATGATTACAGAACACAAGTGATAATTACATGACACAGGTGAATAGAGGACACAGGTGATGATTACAGGACACAGGTGAATAGAGGACACAGGTGATGATTACAGGATGTAGGTGAATAGAGGACACAGGTGATGATTACAGGATGCAGGTGAATAGAGGACACAGGTGATGATTACAGGACACAGGTGAATATAGGACACAGGTGATGATTACAGGATGCAGGTGATGATTACAGGACGCAGGTGAATAGAGGATGCAGGTGATGATTACATGACAAAAGGTGATGAGGAAAGAACGCAGATGATTAATACAGAACACAGGTGATGATTACAGGACGGTGGTGATATTTACACAACACACATGATGATTACATTATGCAAGTGAATAGTGGGTGCAGGTGAGGATTAAAGGGCACAGGTAATGATTACAGGACACATGATTACAGGACACAGGTGGTGATGACAGGACATAGGTGATGATTGCAGGACACATGATTACAGGACACAGGTGGTGATGACAGGACACAGGTGATGATTACAGGACACAGGTGGTGATGACAGGACACATGTGATGATGACAGGACACAGGTGGTGATGACAGGACACAGGTGATGATTACAGGACACAGGCGGTGATGACAGGACACATGTGATGATGACAGGACACAGGTGGTGATGACAGGACACAGGTGGTGATGACAGGACACAGGTGATGATTACAGGACACAGGTGGTGATGACAGGACATAGGTGATGATTGCAGGACACATGATTACAGGACACAGGCGGTGATGACAGGACACAGGTGATGATTACAGGACACAGGTGGTGATGACAGGACACAGGTGATGATTACAGGACACAGGTAGTGATGACAGGACACAGGTGATGATTACAGGATACATGTGATTATAGGATGTACGTGTTTCCTGCAAGGTTCTTTGGCGTGCACAATTGCAACATGAATCAAAACTAACTGGATCAAATAAATACAATGTAAAAAAAAAAACTTTCAGGTGTCACACATCCTTAGCTTAGGGCAAGGTTTAGGCTTAAAGAGTTCAGTTTGCTTAACTTAACCTTCAGTTGCACTCCTAAGGCACTTTAAAGGTTATTTAAATATAAAGCCAGCATCTTCAGAAAGTCTGAAGCGGCCAGTTGCTGTCCAATGACAGCGCAACACACAAACACACACATACACAAACAGACACTTATACACACACACACACACACACAGTGCTTCTAAACTGCTGAAACAGCTCTGAAGGCCTAAGAATGTGCTCTTCAGCTCTTCAGTTCTAATTCTTTCCATCCGTGTTACTTATTCTTCCTGCGTGGTGCGAGGAGATGAAAACACAGATCATGTTCACGTTTGTGCTGGTCTTGATGCTCCACTCCGGGTCGGACCACCTACAGTCCGGAGGGCCGCGGTGGGACTTGAGCCTGACTCACTTTTTCCACTCGTGCCTGGTCCAATCGGGCGGCTGTGTTGTGTTTAAGGGCGTCAGTGCCGTAAGACACTGGGAAATGTGTCACGCAGGAGGCGGGTGGGGGGGTGTCAGGGGCTCGTCTTCAGCTGAGCTCATGACTGCATACTTCAGCATTTCCGGCAGGGAGCACGCTAGCGTCAGCATAGCAGCCCAGCAGAAACACTGAACACCGGGGCGGTTAGCTGTGCTAGCATGGAGGTAGCAACATGCTAACATACACTATTATAATCAGAGAAGGGTTATATAGTTTCCTCTGTGATTGACTGACTCGGAACTGTGCTAAAGTCTTTTCTCCACTCCAAACTTTCTTGTATTTTAACGTGGTCTTGAGGAACAGTTCTCCATGCTTCCTGAAGGACTTTCAAAGACACTCTTTTTCAGCCCAGTCCCTGAACTTGACTTACTTCAGAGGAATGTTTCTGTTTGTTAAGACACACAGAGGCCTTCTTCTCTAGACTACTGTGCAATACTTAAATGTAAGGAGAGATAAAGGGACAAATTAGAGAAAAGAGTCTTTCTTAATACAACATAGACAGTCATTCACAACATTTAAAAATAATTTCAAATGATCAAAAATGTGTACAGACTATAAACACTGTATACACTATACACACTACATACACTGTACTCACCCAATATACATTACACACACTGTACTTACCCTATACAAACACAATTTACACACAGTATACACATACACACTCTGTACTCACCCTATACATACATTATAGACACTCTACCCTACACATACACTGTCCACACAATATATACCGTATAAACTATACACATTTTACACACACTTTCAACACTGTATAAACAAACACTCTATGTAGACATTATACACAAACTATACATACTGTACACAGGTTACACACACTTTACAAACTCTACACACACTGCACACTCACTATACATATATGTTACATAATGTACACATGCTACACACACCCTAGACACTATACACACTGTCTACATGTTTTCACAAGCATCTCTATGTTTTGTTGTCTCTTATGGTTTCATTTATCTTTGTTTGTACTTTTTTGTGAAATTTGCTCTGGTAGAAGGGAAAAGTGTTAAATAAAACAGTACAAATAGAGAAATTGATGAGCACTCTCCCCTCCAGTCTCTTGATTCTGTAGGATGGGTGTGAGTGGGTGAGTGCTGGTGAGTGTGTGGATGCGCGTTAGTGTGTGTGTTGTGGAGGGTGAAGCCCCACCACGCCTCAGCTGATCTCACACATGTCAGAATCAGGTCCTGAATCAGTGAGTGAGGACCGTTTCTGCTGTAATCGCTGCTGAATGTCAGGAATGCTCTTTCACAAAAATGGGAAGTTCGTGGCTATAAATAGAGCGTTATTTAACCGCAGAGCTGACTGGAGAACAGCCCCGCTCTGAAAAGCGCTGGCACCCTCCTTAAAAGCCTCTGGATCATCAGGGAGAGGAGTCTGTTTTAACACACTTTCGGTTTACATAACAGGACATCCATTGGCCTGCTGGGGGTCAATTTCCACCCGTGGAAAGTGGGCCATTGGATCGATCGGATGGAATCGGAGAGGACAGGACAGGATCGGAACTGGCTCCATGGAGAACCAGGAGCCATCTGAAAGAGTGAGACCACCGCCTTTACTGAGAGAAAGACACCCCCAGTTCTAGGAACCTGGCGTTTCTGCTGCCAGCCGATCTCCTTAACAAGGCCCGGCTGGCCAGGCGTGACTAATTGGGCCGAGGAGGAGGTGAAGGGGAGATTAGTTCTGATAGAAAGAGAAAAAAGAGGAGAAAAGAAGGGAGGAGAGGAGAAGAGAGTCATCCTGACAACACCACTCCTCCACAGTTTCAGCAAATGGTCAGAAGCAGCAATTGCTCTGGAGACCCTGCTGAGAAATATCACACATCGGGCAAAAAAACAAACAAACCAAAACAACAAACCAACACAAAAAAATTCTGGGGCTTCTGACGCGTGCACTGCTGATCCTGTTTAACATGGCAAACATCTGATGCTGAAAGGGTCGATAATTAAGAGTGAAAACTCGAAGCACCCGAACATCGATTTTCCTCTTTTCTCTTTTCCACTTGTTTATTAAAGCCTCTGCCTGAGGTGGAGCTCTGTGAGATTGTGGGATTATTCAGTTCAAATCAATCTAATGAAGCTATGTTCTGATTGGCTCATTGCTAAAATGCTCCACATTCAGCCCCGCCCACTTTTGGTCGGTTATGCATCTAGCGAGTGTTTTATTTCTAAACAAGGAGAATATTAGAACAAATGGCTGCTGTTAAATACACACACACACACAAACACACACACACAGTAACACAGAAACACATATGAATATGATAGCCCTGCAGGAGCTCTGTAAAACTGTTACTCAAGACAACATTAAAATACACATAAACACTCTTTGGAAGCAAAACATGAAGAAATATGAGGGCTCAAGACTTTTGCATCTACATACACAAATGTGTGTGCGCGTGTATATATATTAGGGGTGTCAAATTAATGTGTTAATTTCAATATATTCATTACATAAGCAATAACAAAAATTCGCAGATTAATTTCACCACGTGACTTTGAGCTCCCACCCCGTTCTGGCCACAGGTGCTCTGTAAAATGAAGGCGAGAACGCGCTGCTTGGCCCAGTCAGTGGAACGTTTACGTTTAAAAATGTAAAAATGTAACTTTTGATAAGAGTATCGTTATCTGCAATTCATGCAATCTACCATCGGAGAACATCATGTGTAAAATATCATCTAAACACAAAGATTTAGGAGCGAACTCGTCGGTCCGAGGCAGAACAGCCCCTGATCCCAGGCTTGAGATGCCGTGTATAACAGTCATTATATTAGACATATATATATAAACGCAAAGAGGGAGATCAGGAGTCACGGATTCAGGCACACACTGATTTTTTTTAGTTTAAATGAAATCTTCTGGGAGCATAATTGGGGGCAGATTTAGGGTTTACACTATAAAAATATAAAGTTTTACAATGTTCTTGCAATTTTTTATTACAACATTAGAACTACGTAGAACCAACATAACTGACTGGTTCTGAATAAGCACTGTAAGTGCAGCATAATGGACCTGAACATTTCTGTACCAGTTCAGCTGGGTTACGGTTGCTAAGGGTCACAGGTTTGTCATTACGACCCTGTTTCTTTCTAATGCAACATGAATAACTCTGGAAAAAATCTCGATAACTTCTGGGTATTGTTCATTTAAACACTGCGCATTTAATTCCTTTCTGATTCTCTTTCATTTCATGTAAAACACTTTGAAGCTTCAGGTGGATGTCAGTGTAACCGGTCAGGACCAGCTGAGCTTGAAAACACGTGGTTGTCTTCATAAAGTACTTTGAACAGTTTTAAATGAAAAGTAACGTATTCAATTATTATTATTATTTCTTCAGTGTTAATGGACAGGGCTTCAGCTCTGGACTGACCATGAGCAAGTATGTAAATAAGCTGTTTTAAATGTTTTTGTGACATCGCAAGAACACATTTAAAGAAGTTTAATTTCTGTATAAAAGTTTTGTTTTAAACCTTTAACACACACTAAACTCCATCAAATATCAATTAAAAGTTTTGTCAGATTTACACAACAAATACACAACAAAATTTTGTTGTTTAAATTACATCATCTGCTAAAAAGTGATTAAGAATGAATAATTAATTATAATTTTTATGATTAGACTCCATTAGAATTAGAATTTTATGATAAAACATCCGTTTAGTGGTGCGTTTGGGTCAAAATGAGTTCTTTGGAACATAAGAACCTTGTTTGGTTCTCTAATCATCCCATCAGTGAACTGTTGTTAATTAAATGTAGCATTTTAAAATCAAATCCTCCATATAAAGATTTGAAACCAAATTAAATTGATTTGTGCTAGAACTGTAGAAAAAGTAAAAACATTTAGAACCATTTAGAGCCTTTATTTTTGAAAAAAGTTATTAAATTTTACTTGCCAAAATTAGCAAACCACATCCAAATTGTGACGAGTAAAGCAGTAATAGTAAAAGTGTCATTAAGGAGCTTTAATAGTGTATCAATTAACATTATTAATGAGCTAATAAAGCATGTTGAGCATTAAATCTGACTAACAGCAGTCTGTTAGTTTTAGCAGTGTTCAAGCAATATTTCTCAATTTACCATACAGGAAAGAATCTGTTAAAATTACTTTACTTGCTCTAAAAGAAATGAACAATTTCAGTTTCTGAGATTTATGCACTAACTGTAACTGCGTGGCTGAGTTAAGGAGAAGTGTGAAGTGATAGAATATATAACTACACCCAGAAACAGTTTTACTTCTTGTGAAGTCCCACAGGGTTCCGTTCTAGGACCCCTGATGGTCTCTCTGTACCCATCTGAGACAGCACACACACGCACACCTATACATATATATGTGAGCTCTGCTGTTTTACTGATGCTCTGTGTCATCATAAAATCTATTTTTAAACTAATAAGCTATTTATTTATTGTGTTGAATGAGCCAAAACAAATGAACCGAGTTACATTTACATTTACATTTACGGCATTTATCAGACACTTTTATCCAAAGCGACTTCCAATTCCTAATTACAGGGGACAGTCTCCCTGGAACCCACGACCTCTTGGTCTAGAGGCAAGTATCCTACACCACCACCTCAGTTGTTATTACAAAGATTCTGAAATCATTATATTTGTTTTTTATTTGAAAAAGCTTGTTTAAACACCAGGGATCACTGGACTGACTGTTTAGATTTTTTTGTGAACTTTTCAAAGGTGAAGTTTCCCGACATCCCCTCTGTGGTGTGGTACAGCTACCCAACAACCTTCCCCCTCCCCCGCCGGTGGGACAAGCTGTGAGATTAAACACTCCTGTAATGATGACCCAATGACCTCGTTATTGCGCATCACGGTATCCTGCGGAGGAGCGGTCAGGCGGTCCTGACAGTGGGCGGAGGTGCGAGGTCATTAAAGGCGGGGCACAGTCAGACGTTAGTGCAGCTCCATATGTTCCACCAAAAGTTCTTGCTGAGTTTAATTCACGCCAGCAGGAGCCGTGATGCGCAAACACCACAAACACCACAACATCTGAATCATCAGTCCTGAATCCTGATCATTCTAAGATATTTAAAGGGCTTATATCCCACACTATTTAATGGGCCCATATCCCAGACTCATCTCATTACCCCACATTGCATTTCATTGCATGGCGTACCATGTATGATGGTGTATGTGACAAATAAAATCTGAATCTGAATCCCTACCGCCATCCACATATGACAGGTATGTGTTTTAACTGACCACAAACAGACATATTTCTACTTTTTCAAGGTTATTTTTTATATTTTTATAGCATATAAACAAGATTGTGATGCTAAAAAGTTGCTTGGCCGATCTGATTTAAGTGGAAAGGAATGTCTATTTGATTTTTCAGTTCCTGTGAAATATCATTAGGATAGCCGCATCATAGCCGTTAGCTTGAGAATTTACACCCAACAGTGAGCCGAAGCAGAACAACACAGATCATCTTGATTTACCTTCAAACTCCACTTTTTCTACAGATTAGACTAGATAATAACAGACACTGCAGTTTGTTTGGGATTAATACGACCTGGGTTAGTCAGGTAGGTCATACTGTGTCCTAAATCATGTCCACAAGTCTGACCACCTTAATAAAGACGTAGATGTAACATGTGAATTAGGTGCCCAATGATGCCCAATTGATCTTTAAAAATTCTACAATTATTAAACATTTGCAATTTATGTTTGACTTTAAAAAGTTGAGCAAATCATGTTTGATATCCTTGATATCCTTCTCTAACTATACGTTTTCTGACTTCATCGGTCCGCGAGAAAGAAAGACGACACACAGAAGCGTTTTCAACATGAACTGATGTGATTTTACTGCATTTCAGAAACCGAAACCTTCCATCATCAAACAGAGAGGAAAAAAAAAAAAACGACAAACAGCGTCTCAGCAAAGTGAACGGAAACAGACTCGTCAATCTTTTAAAATCCACGGAAAGAAAAGCTGTTCCCGGGAAAAGGAAAAAAAACTAACAGAAAAACAAACAAAAACAGCCTCTCTTTTCAAAGCTCCTCCAGAATGCAGTCATTAAAAGCACTCAGTTGATGTGGGTCAAAACAACACACAACACGGGTGTAGATGTGTTGGACAAAACGGTGCGGAGAGGAACCGCGCAAGCAGGGCCGGCCCAAAGGGGGCGGGGCGTCACTCGGAACCCACCTGGCCTTTCAGGGAACCCTGTTTGTTCGGTGCCTTTAGAGGGACACCCCTCATCGCCATGACAACGCCATGCCGTTGCCGGGACGCTCCCCCGCCAGCCTCTCCGCTTCAGCTCTAACACCAGTTTTATCCTGTGGTATTCTTTTTTTTTCATTAATTTTTCTTCTGCATATGATACTCTGCAAGTCATACACATCCATATAGAATAAATGAACTGCTTTATGTCAGCATAAAAGGTAAGCTGGGTGACTATATATGAAGACAACAACTACGACTTTCACAGCACTGCCATTGGTTAATCTTTATATACTCAAGCACTGTTATTCATAGATCAAGAAAAAAGAAAACGACATAACCCAGCCCTCCCAAAACAAACAAAAAAAAAATTATAATTATAATAAACTACCTTTGTTTATTTTTTTTACCCATTATAATTTTCCATTTTATATCCGAGGCTCAATAAATGCCTCTTTTTAATCCACTTGGAGAGACTAAGTGAAAAAAGAAATTATTATTAATAATAATATTAATAACAAATCAAACATTTATCAATCAGGGAAATGCTCTATATAGTCACTTAAATGTCTCTTACAGTCAACAGTACCATGCATGAACTCGTTATCTGATTAGTTCTTTTTTTATTAGGTTTTTTCCTTTGTTTTTTAAATGTCTCGCTTGTTTCTTTTTAACGGTTAATTTCTCCAGAGTAAATAAATGTGTTAGGATAGTGTTGTCTTCACATAGACTGAAAGAATGCTTTTCTTTATTTTTCTTTTTACCTCTAAATCGGTCATATTTTTTTTTCCTGGGACACATCCACCCTATTGCATGTTGACACGAGTGAAGGATACAGCGGCGGTCGCGGGGAGGAGGGGGGTGTTGGTGGGGGGAGGAGCTCCAATGGAGCGATGGAGGTTTTACCTCCTAAACGACGGCCTTTGAATCCTTGCAGTCCTGAGCGGTGGTGCCTGAGTTAGTCTGTTTGCTGTCCGTCCTCTCGGCCAGGTGCTTCGCTTGTCTAGAAAACGAACACACACAAACTAGTATTACTATGTGCTACACAACTACATCAGTGTATTACTACATCAGTGAGGGCATTTCAGTGAGTTGTGTAATGCTGTATGGCAGTAAAACACCTGCATCTGATCCTGATTCTTGACCTCAGCAACCAGAAGGCTCTTTCTGCTCCATTAGTTACTTTTTCACAAAAAAGTGTTTGGTGAAAAACAGCATGAGGACCAGCTAAATGTCCACACTGCTACAGATTTACCAGTATTCCTATCATTATGAGGGCATGTGGTCCTCACAAGGGATAAATGCACACGCTATTATATTTATGCATTTATCAGACGCTTTTATCCAAAGTGACTTCCATTGCATAACTACAGAGGGCAGTCTGGAGCAAATTGAGGTTAAGGGTCTCGCTCAGGAACCCAATGGTGGTATGCTGAGGGCAGGATTCAAACCCACGACCTCTTGGTCCAGAGGCGAGTGTCCTCCACCACCACACACACACTTTCCTTTGCCCATTCTGTAATTTTTTCATGACATCTTCCAACCTCTCTTTACCCCTTTGAATACAATTATTTATGTTACTGTGCCTGTAAGGCTAAAATATGTAAATGAGCTCTCCTTTGGTTTTCCATTCCAATACCTTTACAGCAAACAGCAGGAACAACACTCATAACTGAATAACTTCAGTGAGAATGGGTGGGGCTAAACAGTTATTGGTGCAGTGGGTGGTGTTAAACTGCTGTAGGCTGAATGGGTGGAGCTAAACTGCTGTAGACTGAATGGATGGAGTTAAACTGCTGTAGGCTGAATGGGTGGGGCTAAACTGCTATAGGCTGAATAGGTGGAGCTAAACTGCTATAGGCTGAATGGGTGGAGTTAAACTGCTGTAGACTGAATGGGTGGAGTTTAACAGCTGTAGACTGAATGGGTGGAGTTAAATTGCTGTAGACTGAAGGGGCAGGGCTAAGCTGCTGTAAAGTAAATGGTTGTGGTTGTGACATCACAATAACCATTAATTCAAAACAGGCTGCTTAGTGTTTATACACAGACTTTAGCACCATTTACACACGACAGCAAACTCAGAAAAAGAGGAAAGCCGTTTTTCCATCACAAAGGCCTGGGAGAGTCAGAGAGGTGGGACGCGGGACGTCCTGAGTTGAATAAAGGTGACGGATTTCTCACAGGACTTTTCCTTCTGGCAGGCTGGCAGGGCGGGCAGAGTTTTCCCTCCATGTTCGAGGGGTTTTCTGTGCCGCAGAGCCTCTGACAATAAAAACCTCTAACCTTTCATCGCGTCAACACCTACTATGAAAATATTCTTGAACGGCCGGAGAGATTTCCGCTCTGGTGTGTCCATCATTTCCACTCTCATATTTCACACTGACCAACAGATTAGATAAAGAAAAGGTTAGAGAGAGAGAGAGAGTTTCCCATGGTCTCTCATTATTTTGTGGATAAAGATCATGCAAAACCTGCAGCAGGTTATGTAAATCAGCACAGACCTCCACACGAGTGTCTGCAGGCTACACATAGTGAAATGGGAGCATGTTAGAGAATCTGTGTAGATCACCTCTGTGTGTGTGTGTGTGTGTGTGTGTGTTCATGTGTGTGTGTGTGTGTTTTAGAGAGAAACCTGTATGAGCTCTACATGAATGGTTCTCACTGAGTACCTGAATAAACACACTTATAGTACTGTTCTGTTACTTTCACCTAAAGGGCTCTTATGTTGAAATGACACTGTAACATGACTAAAATCAATGTTTAATTTTGTATGTAGGCATATGGTACCCGTGCTCCGTATATGGTA
>JBBPDH010000001.1:6831688-6845282 GCA_037974565.1 Clupeocharax schoutedeni
TATACACACACATATATATATATATATATATATATATATATATATATGGATGCTGGACTGGAACAGCTCTGAACTCTGTTGATCAGAGCATCTGTAGCGAAGCTCCTCCCGGATTATAGAAACAAAAACTCAACAGGACCAACAAGTTGGGCAGCCTGCTGTTAGACTGGTGCTTCATATTTGTCGTTCCTTGCAGCGGTGGTGGACTTACTGTGTGATAGTGTTCTGCACGCTCTTCTCGTTCAGGGTCATTCCAGGAGGGGGATCGCTCTGCAAGGCCAACAGTTCCTTCTGGAGCCTTTTCTGAGGGAAAATAGATAGAAACAACATTGATTCAACAAAATATAAATTAGAAGCTAATTCAGTGTGTGATGTAAATAAGTTCAGTGTGTTCACAGTGGAGGTGAATGGAACCAGACGTTTGCCTCTAAAAGCTCCTCACAGAAAGTTAATCCATCAAATGGTCCTGGTTGTGCCGCCTGACTCTAGACTAGATGTTGTTCTAGTTTTGAGAAGATGCTGGTTCTAAAACTAAACTCTTTAATGGTGGGTGCAGTGTGTCGTGAGGTAAAACTGTCCCTACGGAAAAGTGATTTAGTTCAGATTCACTATTTTATGATCATCAACATCCATATAAACACACACGTGGAGACACGTGGAGCTTCACTGGGGGGCGACAGAGAATAAAACGACTGGATTTGTGTTGGAGACGTCTGGTTCCATTTACCTCCACTGGAAAGAAATATCTCAAATCAACTTTTGTTTAAGAACAAACACTCTCTAAGCTGCTCTCGACACTGAATTATGAGGGGAAACAATGCTTTTCGTATTATAAATAAAGTTCTACAGAAGGCTCTATAAGTAATCTAAAAAATCATACAAATTCATACAAAATATGACGGGTATATTAGACTTTTTTGTCAAATTTTGCGAGATTTTTTATTGTGGGAAAAACCTCAAGCAACAGCCTGAAAAAGGCAAACAATAATAGCCAACGTGCATTAAAAATAATTTGGGAGCTTAAGAGCTTAATAAGGATATTATTTCAGTTTAGAAAATTAACCGAAACGTTTTTTATAACCCTACCGGAATGCAGTTTGGTTGAAAAAGCTTTTAATCCTGTTTTTAACCTCTCAGTTTTGTGTTTCATCCCACTTTATGTAGAATCGTTATCTGTTTGGACCGAAAGAGGACAGAAATAATCCTGGTTTTTGCTTTCAATTTTGCTTTAAATCTTAAAAAGAACATCCGAACAGCAAACCAAATATATTTTTAAAAGCCTAATATATTATTAAAATGAATAATAAGTGTAGAGTTTATAAAAAGTCTAAAGTTTATAAGGACAACGATAGATAAGCGTATATTATCTCAAGGCTAAGCTACCAAAGCCACCTTAAATAGCGCCACAGTGTCCACGCTGCTGTCTGTGTCGTCGCACACTGCTTGTAATCCAAACCACTGCAGGATTTAAGGTGGACCTGAGGAGTTCCATTAACTCAGCTTACGCAACATTAGCACGACTAAAAACACAAAGTGTAAATATTTTACACGGATTATGACCTAAACAAAGTGACTTTTTAATGAAAAAATATTATTTTGTTCATTAATTCTGCTGAAGGAGCCGCCGGCAAGTGCAGGAAGGCACTATTCTGGGTCAGAGAAATATTAATGTGACCAAATAAACAAACACAAATACACAGCGAAACACTAACAGAGGAATATGCAAACAACAAACATAAACAAACAACAAGAAGAAATAAAACAGGCGAACAGGTGAGACGGACCTACACAGCTTACCTGCATCGACGCCATGGTGGAAACCCCAGCATTTCACACACACACACACACACACACACACACACACACACGCACCCACGCATACACACACAGATATACATACATACACACTCACACATTCAAACATAAGTATGAAAAGACTATCAATTTATTAAATTATTACCGTTATCATTTTATTACAACTATTTTATTACCATTGATCTACTTCTAAAACTATTACTATAGTAAAAACGATTATTGTTATATATGTATATATAACAATATATACAGTAGTATATATACTTTTTTTACTATTATCATGCTATTGTCATGCCAATAATAGTAATAATTATTATTTGTTGTTATGATGACGATTTAATGAAGCAAATGTTCTTTTACTCTGCAAAGTTTGGGTGTATTTGATGCTTGAAAACACAGATTGACCTGCCATCAGGAGATATACAAGTCTGATCCACTGTAATAAAGAAGTTCAGTTCATTTTTTAGCTCACAATACGTCATACTTTGTCCTAAACCAGGTCCACAAGTCTGATCTACATTAATGAAAAGCTGGATGTGGTTTGTGGGTCCAGAGAGGAGAAGGGTTTGATTGTATGAAAGCATTACTGGGGTCAGATAATGATAATAATAATAGTACTTTTATTTAGATAGTGTCATTCTCAAGGTTGCTTTACAAAATAGTACAGACACACAACACACAGCATAAGACAGACAGTCATTAAACTCCAAATTACCACAACAGAGTCCAACAGCAGAAACCAACAAACAGAAAGCAGGAAAAAGAAGAGCGATAACATTAATGTTGAAACATTGCTGTGAGGATTTGATTGTATGAGAGCATTAGTAAGGTCAGGTACTGATGCTGGAACATTGCTGTGCAGATTTGACTGTATGAGCATTAGTGAGGTCAGGTACTGATGCTGGAACATTGCTGTGAGGATTTGATTGTATGAGAGTATTAGTGAGGTCAGGTACTGATGTTGGAACATTGCTGTGGGGATTTGATTGTATGAGAGTATTAGTGAGGTCAGGTACTGATGTTGGAACATTGCTGTGGGGATTTGATTGTATGAGAGTATTAGTGAGGTCAGGTACTGATGTTGGAATATTGCTGTGAGGACTTGATTGTACGAGAGCATTAGTGAGGTCCGGTGCTGATGCAGTAACATAGCTGTGAGGGTTTGATTGTATGAGAGCATTAGTGCGACCAGGTACTGATGTTGGAACATTGCTGTGAGGATTTGATTGTATGGGAGCATTAGTGAGGCCAGGTACTGATGTTGGAACATTGGTGTGAGGATTTGATTGTATGGGAGCATTAGTGAGGCCAGGTACTGATGTGGAGGGGGTTCAACTCTCCTGTACTGTAGCCGTCACTTATTAAAGTGGTCAAACCTATTGTGAATGATAATTTTTCTTAATCATTATATAATATTCTGTGTTGTTGAATTTTTAGGTGTAAATAAATACACACTGTCTACAGAGACACGTTTATTTACTGAATTCATAATAATGGAGAACAAAATAAAACATAAAATGTGACCTGTGAAAAAGTTATGGCACCTTTTCTGTTTTTTCCCCAACACAAAAAAAAGAAACGGCACTAAAATCAGCATAAAAATGCCATAGTGAAGTGTATTCTTTGGCTAAACATGTTTTATGAGATACTGTTTATATAATTATCCATCATAGCGATGTATGCTGTGAGAGAAATGAACTCTTGCAAATCATAATAAAAGATGGCACTTAGTTTCACTTCTGTAACAATAAAAGCAGAACAAATGATGCGAAAGAGAAGAAAAAATACTTTTTTCTTTTATGTTTAAACATAGAACGTCTTCAAACTACAACAAACATGAGATGATCACTCACTTATTAATGCATTAGAACCTGATAAAATGCATTAAAAGCATCACTATTAAAGCATGTAATGAGAGCGTACGACCAGGTAAGCGTCTCTGCATGATAAACACACCTTTGTGATCAAACATCAGTGCAAAATCAGTGCAAATACAAACAAACAAACAAACATTTCCGATCGTCTCCGTACTCACAGTTTACCCCGCAGGTTTGAATAAACCTACTCAACAGTCTAAAAAGTTGGCGGCCATCAGCAGTTCCAACGCGATCTCAGGCGCGATGGGGAACTCTGGGATCTCCGTGGAGCTGTTTGTGTAACGAACCTTGTAGGTGAAGTACATGCACACTTTGGAGAGAACATGGGACGGAATCTCACGGAAATTGATCTCATTTGCTTCGTTTTCGGCAAACTGACCTGAAGCCAAGAAGGAAAAGAAGACTTCAGTTAAAAAAAACAAATCAGACGCGACAGTGAAATACTTACATTTACATCTTTGCGTTTACCAGAAACTTCTATTTAAAGAACATATTTTACATATCACAGAAGAGAGGGAATGTAGAGCTATTGGTGTAGTGTGCCTGAGAGCATTAGTGATGCTGAAACATTGCTGTGAGGATTTGATTGTATGAGAGCATTAGTGACGTCAGGTACTGATGCTGGAACATAGCTGTGAGGATTTGATTGTATGAGAGCATTAGTAAAGTCAGGTACTGATGCTGGAACATTGCTGTGCAGATTTGACTGTATGAGAGCATTAGTGAGGTCAGCTACTGATACTGGAACATAGCTGTGAGGATTTGACTGTATGAGAGTATTAGTGAGCTCAGGTACTGATGCTGGAACATTGCTGTGCAGATTTGACTGTATGAGAGCATTAGTGAGGTCAGGTACTGATGGTGGAACATAGCTGTGAGGATATGGTTGTATGAGAGCATTAGTAAAGTCAGGTACTGTTGCTGGAACATAGTTGTTAGGATTTGATTGTATGAGAGCATTATTGAGGTCAGGTACTGATGCTGGAACATTGCTGTGCAGATTTGACTGTATGAGAGCATCAGTGAGGTCAGGTACTGATACTGGAACATAGCTGTGAGGATTTGACTGTATGAGAGCATTAGTGAGGTCAGGTACTGATGTTGGAACATTGCTGTGAGGATTTGATTGTATGAGAGCATTAGTGAGGTCAGGTACAGTTGCTGGAACTTTGCTGTGAGGATTTGATTGTATGAGAGCATTAGTGAAGTCAGGTACTGTTGCTGGAACATTGCTGTAACGATTTGAGTACCTGACCTCACTAACGTTCTCATTGTTCAGGCTGGTGCTGATCCACTTCACTGTGACTGAGACTCACCCGGGCCGCTCAGCATGGCCTTAATGGTGCCGGAGGTTAAGGCGTGTTCTCTCTTCACTATGAACTCATGCCCATCTGAGGAGATGAGCTTCACGTACAAAGCATCTGGGCCTTCACAGCCACCATAGACTTTCTCCTCACCATCTGGAACAAATGCAGAACACTACACTCACACCAGCCCTCAGATATGGAGTCTTAACTATGGACTGAATCACAGAATGAGTTCCTTACTCCTGACTACCACAATAACTTTATTCCATAGAATTAAACAGGCTGTTTCGGTTACTGTGCCTTTAAGACTGATATAGGTAAATGAGCTCTGTTAATGGCTTTCCTTTATTGAGGCTCATGTATTTAGTGTTCACTGTGATACTCGCTCTAGCAAGCTCTTTGTGTTAAGCTGGTTTGGGTAAACTTTATATTAAATTTAGTCTGATTAGATGAAAAAAAATGCAGATGAACAAGTACTGACTGGTCTAAAGTGATTAAATATTAATCCTTACATGAACAGCACCCTTTTTACTATTACCTCTAATAATAATAATAATAATAGCAAATTGGAGACAGAAATTAGTTAATTGGGTTAGTGCTGGTACTGAGCAGCTTGACTGATTGTACGAATGTTCACATATTTCTTATTTACTAACAAGCTATAAAATCCACTTTTTTTTCAAAACTGTGACTTCAGTACAGACCCATCCTCCTCAGAGAAGCTCCTGCAGAAACAAAAAACACAAATTAGACCCAGAAACAGACCTGACCTGAGTGATTAAAGTGTCCAAAAACACAAAAATTAAAACATACTATTATTAATATTATGTTTGAAACTCCATATACTCCATATAATCTCCATATTACTCAGGTTAATATCTGGTTTAGTTAACGAGAAATAGTAAGATGAATAAACTCTGATAAAGCTAAGGATAAAGAAACATAAACAGCAGTGATTAATAATTAATAATACTACTAACCACTACTACTACTACTACTACTACTACTAATAATAATAATAATAATAATAATAAAAATAATAATGAATGAGTGTAAGGTCTTGAAGCTACTTTAGCAAAATAGCTAACGACCAAAATACTCCAAAAAACAACCTCCTGACAGACTAACCGGCTCCTAAACTCAAATCAGAACAAACTTTAACAAACCGTCAAAGCAATTCACGCTTTCCTAAATGTGATGCGATTTTAACACAGAATATTTTTTATCTTTTTATTTTTCTCACCAGAAAAACACTCACCACAACACACAGGACGGGTCTTCAAAATAAAGGTCCGCCGCGGATAAACTAAACTATACTAAGCTAAAAAAAAAATATCAATCAGTCAAAATAAAGCAGAATAAAATACATTCAAATATACAACATCAAAATAAATAAAGTAAATTAAAAAAATTAATGGAACAATAACAAAATAAACATTTAATAAATAAATAATAATAATAATAATTATTATTATTATTATTATTATTTTTAAAAATCTAAAGATTACGCCCTGTTGCTCCCGAAGTTAGAAACCCATTTATACCCTACCAGCTGTTAACCCTGTCAATAATGTTGGATTTAACTTATTTTAATACTGAATATTAATATGAGTATTTTTGAATATTTGGCTATTTTAGCTCTTGTGGAAATTACCTGGACAGATTCCAGATTTTTCATTTTCTTCTTCTTCTTGTTTTTATTATTGTTGTTAAATATCACAAACATCCTTGTAAATGGAAAGGCTGCACACCTATGTCTTTTATGTTTAGAGGAAACATTGTATACTTCAACGCCTTTACTTTTAGGTCGTACTTTCTACGTGTTCCATTTAAAATAAAATATTCATTGTTGATTTTGACCCTTTAAATTATGAGTGCTCTAAAGTGTAGTAGCATACACACCCAATAGTGTTAGCTCAAACTTGTGTTTCCGTATCCCAGAATAAAAGTAAATAAATAAATGAATAAAACGAGTGAACGAACGAACCAATGAATGAGTGGATGGATGAATGAATGAATGAATGAAGCGTTAGTACGCCCTATGGTGGTGGAGCTGCAGAGAGTAGTCAGAGAGCAGGTACCCAATGTGGACAAAAGTATTGGGACGCTCCTTTCAATGAAACTACATTCAAATCCATACACTTTAATGTGGAGTTGCTCCCCCTTTGTAGCTATAACAGCTTCCACTGTTCTTTGAAGGCTTTCCACAAGAATTTGGTCAGGCACTGATGTTGGACGAGAAGGCCTGGCTCACTAGCTCCGTTGCAGTTCATCCCAAAGGTGTTGGATGGGGTCGAGGTCACGGCTCTATGTGGCCAGTCAAGTTCTTCCACACTGAACTCCTCCAGCATGTTTTTATGGAGATCGCTTTGTGCACTGGGACTCAGTTATGCTGGAATAGAAAAGGTTCTTCCTGGGTCCACAAAGTTGGAAGCATGACGTTGTCCATATTGTCTTGGCATTAGGATTGTCCTATACTGGAATTAAGGGGCCTGTGTTCCAGTACATTTGTGCTTATAATGTAGATGTTTATGAAGGTCATAAATGAGTGGAATGGGCATCAGACCAAAGAAGCGGAGACCTGTGGGTTAAAACCCCCTTAGAAAAGTAAAATAAACAAAACTTTAAAGAATAGATCTGGAGGTTTTGAAGGTGAAACAAGACAGCAAGTGTGAAGGTGTGCTGACATGATTAGACTAGAAAAGATGACATTTTTGGTCATAACAAGCGGAGAAAAAGATATAAAGAGGGAAAGATGTGTGTAGATGAATACGTAACTCCTGTAACTCCTATAACTCCTATGAGATTGAAATGAAACGAAGCTTCCAAAGACAGCAGAAACCTCACTGTGCAGCTTTTCTAGGGTTGTCCTGTTTCTGCACCTTCAGTAAAGGGTGTCCTGTTACTCTGGACCAGTTTTAAATAACGCAGTGCGGTCCACGCTGTAACTGGGACACACCACTCTAGAATAAACAGGGGCAGGGTGGCAAAAGAACAGAAACAGGACATTATAGTCCATTTAACCAGAAAGACCAAACATACAGGTGCTTTATACATACATGTTAAGGGCCACCACTGACCAGGTGATACCTGGTGGCCCACTCATCACTTTATAAGAAACCCCTCTTGTAGCTGAACCAGCATCTCACAGCACCATGACAGTGGCACTGCTGGACAGAGGTGGTCCCTTTGTATGAAGAGGTTGATTATCTGTACACAGTATGGTGCACCCAAGCTGGTGCTTTTGATAAAATCTCTATGGCAGAGAATATTGCCGTTTCCAATATACAGTCCACCACTTGCATTTGGTTTATTGAACTAAATGTAATTAAAATCTTTTTCATTGGAGTCCTATAGTTTCTCAATTTAAGTACAATGGACAAAAAGTGGATAGTGAAATCTCACACTGCAAAACAACACATTATTATTGTGGTGCTCGTTCCCTTTAAAGAAGTATAGACTGTTTAAACAGTACTAGAAAAGTGCATTTGATTAAACACTCCACATATATAGGGTCATGAAAAAAAATAAGACCAGTTTCCTTCAGTTTGTAGTTTGCAGCAGTGTCTGTGTAAAATGCACAGGTGTCTATTCTTTTCTGAACTATTGCAGTGTGAGCTGTGTAAAAAACAATTAATGCCTCTTGTGTTGAGTGCAGTAGTGTCTGTAGAGCAGCTTTTTTATGGTCTCTGTTCCAGCAGCTTCCCTTCTGATTCAGTTTCTGATGGATGAAAGCTCTTAACATCACTGTTTTAATTGTTGCAGCTGTAAAATAATGTAGTGTTGTGTAGTTTAATATTTCCAAGATATAAGAAATTATGTATTAGATTTTTTGTATTGAAACAGGGAAAAAAACCTGCAACTTAAGACTTCATTTTACAATGTCTTTTATTATTTTTTTTCCTAATTACAGACTCATGGGTTAAAAATAAAAAATAAAAAAAAGCAAAAACATTTTTTTCCCCAAACCCACTCCCCATCTCAAAAAAAGAGGAAAAAAAACCCAAAGGGGGAAAAAATAAAAATAAAAAAAGGGGGGAAATCCCTCTCCAGGTGCCACCCTCCACCCCCCACCCCACCCCACCCACCAAATAAAAGCTTTACGCCCTTCCTTCTGTGAATTTCCGGTTCCTGTGGCCCCCACATCAGTCCTCGGGTCGTGCCGGAACTGCACTGCGCGCTGAGAATTCAGGGCCCTTAAAATTGACCTTAACCCCCCCCCACTTTAATAAACCCCTTTCTGGTCCTGCCTCGCTCTCGTCCCTCGCAATTTTAACCAGCTGCTGCTATCGTGGCGTAGCTCTCACTATATAAATATGTGGTGGAGGTGTGTGGAGTGTGTGTGTGTGTGTATGTATGTATGTATGTGGGCCTGATGCATGTCAGCCTGTGGGGGGGGTGTGGGGGAGTCAGAGAGAAAGTGAGAGAGAAAGAGATGGAGCGAGCACGGAAGAGAGAAGGGGAGGGAGAGAGCACTACACAGAGGGTAGAGAAAGTGAAGCAGAAGGAAGAGAATGGGACCCGTCCACCCCACATTAAAAAAAAATCCAGTCATGCTTGAGGATGCTACTGCTGGAAAGAGGGATGAGGCAGTAAAACAAAAATAAACAAAACAAAAAAAAACCTAACTCTGAACTGTGAGTGGCTTGGAGAGATGAAGAGGTGGAACGCAAGACAATGAAGGCTACAAAGGGAGAGTGGAGAAACAGGGGTGAGTGAGGAACTGAGGGAGGAACGTGAGGATGGGGCGAGTGTCTTCAAAGCTCGCAGTTACAAAAACAACATTTAAGGAGGAAAAAAAAACAAAACATTCTGCTCTTAGGAATTCCACATGTTCACGATACAGTTCGAGAAAAAACCTCGCAGAAACATCGAGTGGGCTGTGTTTGGGTTCACTTTTCTTTTTTTTTTTCAGGGGTTGTGTGAAGAACTCACAGCCAGACAAAGGAGACACATCTGCAGCCTGAGATAACATCATCTCCAATTCTGAACCAAATAAAGGTAAAACAAAAAACAAACACCAAATTCTCCCCAAATACGCCGTTTCTGTACCTTACCAGGGCGACCGCACCACCTCCGCACACGCACGCACACACACCCGCACACTGAAGCCAGTCAGTCAGTCTGTCTGTCCGGGAGATCTGTTTTTCCTCCTCTCTTCCCCCCCCCCCCATGTTTTTTGTCTTTTTTTTTCTTCTTTTTTTCTTCTTTTTTTGAGAGGAGGGTATTTCTTTCTGTATTTGAATGCATGTGTATGAGTGAGTGTGTGTGTGTGTGTGTGTGTGTTTGAGTGTGTGTGTATGTGGACAAAAGGGTGACAGTAAAAGGGGGGTGGGGTGGTGGGTGTGGGGTATTAGTAAGGGGAATACCACGATGTTGATCGCCCTCGGCCCCTGGAAAAGAGAGAGAAAAAGAGGGTGAGTTCTTTTTTTTTTTTTTTTTTAATTGATTTTTTAATTTTTCCCCCCCGGTTGAAGATGGGCACCAATTGTTCAGGGTTAGAGTGTGTGTGCATGTTCCTACTGGACTAAAAGCTACAAACAAGACTACGGTATACACAATTTACAGTTGTTATAAATGTATACCACCTCGTACTGGAGGAATAATTCGCATTTTACGGTTAATCTGGCAATTTAGGGTGGGGGTGGGGTAGCCAAGAGAGTAAAACTCATTAAAAAGTGCATTAAAATATTCAAGCAATTAAAAAAGGGTTAAAAGTGTTGGGGGACAGTGAAGGCATCCTCTCTCCCTCTTTCTCTCTCTCTGTAAGGGCGCCTCCTGTGGTCACTGTAGGGGAGAGATTTTGGGGGATGTTACCCCTCAACACACACACCTTACAATCACCAACATACACTCATCTTCACAAACCACACACAACTGCAAGCACACCCAATCAACACAGCTGAACAGTCACGTACACCTCCCCCCGCACCCCTCCAGCCCACCCCATCCCAGAACTACCCCTCCACCAAGCATGTGCTGATAAAGGCACAGCGACTGGTTTGATACTGAGGTCAATATCAGGCTGCAGGAATGAACCCTCCATTCTGGAAGTGAGAGCCAGCTGAGCAGGACCGGACAAAAAAATAAACAAGGGAAAAGAGAAAGACACCACTTTCCATGTAAAAGTAACTAGTTAACTGAAAAAAGTCTAATTAGACTCACTTAAAACCTGCTTTCTACTATCTGACCACACAGTATTTATTAGACTTATACTGGTTTGATGCAGTTACTAATGTAACTGAGTCAGCTTAACAAATTCATAATCAACTGTATAGCAGTTACACAATTTAAGGGGGGAAATGTGGGAAAAATGACTTAAGAGCCAAAATGATGTACTGCAGCTTAGTGTAGACACGCCCCTAGACAACAGACACACCCCTACACCAGTGATTGGCAGCAATAACTCTATTGCGTTTGCAGCATTGATGGCGAGGAACAGCTGTTCGTGCGCCAGACCTTCAGATCTAACCATGCCTGAGACTGGAGGACAGGAGACTGAACTTCACTCACATGATCCATCTCCCTGCTTGAGACCCCCGAAAGTACAACTAGACTGCATTTCACTAGGAAATCACACTCCACTTCTTACATTAGTTTGGTGCCATGATCTCAAACAGGTTTTGGGGAGAAGGGTGGTGGTGTCGCAGTGGGTAGGATACTTGCCTCTTGACCAAGAGGTCATGGGTTCAAATCCTACCACCAGCACACCACCACTGGGTCCCTGAGCAAGACCCTTAACCCCAAGTTGCTCCAGGGAGACTGTCCCCTGTAATTAGGAATGGAAGTCGCTTTGGATAAAAGCGTCTGATAAATGCCGTAAATGTAAATGAGAAGTGGCATCACGAACCGGGTGGAATAAAAACATCAATACATAATGAAAAGAAAACTTTAGAACTTGATCGCACTACTAAAACATCCTCACCGAAAAGCCACAGAATGAACCCACTACCTGCATGACAGACTTCCATTTAAGTAGACCGCACTAAAACATACTACTACAGCCTTCAGAGCAAAACCCAGCAGATGATGTCCCGTCCCACCAGAGGACTCTCAGATATCCAGCTCTGACACACAGCCAGCTTCTCTAGTCTGGGATCTGAGCATGCCAGTCAAACGCAGGAGTCTGGATGAGTGAGAATTCGGCGGCCGTTCATGCAAGATGGAAAAAGGTTTTGTTCTTTGTATTTAAAAAAAAAAAAAGGGGGGTGGGGTGGGAGAAAGAAGGGAAAAAGAAATCACCCCATCTCTACCCAGCATACAGACGCAAGTGTCCAAATGGGGTCATGTTTTAAACTAATTACAGTTCACAGGCCCACCCTCAGCCAACTCTGACATTTAAAAATGATTTGCCTTGGTTTCAATTAATCCTGGCTCCGCCCACAAATATGTTCCCCTTAGCTACCGTCAAAAAATCCCCCAAAAAGTCCTATTTAATCCAACAAGAAACTGAAATGCATTTGGCTACAAATCCCAAACTTTGTTTAGACCAAATGTTAACACACAACCAGCTAATGCCACTGTTCAGAATTATGGCACCTATTTTGATGAAGATGCATTAAGACACTACTTCTAGTAAGCCTTCTAATTTTTAATAACAATAATCCCTCCATTCTACGCGGACCAGCACTTGACAGATTCAGTCTAACGCAGATTTTTCTGGGAACCTAACTGTATTACCGCCACCAGTTCAGCGACGGGGGCAACAAACAGAAAAGTTGTCAAACGTCATAAAAAGCAGAAGAAGCTGCCTGCTGCAGCATGTAGCATGACTGCTCCATGTCTTGTGTTTTTTATATGGCCCTACTGCAATTTTCAACAGTTACCTCAGTTTATTTAGTATTTGTAAGCTGTGCCCCATCTAAACATGTGGGTAGAGTGTGTTATTTTAACGTTTGTTAACGAGTCTTTGTTTTGGCACGCCACCAATGCTAACTTTTTTTAGGCAATAAAGTTTTCTGATTCTATTAATTTACCATCACTTTTTCTTTAAGGGTAATGCATTAAACAGAGTTTAAAATTAAATTGAAAGTGTTCTGGGAGCATATTTAGGGCTTACGCTATAAAAATAGGCATTTTCTTTTACCAAAACACATGTTTTTTCACTATACGTGAATACTCTTGGAATGCAACCCCCGCAAAAAGCAGGGGATTGCTGTAATTGTTAGGAAAGAAAAAATGCTGACATTAGAAGATGAGAAATTGCTAGACATCCAGAATGCCGTGGACTTTTGGGCATTTAGAAAAGTATTTTGTGTACTTCAGAAAACTAAGAATAATCTATTAAAGAAAATCTTTACTGAAATGTTACATATGTAGTAATGATCAATTACCAACAATTAACACGTCTGAGCACTAGAATTAGGGGCCGTTCACATATCGCGATGTTTGCGCGCGCAAGTCCATTATTTCAAACGTAGAAGCGCGGCAGCCGCGCTCATAATGGAAGCGACGCGGTCGCGACGCACCCGTTTTTTTCAGGCGCGTCTGCGCCGCGTCGAGTTGAAAACATCTCAAATTTTCAGAACGCCGCAAGCGCACCGCGGGTCATGTGACAAGATTCAACCAATTAGCTTCCTCGCCTTCTCCGTTACA
>JBBPDH010000001.1:6845382-6873367 GCA_037974565.1 Clupeocharax schoutedeni
AGCGTTTTCTCTTTTCTGCGTAAATAAATCGTGTAGCAGAGTTTACCAAGGGTTTTTCGTTGGAGGAAATGGACAGCTTGGCTGATGGTTGCTTAGCAACGACAGACGCTTCTAGGCGCGTTATGTGAATGGCCCCATAGGCTGTTACCATATAATTTATTAAATTATTTTAGCAAAGAAAAATATTTTTAAAAAAAACCAAGCACTCAAGTTTAGAACTGATTGTAATTTTTCGAAGCACTGGAATCGTTTACTTGCACGCGCGATGACGTCACACGCTGCGACTTGAATCATGAGGCGGAGAAAGCGGTCCGCAGCACGGTTGTATTTTATCCCAAAAAAAACCACAGTTGTTTGTAACTAGTGTAGTGCCGTTTTAACTTGCAAGGGTGGTAACACTACCAACATGTTGAAACATTTAAGGTCTTAACACAGCATTAAAATTCGAGAATGCCATGTGTTCAATTCTCAGTGCTTGAGTGCAAGCTTTGTGGTTACTTTAACTACAATGCCCCTTATTATCGATATTAATTTATATTTTATAATTATATTTTCATATTTGGACCATATTTTTAATTGCTTAAAGGAAGATAACTGTAGATTTTATTGTTCAAGTGTTTATATTAACCATGTAAAGGACAAGATGATATCCAATAAAACAGCTGCTCTCGAAGCTAAAAAAATGCCCTTTGGCGGTTGAGCGGTGTCTTTCAGGCGAACATACTAAACTTAATCACTCCAAGTGATTCGGTTAAGTACGTTCACTTAAAAGATCGTCAACAACACAACACTACTTCCCACTGCCATTCCTCTGTTAACAGCAAGTAAACAGACTCCAAAACCGCTGCTATTTATTTATTTTTTAATGGAGCATAAGCTCTTCCAGCACTCACTACACCGGAGCCACGGTCCTGAATATTGAGCTTCGGCGTTTTGGCTTCTTAATCTATTTAAGCGATGGATTTTCTCCACCTGTTTTATCTACTATTAGCGAATGAGAACCATCATGGCACACTACTGACTTCCAATCTTAGAACTTCTGTTATATTCTGATCTTTTTAAAAAATGTAAAATATACTACTACTACCCTATTATCCTGCCCTATTATTATTATTATTATTATTGTGTGCCAGGCAACAAGAAGCCCTTTTGCAAATCTCATCTTTATTTTATGACATTGAAAGCCTTTGAGATGTGGCACTAAATGCTGGGGAATTATTTTCTCTTATGCTGAAGTTCGGCATCTTAAACAAGCGGTGAGAAACAGCTCCCAGACAGTAGGCTACTCCGCAGCAGTCAATGTTTAAGAGAACCGCCAAATTATTTTTATTTTTAGGAAAAAGACAGCCTTTCCAGAACTTTGTCTACCGAAGCTTGTTCAGCTCCACCCCTCGTTCCCCATTTTTTCCCCGTCGGATCTGCATCAATCTAATCATTTAGAATCATTTAGTGCCCTCAGTTGACGGAAATCTGTCATAGAGATGGAGAACTTTAATTAATGCGTTTAGCCTAAACAAAAACAATTTCTGGGACAAGGAATTGAAAATGAACTACACCAGTAAATCCACATCCACCTATTCTATAAACTTACGCCACTTAATTCATTTCTACAGAGAAACCTCAACCTAAAAGCCGTCCACTTGCAAATATAAACCCTTATTATACAGCAGACTGGCCCACAGGAATCCCAGGACATTCCATATTTTTTGCAAAATGTGGACACGCCAGGACGCTCGGTTTGAAAACCAACACACTACACAAATGCACGTCTGCTGGCCTTTCACTAACCCGACCCCCAGGTCATTTCCCTCTCACTGCAAGGCCGGAGTTTTGTGTGTAACAGTGTTTGAGATGTTGTAGCACTCACCTGAAGGCCCGTCCTCTGCCTCTAGGGGGTGTATAGCCACTGTAGTATCGAGCCCGGGACGAGGAGAAATTTCCTCCACGTGAGCGGAAACGGGCCCGAGGGAACCCGCGGTCTGTGGTGCTGATTCCAGGCCGATTCGTTCTCTTTGCACCGACCTGGAACAAAAAAAAGCAAAATTCAGGCAACAGGGCTGCTGGCACTCTAAAGCTACACTTAACTGGCCTGTAATACTCTGGCTCAGTTCTCAGGGGGCACTGTAGAGTGTTTACAGTGTGAACTGTGTGTCCTCAGGGAGGCGCTGTAGTGGGTATTATTGGTATTTGTCATTCTGCAAGGGTCTTGTGTTTTATGTTGTAAAGGTTCATTATTTAAAACCATGAAAACATGTCCATACCTTTATCTGCCTCCCTCGAAATAAGGACTCGTCCAGGGCCATGGCTGTCCTAACAGACTCCTTGTCTGCAAACTCGATATACGCAAACCTGAAACGGAGAAACGTCATTTTAGGGGAGATATTATGTAAAACTCACTTTTTACATTGTTTGTAGAAGCAGTAGAGAACCACATGGAAATACCAGTCATATGCTCCTACGAGCCAATTGGACAGTGAGTCCATTGTGGCCAACAAATGGGCAAATTTGCATAGAACCCCTCATCTGTCAAGCCCTCACCCACTACATTAGTTGAAGATCCACCATTTTTTTTCTGCTAGTTTTACGAGCTCGCATAAGACGCAGAGCGCTATGGCTACAGGCAAAGGCAGGTTACAGATTAAGTGTTGTGGCAGCAAAGAACACCACAAATCCCTACACTTTCTTCCAGGCAAAGAAAACAGAAATGGCCAGCAACAGCTAATTTGCATAAAAGTGACAGATCCCTGAAACAGCTCATTTTGAAAGGGACTGAAACTGACAAGAATAAAGCATGTGAAATATGAGTGATTTCGTGCTAAAAAGTTCATGAACATGGGGCAGATCCTGGTGGTTAGGGTGCTTCCCCTGCGATCAGGAAGCCGTGGGTTTGATTGCCAAGACCGCTGGGCACCTCTAAGGTACCCAGAGCAAAGTACCGTCCCCACACACTGCTCCCTGGGCACTGTGTTCCTGGCTGGCCGCTGCTTCACTTGGTGAATGGGTTAAATGCAGAGGAAGAATTTTGTGCTGTGGTGTGTTCACGTATGACAGAATGGTCACTTTCACTCTGTATACCCCACAGACCTACTATAACTTAAGTGGGTTTTGCATAATATGTCCCCTTTAAGCAAAACAAAACCAGCCAATAGGTACTGGTCAGGTTCAGGGATTGGACTGAAAATGTGAAATCTTTGAAAATCCTCCAGGAAGCCTGGGGAACTGTTCAAGACCACATCAACTTAAAATCAAGTCTGGACCTTTTAGTCTAGACTAAAATTGGCTTTCTTTTCTCCGGGATTCCTAGGGCTTATTTTGTCAGGCAGCAATAATGTCCGTGATATTGTTTTTGTGCCAAATCAGTGAACAGAATTAGCAGTCTTTATAGTTAAAAGCATTTAAGACAAAAATAAAAATAACACTAATCTTGACTGAGAATCATTCAACCACACAAAATACGGGGGGCTACCCATAAGTAAAGGTCTGAGTGTGGAAGACTGCAGTGAAAGTGGGATGAAGTGAAAGTGCAGAAGAGTACCCTTTGGGGTGTCCTGTGAACTTGTCACACAAGATTGTGACTCTATTAACAGAGCCGCAGCCATGGAAGTGAGCCTCCAGCTCTTCTGCTGTTGCGCCATAATCCACCTACAGGAGAACAGACACAAACTCCTCACACAACTATCAAACAATTACAGGTGCTTTACCTCATAATAAACATGCTGCTATGTGCCTGTGCAATACTTCATGTGCGTTAAATGCACAATGAGTTCAGATGTTCTTCCAGATTATATTCCTCAACCCCTACATTTACAGTTGAAACAGTGTTTTTTGATGTGCAACTTCTTTACATTCAACACACTATTTACCTCTATTCACACGGTTGTATGTGCAAGACTCCGCTGCTCAGTTTCCACTACATTGACACACCAGGTGCAATCAGATATAGCTGCATATATATATTATTTTTTTGGTCTACTGTGCATTGCTAGCGCGAGGCGTTGCTGCATGTTGGTAGCACGACGCATTAGCGTGGTATAGTAAGGTACTACTGCATACTGGTATTTGGAGGTATTATATGTCTACTGATCTCACTTTATACACAGTCAACATTAACTAAATGACAGATGCGTGCTTGTTCACAGCTCTTTGATGCGTTTTGTTGTTCTTTCTTTTTTCGGACGAAGGAATGGCCCATAGTGAATGAACAGGACTCAACTTTCAGATTGTCCTGCTCGAACACGCTTCCCACCGAACTTCACGCGATACCTCAGGCCAACTTCCCTGACATGCAGTCGGTGATGAACTTCACTCGTGTTTTCTTTTTCTTTCACTCACCCCAACCCCCCCCCCCTCCCTTCACTTCCATTCATTTTGGACCCACACCCCTGAACTAATGCTATGCTAACGCTAACACTAATGCTAATGCAAAGTTCTGCATTTGAGCAAGCACACACTGCATTTTCTCTGCAGAAATGCAGTCTAGTTTTATTTGGGAACGTAAAGGTTTAACAAACAGGGCATGATCAAGCATGGTCGAAATGGGTATTTTCACTATGTGACTTTTTCCATTAATGTATACTGTCACACCAGTGTGGTCTGAAGGTTTAGCACTGAAGATTCACTTGTAACCGATAAACACTGCAGATTAATGGAGATTCAGGATTACAGTACATACACAGCCGACATTTATATTCATACATCTGACAGTCCATCAGTAACTAGGTGGCCGCAGTCTGCTCTGCAGTAAGGTGGAACAAAACGTTCAAAAACAATTCACATTTTTTGTGTGGAACGCAGACAACTTTTGGAAAATGAGTAGAACTGTAAAATATCTCAGCATCAATAGCATTTCTGAATTGTTTTGTTTACATTTGTTACACAAGTGAGTCACGAGACATCAGAAATAAAGGAGCAGTTGTCTCGTCCCGTTCACTGGGATTTTCACTGCATTCGGGAACAGGGGCAACACAGTAAAACACTGGACAAGAGCTGCAGGAGTGACCAGCACAACCTCTGAACACCAGGGGTTAAAGTGTAGTAAGAACATCCTGTGTTTTAATTTAAATGTAAATGGGGCTTTAGGTCTTTTGAATGCTTTGCACAGTACAAGCATACAATGAACAAAATCCAGCTCAGAAACGACAATTTTAATTTTAATGTTACAGCACATTAAGAAATGATGCTTCTGGTTTATTCTTCTGGTCCCTTTCTTACATTTGTTGAACTGAAATCAAAACTAATGAATAAAAAAAATTATAACCTCCATCTCTCACTACCATTCCCACTTTCCTTTTCACCCCGCATCTCCCTCTTTCCAACCCCTCTCTCAATACTGAAGAAACAGTTTACAGTCTGAGGTGCTTCTAAAGGTCTAAAAGATTTTACTTAACATTTCGAATCGACCTAATGTGTAATAACTCCTGTTTGCCCAGCTGTACATAAATGTGATTTTCAACTGCTGAAAGAAGTAAAGACAAGTATATGTGGTCCTTACATTTCCAACATAAATTGATCTTCCGTCTGCTTCCATTTTCTCTTCAATGGACATGATAACAGGACCAGCTGGAGACAGAGAGAGACGGAAGTAAATAAATAAATAATGCAAGAACCACAGATTTGATCAGGTAGTGAACATTTGACCAACCACTTTTTTGATCATATTGATCAACAGCAATGTGAAACTTAGACATGAGCACTAATGGGTTAATAGAAGCCATTCTTAAATAGACATTTTTAAAAAGGCTTATTGTTTTAAAGGCAAATCCACATCCATCTTGAGCTCAAGGTTCCTCAGCTTTTCCTCGACAGAATCTGGGTTACGGCCTTTTTCAGGCAAACCTCTCCACTGACCTCATTGGGGTTGCTCTGGCACAGAACTCTCACACACTGTCTTTCTGTCTCTGTCTCTCTCTCGTTCTGTCTAACTGTCTATCTCTCTTGGTCTCACTCGCGGTCTTTCACTCCATCTCACTCACTCTTTCTGCCTCTACCTCTCCGTCTCACATCTCACTCAATGTCTCTTTGCCGTCACACACACACACACACACAGTCTCTTCTCACACACTGTCTCACCAGGCGGAGGACTGAGGTTCATCTGTTTCTCCACCTCGTTCTGAAGCTCCTTCAGTTTCTCTGCTTCCTCCTCCATCTCTCTCACACGGGCTTTAATGGCCTCCAGCTCCTGGATTTAAACATAAACCTTGATTATAGTGGCAAAGACAACCGTACTTGCTTTAACGCAGGCAAATATGTATAATACTGTAATAAGACATTCACAATACAGGACATTTAACTGAATTCATGAAATATCCCCCAATAATAAATACAAACCTGCAAATACCTGCAATAAAAGTGCAAGAATTCATTTAAATATCCATATTTCTACTGACCGGTTGATTATATTTGTAACAGAGGACTTCACTGCACTCATACAGGTGACACAGAAAACCCTTGGCAACAATAAAACCCCATTTATTGCCATTTATCTACCCGTTTGCAGACATTTTATCTTCATCAACATGTCTTCATTTTAGACTACTGTGACTAATAGACAGAAAAAACAGCAATATTTATGGCAATTATTATAAGTGATCAAGTACTCCTCGTGTTTTAACATTGTCAGGAAGAGAACAGGTAAAGACCCTGTATGTGTTTCAGCAAAAACAAAGCTTGATTTGTTCTCTAGTTTTGTATTCATATCGTTGAGGGTATTTAAAAAATGTATCATTATTAGTCTTTCAAACTCTCAAATGTCAAACAAAAAAGATACAGCGTATCGTTGAACTTTCTCGTTTTTGCCATGTTGCTCCCACCAATAAAAGATCATCACGGTGCGAATTTCCTCACTAATCCACCTATGCTATATTTAAATTGATGTCATTGGTAAAACAGATTTTCTCAGTTCAGAACAGGTTTCACATTGTGTCAATTCAGTGTTCCACATTATATGACTTCATGCATTATGTGATGAATCAAAACACTGTGATGGATTGGGGTGGTGGTGGTGGTGGCGGAGTGGGCAGGATACTTTCCTCTAGACCAAGAGGTCATGGGTTCGAATCCTACCTTCAGCACCACCACTGGGTCCCTAAGCAAGACCCTTAACCCCAAGTTGCTCCAGGGAGACTGTCCCCTGTAGGTAGGGAATGGAAGTCGCTTTGGATAAAAGCATCTGATAAATGCTGTAAATGTAAATGAGGTCTCAAAACAAACCTGATATTAAAACTGTGTGATACGGACAATAGCAGTAATGCCTTAATGGTGCCTACAATCGCATCACTTTTTCTGGAATTAGAGAGTTAAAGTCTTAAATACTGTTTCAAAATGTTGCATTTACATCCCACCCTCGTCTGTTTCCAAATTAGTTTTTGTGAGGTCACAAAAACTAATAGGGCGGCTGGATGGCCTAGTGGTTAAGGCATCCCCCCTGCGACCCTAAAGTCAGGGTTCGATCCCCAAGACCGCTAGGCACTGCTGAGGTACCCTGAGCAAGGTACTGTCCCCGTGCACTGCTCCTGGCTGCCCACTGCTTCACTCGGTGAATGGGTTAAATGCAGAGAATTCAATTTCCTCCGGGATAAATAAAGTATTCAAATAATAAAAAAAAAATTTTCAAAAACAATCACATTTAAATACATCTCCTTATACTGGCTACTGGCCCCACCCACTCATGCACCAATTAAACAACACCTATAACAGGTAACAATTAGTCTTTTGTTGGATTTCATAAGGCCCACAATTCATCAGAACGCCCAGTAACTCACCTGGTTACCCACAGGCTCATTAGCATATTTCAGTCTTTTGTGAGATCATGATGTCTGTGATACTGATAATTAAACAGACGATATATTGTTCAGTCATACATGAGTGGAATCATTGAGACAACCGAACCGCAAAAATATAACTAAAAACGAAACTAGTGTGCGCCAAATGTGCCATTTAGGTAAAAAGATATATGATTGAATATTACATACATGCACTTTTTCTTGACCTGTTTGCATTCATGGTGTTAAAAAGTGTATTGAAAGCTAATAATTGTTAAAAACAGCGCATTACAGGACATTAGGACCTCAACACATGTTTATTTTAGTAGCATTAAACATATCTTCATTCTTTTTTGAACTGATTGCATTTCTAGTGTTAAAACGCAACACACGCGCGCAGCCCGTGAGATGGAGAGAGAATGGTCCAGGGCGTGATGCCTGTTCCACACACTGCTGCTGTGTGTGGCAGTGCTGCATTGCGGGGCAGGATCCTCACCCTCCGCAGCGCCAGCACCGTCCCGGTGTCCATACAGCCCCCCGCCTGGATTCGGGACTGGATCACGGATCCAGAACACTAGTCCGGGTCGCAGACGTTTAAACGGCGGGCACGTGTGTGCGTGTCTGTGCAGGAGTGTGTGTGTGACCAGCATGACAACGCCTCACACACAGGCACCTCACTCGCTTCACATACATTTACCTCACAAACCCTCACCACCCACACCTCGCATCATCTCCCCATCCCTCAAAACTGCTCAATCTCCTTCCAGAGAATAAAAACTGCACATCCTCTCCACCCAAAGGCACTTAAAAACCCCAAATCCCCACACACAGAATTTAAAAAAAAACTGCACACAAAAAAAAAACAAAATCTGCACACAAAGAACAAAACCAACTCATTCTACACCAGGCACAAAGCCAGCACAAAGAGAACTCCCCGTCCCCAACCAGGACCTACATCTCCACCTCCAACACATCATATGAACGGGCATGCAGCAAACAAACAGACATACAATCAATCAGACAAAACCCAGTAACGCTAGCCTCTTAGCCGCTAGCATGACCTAAAATCTTTGAAATCAACAAAACATCAAATATGACAAATAACACGCATTTACTACTTTTCATTTTTCATACGATGCGTCGTAGTTATCGAGGAGGTCTCAGCATGCAGAAAATAAATAAATAAATAATGAAAGAAAAAACCCTCGACGCTAGGCTTAGGGAGGTTAGCACGCTGGCGCGGGTTTACCGTGGCGCTGGCTGGAGGATTCTCTCTCTGAATTATTTTGTCTTTTTGCGGTTTTTGTTCCTCCGTTAAGGCGCGGACGGGATCCCGGGGCTGCGATAATGGCGGCCTGCGTCCTCCCCTCGCCCCCCCGCCGGCTCCCTCGCTTGCCCGCCGCCTGCGTTTTTTCTCCGGGAGTTTTTTTTTCCTGCACTCCCCCCCTCCTCCTTCTCCTCCTCCTCCTCCCGGCCTGCTGCACCAAAATGGCGGCCCGGGCCAGAGCCGCGGAGCCTGGAGCCGGAATGGCGCCGAGACGGCATTGAACCCGTCTCTTTATTACTCCACATGTTATTTTTAATATGATTCTCCACCTCCAGACCGGTCGGGGTTGGTTTAATCTCGGTTAAAGCTCAATAAACACTCCTCCTGTCCCCAGCCCCGGTGCCCCAGGCCCATCTCCACACTCACCGGGTCCTCGATGGCGGCCTCTCCCTCCTCCAGGCCCGGCTCCTCGTCGCCCACGCCCGGGTCCTCCAGCTCTGGATGCCCGGGGTCCGAGTCCAGCAGCGACTCTTCCGCCAGCCCGTTCCCGAACTCAGCCATGCTGCTCAGGCCCGACTCGCCCCTGGGGAGGGCAGCTAGAGGGGCAGGAGGGGCAACAAGAACCCACACTCTCTCACACACACGGAGGGGGCTGGAGAGGGCCTGTCCTCTCAGGTCTTTTCTCTCTTAATACCCCTTTGCTGGTACCTAATCTCCAGAAGAACCGCCGTAAACTCCCCCCACCCCTGCTGAAAGAGAATAAAACAAAAATAAAATGTTCTTGTTTCACAGGGACATGTTCTGGACCCGCGTGGGCTTCACTCGCTGCGTCTTCCAGAACACTAATGCCAGTCGTGGGCGGGCCCTACGCGCACTGCAGCCACCAACTCCAACACCCATTAGTCCGCACGGTTTGTAAAACTCGCCTCCGAAGCACGTCTAGGTCTCCCATTGGCTGCGCATCGCTCCTCAGGCGCGATTCGGTTTTGCAAGGCGAACTGTGATTGGGTCGCGCCCTGTCAGTCACGCATCACACAGTTCAGTGATGGGCACGTTCAGCGAAACGGGCGCGTGGCACAACGTTTAGGAATGGAATTACAACAAAAACACAATTATATTCATTTACAAACTCCTCGGTGGAGATTGTTTGAAATTGCTGGGCAAAATTAGTAAAACAGTAGGAAAAATACATACAGTTCTGGGTTTTTCAAATAGAACGAGGATGCCTAAAATAGTTTTACACAGTAAAGTACTGAGATCAAATCTACCTTATTTGCAATTAGCACGGTCTGATTCCAGTATTGTGTATACAGTGGTATAAAACCATACTCCAATGTGTCATTTTAGGTCTATTAGGGTTGTGAGGTTACACTTATTCCCCTCAAAGGGGCATCATTTTGGTATTAAGCAAGGTCTTGTTTTACTAATTTTCTCAAAATCCAAGTGGTCTCAAATGGTTATTCAAGAAGTTCCTTGAAGTAATCTTTAGGGTTTAGTTAAAATATATGCACCAGTTTGGGCGCCCATTCAGACTGCTCTTTCAAAAGAATAATTACAAGAAAATGTTAGAAATACTTAAAAAGAAAATGTAACTGACTGGTTTTAAGCTTAATGGATATGGAAGCCTATGTTTGAACTTCATGAAAATAACTGCATTTTCCACAGTACTACAGTTTCACTGCATGCTTTCCAACAATTTTTGGAAATAACTTGTTCAAGCCCTCCGAGCACCTTTTCATCATTTGGAGCTTATGGGCCTCTAGCTGGTCTCTTCAGCTCAATGGGAGAAAGATCTGGAGACCGGGGAGGACAAGACATCACTCTCTAAACCAGGGGTCACCCACATGGTGCCTGCGGGTACCAGAGTGCCACCAAGGCCCACAGACAGCAAAACTCACCAGTGAGCAGCATCTTATTTAATCCCATTGCTATTCTTCTTTAAACACATTTGTGTTTCTTTTGATTTGAAAAAAGAATTTAAAACATGTTTATTATAAGAAAGTTTGGATAAGTTTAGGTAAACTCTGTTCTAGTGTATCAAACTGGTAGCCCTGCTTATGGCTCAACACCTGTGAAATAGCGCTCACTTTCAAAACGGTTGGCGAGACCCGCTCTAAACTTTCTGCTTTTCTCTGGAATGGAGAGAATGTTGGAATGAAATTTTGTCCAGTGATCTTTAAACCAGAAGAAACTGTGACATTCAAGAACTGACTGACGTTTTTTTTTTATGATCAACACAAAGTGAAAGTCAGTCACTAAAGATAGACCTAATGAGTCTCAAAACCAACAGTGTAAGTCTTTGTGGTAATTAATGTTCTACTACAGCCTAAAAATGTTGAAAACCAGTCAGTCGTGGGTTTGCCCAAGCATCTGGCCTGTGTGTGTGTGTGTGTATGTATTTATGAATGGGGGTCTCATGCTCCCATTTAAACACACTTGCTTTGTTGGGGTTGTAAATGTGTAATAAACTAGAGAACTATATGGACTTGATTTCATAGGAAAATGTTCATGAAGGTGGTAGAATTGGTCACATGACGTTACCATAATACAACTACAATATTTGGGGTAAATATAGTCTTTATAGAGCATATTATTGATCTTTTTATTGACTGACTGAGATCACTTTAGAATTGGATTCTGTTTTTACTTTTCAATTTTTTTTTGCAAATTAGTGGAAATATCTGGACTCTGGGTTATCAGCACCATATCAGCCTTTCCAAAAACAGGTGTGAGCATTACTAAACTGCTTTAGAGTTTCTAATTAGAAACTGATGTTTACAAATGCCATTTAATGGCAGGCACCTTTAAAAAGCAAGCAATAAAACCTCTTCCTGTTAAAGAACAGTTCGGCAAAGTGACTTGCACTGACCCCAGATAAGGCCAAAACATACTTACAAGTTACTTTAGAAGTCAACAGTCACCCAAAACTTTTCATCCACAAAACTTCTCTGGACCCTCAAACCACATCCAACTCTTCATGGAGGTGGATCAGACTTGTGGACGTGGTTTAGGACACAGTATGACTGGTGTCGTCTGAAACGGCTGCAAGTAGTTCCGTTTATTTTTACATCTCAGAGTGAGTCATACTGTGTCCTAAACCACAACCACTAGTCTGATCCACCTTCAAGAAGAGTTGGATGTGGGTTGAGGGTCCAGAGAAGTGTTTGGTTTGTGTTTATGGTGAAAGATTATTGTGAGTATTAGCTTCACGTTAACAACGGTAGTCTTGCAGACCCCGTCTGTGATCAGGGTGAATTTGAGTTGTTGCTAAACTGTTATTTTGATACCACCGTAGCAATGTCAGCAAGGTACTGGGGGAAAAAATAGAGAAAGTGTAAATGTTTATCAACAGCTTTACCATCACTAAATGAAGTTCAGTTTATTTTTCTGTATAAGAAAAAAAAGGAGATCAAACACAAAATAAAAGGTACAAGGGGAAAAAAAACAAGCTTAAACAATAAACTAGTATCATAACAAACACTGTCACCATCATTGCTCAGGATACCAAGACCGAGCACCTCCGTGAAGGCGCCGTTAAAAACCGTTATGCATTGATAATAATCAAAAACGATGATAGATGAAAACGATAGCGAGTAGTAGTTAACAAGTGATAAGTGTTAATGAAAACAAAAAAAAAAAGACAAAAAAAAAAAAAGCAGGTTTCTATATTACCCATCCACTTCAAACAGTGTGACCCCGCGTGACCCCACCCGTGCCCTCGCATCCGGAGCCATGGCTCCGCAGAGTGGTTTTTTTTTTTTTTCATTTTTCATTTTTAATGAAATAATCTGAGGTGCATCAAAAAACAACTCCCCTCCGGACACGCTCACCCAAGTGCTCCACCGCCGCCAGTCCCGGAGGTGGCCTCAAAGTGTCAGTGTGGGGGAAAAAAACCTTTCTGTTTTGCATTAAAACGACTCTTTCCCACTCCTCCAGCCTCCAACTGCTTTTTTTGGTTGTATTTTTTTTTTTATTTTGTTTAGTTTTAAACCACAGAAAGCAAGAGGAAGAATAACTTTGGAATACCATTTTCTTAATATAGTTCCTTTAAAAAGTTACTTTTTTTAGTTTTTCATTTTATTAAACTATTCATAGTAACATCATTATTCATTTTAATAATTATTATAATGTACAAAAAAAACAACAAAACAATGCTCTTTAGTATTTCCTGTCCTTCACGTCACACCTCCATGCACAAAAGGACCGCCAAAATAAAAGTACCTCGCCAAAAATGACGGTCATCTGGGGGGGGGGGGGTTGTTTAAAATATGACCGCTGCCCGGTACAAGAACGTGATTTTCACCCACATAAAATGCTTCAACACAAAGACAAAGGGTCTAAAATGACTGTTTTCTCCCAAAATTCATTCACAAAAGTGTAGGGGTACACCGACATAGGAACTGTGGGACATTTTTCTGTTTGTTTTTGTGCATTGCTGCTGATCTCGATGGAGATGCATTTATAAAATGTAGAAATTGGAACTAAATCCACTCGGATTCACCTTAGCAATGGTTTATTTTCTTTCTGCAGGGCTGCAAACACAGTAAAATGACTAAAATGTAGATTGTTTAGTGCAGTAAACCCAGTTCTGCTCTTCCAGGAGTCGAATTCGAACATCCCGTCATCCGCCGGGCACGGAAACGATTCCGAAATCATAGTGCATCCCTAGTAGGAAGAGTTGGGCGTGTGCCGGAAGTAAGCAGTGATTATTAGCTAGGGCTGTAACACAGAGAGGGGGAAAAGAGAAGATAGAAGATCCGAGTGGATAGAAGTGTTTCATCGTTTTTTCACAAATCCATATCAAAATCCTTTAAAATTGCGCTAAAAGTAGAGAATCGACTTTGGCTTCTTGCACAGCGGCGAGGTCCGATCCACTCCTGTCTGTTTTCATTGTGTGTACAGCTCAAACAAAAAACTAAAGAAAAACAAAAATAAAGGTCTGCAAAAGCTGGTAACAATTCAGTACAGCCTGACGGACAGTGAGACGTCACCATAAAACAAAAGTTTATTTAGAGTGAGGCCAAAACCTATAAAATGCTTTTAGACCTTGAAGAGGAACAAAGTGCTGGAGGATGGCGTTTGACATCTTTAGCTTTAGCTTCAGCCAGTGGAGCTTGGATGCAGGATTGTCATGACGGAGGCAGCGAGCAGCTCCCTTGTTTTAACAGCGTGGATTCAAATCCCATTCAGCACTTCCCTCAGATCCGGAAAACCCATGAGTCCTTGCTTTACTTTTGTTTAGTCCCTTAACTGGCCCTCCACTAGTCAACTCAGCCCATCATCAGCTTGTCCACCAATGTCGTTATTTTAAAGGCTGACCAGAATAAAAGCACTAGAACCCCATCAAAAATACAACAGGCCAAAGACCACCCCACCTCAAACAAAAGCTGTACCGTCGCCAACCCAGAACGCTTTCGATGAGTTGGGGGGTGAGGTGGAATTTCTCCCAATCAGACCGAGATGATTGGATAAGCGTGACGATAATAAACATACGAGCACAAACGGAAAACGTTTTAAAACTCAAGAGAGCCGTGAAAGACATAAAAGGACCGTTACCACACAAGCATTTGCAATTATTTGTCCAGTATTACCATTTCATTGGATTATTTTTAGTGAACTGATGTGGCGTCAGCGAGTCACTAGAAAGTCAGACGGGCAGCAGAATGTTAGATGGGTCCACTGCCTGACACTAGCTTGAAAACACAAGCACCTTTTTCTCTGTTAGCTTAAGAAGCAAAGCGGGTCCAGGCCCGCGTGCCAGGTCCGAGTTCGTCTCTTAGCTGGTGCTGCTAGCTGGTGACGTGGAAGAAGACTGGCTAGCAACACCAGTGGACGAGCCGTTGTTGACTAGTGTTGCCGGCTGACCAAAGTTAGTGGTTCTCAGTGTGGCCAAATGCCGAGGGGAGAAGACGTGATCGCGTGCCGCGGCCCTCGACTCGAACTCCACTTCACAAACCTCGCATTTCCCCCTTAGTGTCTCGCGGCCCACTGGCTGGCCCACAGCAGGCGGCGGCGAAGGTTCCAGAACTGTCAGTTGTACTGGTTTGGGCAGGATTGGACGGTTGGCTCTCAGCGCGTTGTACTGGAGGTAACTGCGAGAGCTTATGAACACCTTCTTGGAAGGATCAGTGGAATTAGGAGACTAGAGAGAAAAATAGAAACAAGGTAACTTCATCAAGAACAGGAAAACCAAAACAAATTTAACAAGAAATGCAAAAACACGACTAAAATGCAATAACTGCATGAATGTAAGAGCTGATCACAAAGCAAGTCAAGAGAGTCATACAATGCGTAATACATATGCCATATACAGTACTGTGCAAGTCTTGGTGCACGCCTCATTTCTTCATATTTTGCTTCCAAAGGCTCTGACCTTCTTGTGTTTTTAATGTAGTCTTGAGGAACAGAGAAAAAAACCCTTTCAAACATTTATTTGAACAAGTTAGCACCAAGTTAACATATCATTAAAGTTAAAATACAGGTAAAAACTAAAATGTCTGGTATTGGTATGCATTGTGACGACCCTATTTTCTACTGATTTTCTGAACTCACTCACTGGGGAGCTTGCCGCCGTTATCCAACTCAAACACGTTGAAAGTCCCGCCCCCTCCGCTACGTGGTCAAAATGGCGCCCGTTTAGTGCGCCAAGCGTCCATCGTTCTGTACTGCGTTTTCTGGACGATTTCAGTGCAGCATACGAGTTTTAGCTTGGTTTTCAGTTTGAGCGCACTACACCCTAAAATTGCGAACTAAAAGTGTGCAAGTGCGTAATTTCGGACACTGTTCATTTTCATAATTCAGCCAAAATTATCTGTTTGTTTAATGTCACGTTTCATGTAACAGGTTTTCTGTAAAAAAGTGGGACTAAACAGGTAACAGCTAACATCTCACCACACCGTATTATGGTTACTTTATGTCATTCGAAAGCACTGCTAGATGAATACACAGTTAGAAAATAACTTGAGCTACAGTGGCTAATTAAACAACAGATAATTTCAACATAACACCATTATAACTGTACCACAACATATGAGTTCAGGTCAGTTTTAGACTCAAAACTTGAGTTGTGGGTCAGGTATGGGTGGTAATCTGATTTGGCCTGAATAAGGTTCTGGTACAGATTGTGTAATAAGTAATTTTAGCTACACTCCACTGGCATGTCTAGTGTTGTGGAGAGCCTTTACATTAAACCAGTGAAGTTTAAAAGTTGTGACATTGTTTTGCAATGTAATGGTCTTACTAGCTTCTCTTGTTGCAGCCTCCAGCGTTTCTCCTTGGCACGTGTGTTCTGGAACCAAATCTGCACCACTTTCAGCGGCAGCCCAAGCTCTGTTCCCACTGCTTCACACTCCAATGCATTAGGGTGAGCGCAGGTCTCGTAGCAGGACTGCAGGATCGACAACTGCAGGCAGTTCAGGTGTGTCCGTGGTCTTCTTGGCGTGGAGTGCTGCTGCGCATAACTTGCTTCCTTTTGGCTTTGACTGGATGTTGGAGTACTAACGGTCACAGAGGGCGTAACAACAGCTGTAGTGGGTGTAGGCCGTGGGGTACTTAGCCCCAACTGTTCCCTGGACAGGGTATTGATTTTAAACTGACCCTTTTGAGACCAGTAATTCAGCCCATTGTGTTTCTGAGATGTTGCAGTGGAAGCTTTGTTAATTTGTGTAGTGGAGACTTTTGGCACCACGCGATGAGTTGCCACAGGGACAATTTTTTCTTGATCCTGGCCATGCTTGTCCTCCACCTGGTCCACTTTATTCTGTTCCTCAAGCTTGTTCTTCGGAGGGTTGTGAGGAATGGAGGACCCACCACTTAATATAGGAACTGAAACTGATGGAGCCACAACTTTGGGGGCAATTTTAACCATTGTAACTGCACTTACTGCTTCGCCTTTGGTTTTGAGTGCTGACGTTGTACTGCTGGCAACAGTTGAAGATGCTACCTCTTTTGGCCTACTGAAACCCTGGGTGGGGATTTTCAGCTGATCTTTCTCCTCTTTAACCTTTTCTACCTTGGGGGCAATATTTCCAGTTAGCTTAGAAGAAACCCAGCCAGGACTTGTGCTCGGGTTAGATTTGGGGCTGCGTGAGAAAATGGGCTTAGTTAGTGGCCAGGTGAACTTTATGAGTGGTTTACCTACAGCTGCTAATGTGCCATCGCTAATAAAGCGGACCTCCCCCTTCCGCTCCCGAGCCCTCATGTTCTGAAACCAAATCTGGACCACCTTCTTTGGCAGATGCACCCACTCCGAGATTTGTTCAAATTCATGCTTTCCTGGGTTTGGGTCTTTGAAATAACAACCGTACAGCACATCCAGCTGGTCAGCTTGAATTATAGTCCTGGACCTTCTCATGTCCCTAAACCGTCGTGCATTAGGTCGCTTCTGATCTCCCATCTTGTCACTCTCTTTCTCCTTTTCCACTATGGAGGTGTTTACTTTCTCTGCCGCCCTCATAAACACAGTGCTAGTCTTAACCAAGTTATTGCGGTTAACAAGGGTACTGCTGCTGGAATTTGGAATTGTTATGGCAGAATCAGGCTTTACCTGAACAACAATAAGACTGCCGTCTGCAGGGACACCAACCGTTGCAGGCCTAAGTCCGAGACCATCAAGCAAATTAGTCTTTTGTATAGAGGCCTTGGTGCTTGCCGAAATAGATGTAGATGTTGCTGAGCTGTGATTTTTCCCAATACTGAGGTCTAAGGCAGAATCACAGTCATTGCCGTTGGATAAGAATCGAGTTGACTGTGGAAGAGAACCAAGGGCAGAGAATGGAGCTTGACTTCGAACAACAGTTTGCGGGTTTGTGAAGGCTGCTACTTTGGCTCGGTCCCCTTCAGAAACCCCAACTCCGACCATAGATGAGGGAACCGAGAGGACATAGGGACTGAATAACTGAGTGGAAAATGGAGCCAGAGAAAGGGAAAGGGGCAACTGATGCAAGACTGGAAGACCTTGATGGTCAACTGTAACTGGAACAGGAGTAGGTGGGTCCGCTTGGGCTTCTAACTGAAGATCAAGATCAGTATCCTGCCTCTCTCTTTTGCACTCAAACTCCTCCTTATCAATCTCCCTCTTTCTCTTTTTGCTCTTTGTTCCCTGATCATCGTCATCATCCTCTTCTGCATCCGAGAGGAAGACTGTAGTGGAACGGAGAACCTTTCCTCCGCCACTTGATTTTTCACTTGACGTCTCTAAATGTTTAACTGGGCTACTAGGCTCTTCTTTCAACGAACTACTCTGACTCTCCTCATCCGTCACAATAACAGAGGTGTAGAACTCCTCACTTTCTGAGTCAGAGGTCAGACAAGAGTCCCCTTGACTTTCCCTGTCCATCTTTTCCCTGCGCCTTTCTGCGCTGTTCGAAAGATCCATTGCATGGCTGCTTGCGACTGACGGACTCTGTGCATACTCGCTTTCGTCTATCATCAGAGCACCTTCTTCATCTTCAATGCTTTCTTCTCCCTCATCTTGCTCCATCACTTCTGTGCTCTGCCTATCTTTGGCATGACGAGCATCCAACAGCCATCTCCGCACTTCATCCTCGGCTAGCCCCACTTCCCTGCCAAGGGCTTCGCAGTCTTCCCTTGGTGGACTAGCTGCATCAGACTCATTCCGTGATTCGAGAAAGGCCCACAGAACCTGAGACTGAAACTCAGTTAGAGCTGGAGGCCCTAAGGACAAGTATGGACGAGCCTTGCCACTCGTATGTCCTGAGGAAGTTAAGGCAAGGTTAGTCTCTGAAGGGAGGGTTTTTGCAGAACTAGGTTTCTCATTAACAGTATGTTCATGGTCGTGCATGGGACACTGACTGGACTCACTGAGACACGATGATGGGCTACTACACATAAGGACCTGGGCTGCTGAGACTTTATTTGCATTGTTATTCGGAACTCCTTTTGCAACTTCTTCCGCACTCCCCCCTTCTGCTGTGCCATCTACATCCATCCCACTTTCCTCCTGCTCATTGTTCCCACACATTACACTGTCCTCAGCTTCATTCTCACTTATACTAGCACTGGACTCCAGCTTGTGCTCCGTCTTGCTAACATCATTTTTCACAGAAGTATCATCAGCACTTGTGTCTTCCAATTTCTGGTCACTGGGCTCCTGTTTAATCTCATGTTTCTGGTTTGCTTCCACCCCTTTCTCAGTTGTGCTGCCCCTCTCTTCTGGAGTCACTTGACATGCATTGGGGGGCCCAAAGGCAGACCACTGACTCTGTAAACCACTGAGACTTTGGGCCAAGAGAGCCTGTTGTGCTGCGCTGAGACCAAGGACTGGCACAGCTTGCTGCAAAAGCTGTTTTGGGGATTCTGGGTTTGGATTTTGGGGTTGGAGTCCATTCAGGATAAGGGGTACGAGCATCTGAGGCTGGGGTATCAGCTGTGGAGCTGCTGTGCCCGGGGTGGCACCTGCCCCTGCAGCAACGAGAGAGGGGAGGATGGAGTGTGGGAGAGAGTTAGGACTAGAGGTTAGGAGAGTAAGAAAAGCAGACACTGCCTGTGCTGAGGCAACTGGAGAGGAAAGCAATGAGGGTGCTATCTGAGGCTGAACGTGTTCTCCATCTTTGGTCATCGCTGATGATGCGGTCAAGCTTGCTTGCGTGACACAGTTACTGGTCGAAGCATAAGCTAACTGCGTGGAATTGCCCACGGTGGTGGCAGTCAAGTTGCCGGCAACCACCGCACTTCCGCTTCCCGCTTTCGCTGTGGTACCAGCGGCAGCATTCCCCGCGTTCCTTGTGCGACTCTGGTGCAAGACTGACTTCAAATGACTTTCCAGGGTAATGGCATGATTGTAAGAGACACGACACACAGCACACTGGTATGGTTTGTTAGAGATGTAAGGGCGAGAAATAACAGGGGCTGGGATATCACTTTCGCTCCCTCCTCCAGTTCTCATCCTTTGGATATGGGTAGTTGAATTATAGTGGACACTCAGTGCCGACCTGGTGGGAAAAAACTCCAGGCATGCGTGACACTTAAAAGGACGGCTAATGTCACCTTCCAGAGCAACACTGCCTTTATCAGCGGATTTATCCCTATTGACAGAGGCTTCTGATGTTTTTACAGTTTGGGTGACATTCTCTTGATCTGATTCCAAGCCAGCCCAGTCGCCCTCCTCGCTTTTCACTACCGTTCTTTCGACATCTGCTTCTCTTTCCTGGGAAGAGCCGTTTTTGTCACTCACATCCATAGGTTCACCTTCATTCTGGGAAGCCATTAAAGGGGAGCTGGTGTTTTCGAGACACTTCGGCTGCGATATGCCATCTTTGAGAAAGAAACGAGAGTTAATGTTATTCTTTGGGTAAACAAGTTCTGTGTTAGTTATCTGGGAATGAACAAAAGCAAAACTCACTGGTTTCAATTTGAGTGCTGGGTTCTCCATTTTCATCACTGGGACGATGAATGGGAACCACCTTGTGATCAAACAAGAGGGAAGGGGGTTAAACAGGAGCAGTGCGCAAAAAACAAGAGGGGCAAGGGCTGACAAAGACATTCCTAACACAATTTAAATAGAAGTAATAATAATCATGAAAAATACTACTAACTAAACTAAAACTAAAGTGCCCTTCATAGTCACGCATGAGCACAGAACAGCACAGCACGTGACATTCTTTCTCTGCATTTAACTCATTTACCAAGTGTAGCAGTTTGCCAAGAGTTGCCGGGGGTGGGGTGGTGGGTTCAATGTGTTGGGACAGTACCTGGCTCAAGTGTAGGGATTCAAACCCACAACCTTCTAATTGCATGCACAACACCCAAACCCCTAGGCCCCCAGTTGTTCCTACTACTATTAACAACAATAACAATAATAATGATATTAATAATTATAAAAAAATAATAATGAAATACTCACAGTGTCCAGTAGCTTATCAAGGCAAGAGGGAAGCACGCTGTGTTTTTCGCTCAGGTGCAAAGACAAAGCGCCTCGGTTCACTTCACCTTCCTGACACAAAGGACACAACCACAATGACCCCCCATCATTGTCACCGCCCATAGTCTCTCCCAGCTCCTCCTGAAATCAAAAGAACACCAGCGGCCTTCAACATTCTGTTTGCACTGTCAAACAAACAAGATCCTACATCCTGAAATAAATGCAGTTACTAGGGTACCATTACTGAATATAGTGGTATCACATAAACAAGTGATATTTATGGTTAATCAAATAACTAATAAAAAAAAACTTAACTGACCAAACATACAAAATCTTTAAATAAAGACTAACATTTGTTTTATTTAAATCAATTTTTAAGTTTGAGGTTAAATTGACTTGCATTTGAATGGTGTTCTGGGGCAGTAGCTATGTTTTCATCCTTGCATTTACAGTAAGGCCCCATTTTTACACGGATTCAGTCACATACAGATTTTTTTGGAGAACCAGACTCATCATTTGACGCAGAAACCCCCACAATAATGCCGAAACTATAAATATCTGCGTTTTTTTCTTTTTTGTGGCAATAAATTATTGATGTTTTCACACAAGGGGTTCATCACGCCGCGGTGTTCCAATACTTTTGTCCCCTGACCTTCCACGTTGCAAATCTCGGTGGGGAAAGCACACAGACACTTCAAACTTCACAGTTCAGTCTAGAGATGCTCCGATCAGCATTTTTGGGGCCGATCACCAAGATTGCTGATCACAGCCGATCACAGAATGTCAGGGGAATGTGAATCTTTTATCTATAATCTAGCAGAGTTTGCACCATTTGTAGAAATGAAACCAAATCTAATTTAACTATATTGAAAAAGAGAGAGAGAGAGGGGGAGGGAGGCAATTGGCACGCTCCGGAAAAGTCACGAACGAGAGAGAGAAAAAGAGAAAGACAGAGAAAGAGAGAGAGAGGGGCCCATAGAGCGCACGTGCAAGAGAGCGACAGAGAGAGAGAGAGAAACAGGTTTAAAACAGGCACGATCCGAATTAGAGAGAGAGAGAGAGGCACAGAGAGCGTGCATGCGAGAGAGAGAGAGACTGAGACAGACAGAGAGAAAGAGAGTAAATCCGCGCTAAAATATCAAGGTGAAACTCATCATAGCTTGCAGACACTTTGGAAAAACTTCCAGACGGGAGAACTCTGCTGTTGTTTACTAGAGCGGAGCGATTCATGACTCATCCGGGTGAATCACCCGGATCCATTAAATAACTCACGAATCACGAATCCGAGGTCTTCATTGAACCGGATTCATCAAGTCCTAACGTCATCATGTCAAAGTTATAAACCCCCCAAATTATGCATCTTATAACCATTACTTTCTTTAGAAAAACGATTCAAGCAATTCTGCTGATTCACTGCTCTATGCTCAGAGGGTGCCGAATCCGAAAAAAGATCCGAGTATCCCAGCTCTATCGTTTACATGTGCGGCGTGCTGCACGTGTGAAAAAGTCGCGCAAGTAATTTATGTCAAGTGATCGTTTTTTTTGATCGGCGCTTTTGGGGTTCGCCGATCAAGCTATTTTTAGCCAATATCGGCCGATCATGATCGGTGGCCAATCAATCGGAGCATCACTAGTTGACTCGATCTCCAAGAGACCTTTCCAACGAGCCCTTATTTGTATTTATAGCCACAGTAGATTAGGATTTCTTCTCTGAAAACCGTTCACCTCACCTCGCTGTCCCAATACTTTTTCCCGCAACCTTCCCAAGTTGCATACCTCGGCAAGGAATTTAAATAGCCTACAGGTTTACCTTTACATTTTCTTTAAGGTTAATGCAATAAATAGAGTTTAAAACTGACAAAAGTCTTCTGGGAGAAAATTTGGGGGCTTATTTAGGGTTTACACAATACATATATATATTTTTTAACCAAGACACAACGTTGTATAGTTTTTTCACTATAAACAGATGCTCTTGGAATGTAACCCCCGCAAAAAGCAGGGGTTACTGTATAGGCAAATGTAGATTTTGAAGAAAAATACTTGATAGAAATGGTGAATATGACAAAAGTACGAAAACTTGCATCTTACATTCGGTATATCATTTGGTGTAGCATTAGTGGAGCTCTCCTCCAAATGTGGTGACCTGTTTGTTGTGCTAGCAGCAGTTTGAAATGTAGTGGAGCTTTACACGTCTCGGAGAAAGAAAGTGTTCACATTCACCCCTCCAAATAAACACAAAGTAAATCAACTGCAAAATGACAACTATATTAAAACATGTCAAACTAATGATTATCAAAGAAAAAACACAACGGGGAGATGAGATGGTAAACAGACAGAAGGTGCTCCAGCTCATTAATGACCATTTCCAGAGTCAAATTAAACAACAGCAACGAGAAGCTACTCAACACTAAAGATTTCTCTGTAAGCCCGTTGATTTTTTAAGATCCTCTTGCACAAAGCTGATGGATCGCAACCTAATTTGCATACATATTTTAAGTCATTTTCATTAACTTGAACTTAATTAGACAGCTGAAGGGAAACCTGGCAACTGTCTTGTTGTACATCAAACATCAATGAATCTGTTACAGTTATCTGGTTATAATTATACACACATCAGAACTCACTGTAAAGTAAATATACAGAGTTCAACATATATATACAGCAAACTCAAGAAATGTTCAAGGACTTTTCAAGTCAAACGTCCTCAAACTCAAGGACCCAACACAACTGAGTCAGGACATCCAGGTCTTGTGGGGCTTTCCCCAAAGTGCAGCAGTCAGAACCTACTTAAATGCTCTAACGAAGGAGAACTGTAGAAACAGTGAAAGGGTCGGATCCACGAGGTTCACTGATGGTTATGGGGAGTGAAGACCAGACAGAATATCAGCTGTAGAACAAACTGCTGAGTAAATTCATGCTGCTCTGATAGTTAGAACAAAGACGAACAGACGCCAGGGGACACACATGCTGACATTAACCTTGCAAACCATAAATAAAGAGCAACCTGGGATACTGTAGAGGCCATGCGTACCTGAGCAGTGACACTACCGCCACCATGCTTTACATCGGGGGTAGAATGTTTGGGATTATCTGGAATGCTTTTTCTCCATTCCACTCTAAACAAACTGTTCTTGTACCTTTTAATGTGTGGTACTGTAGAGGTCAGTTTGCTAGACCCATTTTAAGCTTAATCCTAAACTTAAAAGGCTTTATTGTTGTTAAATCACCCTTGACATACCGATTTTGCCCTCGCTGACTTAATCCATGTAAATTATAGTCCATATGCATTTCATTAATGACAGTCTGTTAGCCGCTGTCCAGCTTGCAGCTCCTCGTACTCATTTGTGGCTTAAACCACTCATGGTTTGCAATAAAACAAAAAGAGCAGTTTGTGATCACCACAAACACGTATTTGAACAATTTCCTCCGGGATAAATAAAGTTCTCTGATTCTGATCTGATTCCAAAACACTCACAACGACTCTCAAAAAACAGGTTAATGAATCTTAAACTCCTTCTAAAGCTGCATTTAGGGCCCACGTTTTGGACATTCGCCTTCAGTCATCATAAAGTAAAAGTCCGCAATTAACCATACAGGTGTTTAGTAACAACATTTGCAGCATGGCAACCTCACAAACACATCCACCAACATCAGGACACATGCAACTATCTGATACATGGTTTCGTTCAATAACTGCTCTGCCCTCGTCCTAAATGAGGGTTTTATTTCTCACTTTATATCGAAGTGCAGGTTTCGGGGAAATCCGGATTTCGGCATTTGGTGCAGATGTGGGTGAGTCAGGGAAGAATGTGTTGCTGGATGGTGGTGACAAAAGCAAAATAATAAAATTAAAATAGCACAGAATTAAGTGCCCACAAAGCAAATGGGGCTTTCTGATAATTGGCCTTGACAAAATTCCAGCTCAGACAAAACGCAGCACAACGATGCAACCATGACATGATTATTTTATGTGCAAAAAATTGATTAAAATACGTCTTGGTCAGCTTGGAAAATTACGTAAAAGTGAAAATGTGAAAGTGACTATTCTGTCATACGTCACAGCACAAAATACCTCAGTGGTGCTTAGCAGTCTTTTTAATGCCCTGCCTTAAAACTATTTATCTGGACAGTAAATGAGTATTAGCTAGGCGTGGGCATAGATGAATTTTTTTAAACCTAGATTTATCTCACTGTAATCTTGGAATTAATCTAGATTAATCTAAATTACAATGGCTCATTTGAATTCAGCCGAAGGTCTGAAGTCTGAATTTATAGTCATTATTCTACTATTTTTAAATTATATATCCAAACATTTCATACAAGATATCACTGAGCGCAGATACGCACTTTACACATAGAAACAAGACTATGAACTGAAATGAAAAATAATAAGTCTATCATTATTGAATTAAAATGATGTAGTGGCTGTTGAAGCTGCTGTAGGTAGAAGGCGGGCATTAGGACCCAGGGGGAGCTACACGGCGCTGCGAGTAGTAACCGGAGCCCGTTCAGTAATATTTCTCTGGTAGCGGCGTTTGTACTCAGTTCAACAGAACAATAATATGAGTGTCCGTAACTGTTCGCTGCTGAACTTTACTTATTTCCTTAAGAGAAAGGAAAGGTTTGGTGAAAACTTTTTAGCCCTCTATACACACTAATTCAACCAAACTGTGGCATCTGGATGACTGAACATCTCCAACATGGTAGGTCTTGTGGGGGTTCAGTGGCTCAAGATAGCAGCCAATCAACAGCAAGGAGAATGAATAACTTTCGGCATGGTTACTTTCAAAGTGTAGAGGATATCTACGGTGTCCTCAAACAACTAACTGAATTCTAATAAAAAATAATTGCGAATGACTGAAGCTGTGATTTGCATATACATGATTTGTATACACACTAAATTTATATATACACACACACACACAAATGGGTTGCTAAACAGCGCAGACAAACATAAATATCCATGTTGAGGACAATGCCCGGACGTCTCACCTTTTTTCCCCGGCAATATGTAATTTTTCATGCATTATCGTGCCAAATTATTAAGAAAAAATGTAACAAATTAACAAATGAATGTAAATTCAGCTACATTACCATTTAAAAAAAATAACTACATGTTTTTGTACTGTGGAGAGAAACACAAAGAAAGCGCGTCTTGGGATGTTGAAGTAGCTTACTGCTGTTCTCAGAGGCGGGAGGCTTGAAAGTAGACAATCCGAGAACGCTACTTATTTCTTCTTGCTGCTAATTGGCTGCTGCCCGTTATCTTAGCAGCAGTCCAGAATTTTACCCGTGGAGCGTCTCAAGTATTCTTGTGTTTTTATTTTGTTCTTCTTAAAGCTCTGTATTTTTATTACTGTAAATTATAAGTACTTTACTGTATTTACCTGCTTATACAAGCGGTAGTCTATACAGGGTTAACATCAGTATTTACACTCTAGCACTGCGGAAGTTCACTGTACACTATACAGAACAGTCTACCCTCATTAAGGGTAATTTAATTTTATTTTGTGTTTACAATATTAAAATAGGCATTTTAACCAGTTTTTCATTAGTGGGTTACTGTATGTATGTACATATACAGTAATCCCTCAGTCTAACGTAGATTTTTCTGAGAGCCCAACTGTATTGGTAGCGGTAATACACTGAAAAGTTGTCAACCGCTATAAAAAGAAGCCTGCTGCAGCATGTAGTATGACTGCTCCGTGTCTTATCCTTGTATCTTGTGTTTTAATCCCCCCCCCACAATTTTCAACAGTTATCTCAGTTTATTTTGTATTAGTAAGCTGTGCACTGTCTAAACATGCAGGTAGAGAAAGTTTTTTCAATGTTTCTTTTGTGTACAATTCTTTGTTTTGACTCGTCACACACCGCTAATGCTAACGTTTTTTTAAGCAATAAACTTTTCTGATTCTGATTCTGATTATGTATTTACCTTAACATTTTCTTTAAGTGTAATGCATTTAACGGTAATGCACTAAAGGGTAATGAGTTTAAAATGAAATTAAAGTGTATTGGGAGCATATTTGGGGGTTCACACTATAAAATAGAGATGCTCTGATCAGCATTTTTGGGGCCGATCACCAATTACCAAGATCGTGATTTGCCGATCACTGCCGATCACAGAATGGCAGGGGATTGGGAATCTTTTATCTATAATCCAGCAGAGTTTGCACCATTTGTAGGAATGAAACCAACTCCAACTCTATAAATTAATATATCTATATTGAGAGAGAGAGAGAGAGACAGAGAAAGAGAGAGCGAGAGCGTGCGTAAGAGAGAGCGACAGAGAGAGAAACAGAGAGAGAGAGCGAGAAACAGATTTAAAAAGGGTGCGATCCGGAAAAGTCACGGAGAGAGAGAGAGACAGGCACAGAGAGAGAGAGAAACAGAGAGAGAGAGAGAGAAACAGGTTTAAAATGGGCGTGATCCGGAGGTGGGCAACGATGATTTTTTTTTTAACGCCGTTAATCACATGGAATCTGCGCGTTAACGGCAATAATCAAAAAACCCTCCGCAACTATAAATTACCTCTATTGAGAGAGAGAGAGAGAGAGAGAAAGAGACGATTGGCACGCTCCGGAAAAGTCACGAACGAGAGAGAGAGAAAGAAAGAGAGAGAGAGAGAAACAGGTTTAAAACGGGCGTGATCCGGAAAAGTCACGAACGAGAGAGAGGCACAGAGAGAGCGCGCACGCGCGAGAGACTGAGACAGACAGAGAGAAAGAGAGTAAATCCGCACTAAAATATCAAGGTGAAAGTCATCACAGCTCGCGGATGCTTTGAAAAACTCCCAGACGGGAGAACTCATGCTGCCACTGGTAAGCTCTGCTCTGCTGTTGTTTACCTGTGTATCTGGTATCGGCCTCGATACATTTTCTAAAGTACTCGTACTCGTTAAAAGTCCTCCGATACCGGGGGCCGATACCACGATCTGAGAAATGTCTATGTTTGAGCGGCGCGTAAGGGGTTAATCACAGGCACCGAGTGCCCGCCCCCAGCAGCTCAGAGCGGGGAGAAGGAGAGGCGAGACATGTCAGCCGTGTGGAACTATTTCAAAGTGGATAAAGACGACAA
>JBBPDH010000001.1:6999524-7014170 GCA_037974565.1 Clupeocharax schoutedeni
GTTCCTCCAGGACCACAACGTTCCTCCAGGACCACAACGTTCCTCCAGGACCACAGTGTTCCTCCAGGACCACAGTGAAGAGGCAAATTCAGCTGCAAATAGGCATGTTCCATTCTGAATGATCTCCTTCATGGATTCTTCATGATTTATTTTGTTTTATATGGACATTACAGTAGTATTAAAACTGACAAGCAAAGACCACTTACACTGTGTCTGTTTAGTGTCTGTGGCGGTACAGTGTTCAGAATTTATAAAACCTTTACTACACGCGTAATGGCTCGATTCATAAAGGTGAACAGTTTTATTCCCTGCAGACGGAAGCTAGATCAAGATACGGCTGCACTGAGAGATACTGTACTACAAAAAACAAAATTGCATACCAAAAAACACGCACGGCACATATAGACTTTTGTCTGATTTTTGGAGTAAAAGTCAGTCTTCCTCATGTATTTCCACAGAAGAATGAATGGGAACTATGAGGAGTGGCCAAATGGATTAATTAATGTATATTAAACTATTTAGTTCCGGGATTAGAGCTGTTTTCTTAAAATATCCCACGTTTAAAAAGTTTACATTCACACACATACAACCACCAAACAAACAATCCACCAACTAAATAAATAAATATGGGAAAATATAGGAAGAATAATGTTATATATTTTTTGTTTACTTTATTTATTAGTGCATTCACAACAAAAATAGAAAAGAGGAAACGCGAGGAAAGAAATAACTTTTTTCAGAAGGGAAAGGAAGTACTACAAAAACTCTTACTCAGGAAACTACAGAAGTAATGACGTCACTCGAAGTGGACGGACCCTGTGGCGGCTGTCGGCTTTTTCCCCAGCCAGTTTGAGGAAAAACTCTCGGATAAAGTGATAAACAGCTCCTAGCGGGCCGGTAAACTTTTCTCCATTATCCACATCTCCAGAAACGCCCCCCAGGAGAGGGTTCGCGGTGCTCGGTGAGGGGGTGTTGGTTTATATTTTTCGTGGGGGGCACATGGTTCCTCTCCAGGAAGATTGCATCATCCCGCCTGATCCCTAAGTGTATGTGTGAGAAGGGGCCAGAGTGTTCAGGATTTCGGAGTTGGATTAGATAGGGTAGGCGTTGTGGTTGAAGTTTACTTCATATAGGTGTTTATATCGAGCTTTATTGATTTGTTTGTGTTTGCAGGTGTGTGTTTTTCCGTCAGGCGGGTAGAGGGTCTCTCGGTTCTGAAGATGGCGGGGGATGAGGGAGTCACGCTGGGGCAGCCGCACCTGGCTAGACAAGAGCTCAGCACGCTGGTGAGGATCTTTACTCTTTTTACTCTTTTTATTCTCTCTTATTTTTATCGGTTCTGTCGTTTGTGTCCACTGTCCTTTCCGGGGTCCCCGCGTCTGAGCAGAAGAGGAGTCTCCAGACCCTGAGGGAACACGCAGCTCCCCCCACCCGAGACTCTCAGAGGAACATGATCAGACTCTCTTTCTTTAGTGATGTTTATTCAGATTGTTTTGATTATTCTCGTAATTGTCTTTATCGTAATTACCTCCATAGTCTCACAGGAACCTGATTGCCCTCTGTTTTTCTTCTGATTACCTTCTCTCTGTGTTCAGATCACCCTCTTTCTTTCTCTCTGTGTTCTGATCTCTCTCTCTCTCTCTCTTTCTCTCTGTCTCTTTTTCTCATATCATCTTAACATGTTTTAAATGTGTGTCTCTCTGCAGGATGTGAGCACACTGACTCCTCTTTCACCAGAGATCATCAGCAGACAAGCCACCATCAACATAGGTGAGTTGGAAAGGATTCATCAATCAGCCCAGAGTGGTCTATCGCCCCTTTTTTATTTTAGAATTAGGGCTGTGAGACTAACGAAGTCAATAGTCATGGAAATTGTTTAAATAATTATATCCCCCAAAGCCCCTTACAAACTTAGCGTGTTGTTTAGAAATGACTTGTGGTTTAGAACACGGTACGACTTAATGTGAGCTGTAAAAATGAACTGAACTTCAAGGTGGAGCTGAATGCCGCAGCGCCTTTTAACTGGGTCTGTTTTCACAAACTGCCTCAGGAGCAGGATTGCTGATCTAGAGCCTGTAGTGCTGGAATTCAGTTTGTCTATTGGGGTCTCAGTGTTCTGATATTGTGGAGTTCCAGACTGACTGAAGCACATCTAGAAATCCTGCAGGCTGTTACCGGCCCAAACTTTAAGTTTATGATGTAGAGCTTTCAGAACTCATCTGGTACTGGTTTGACTGCAGGAACTATCGGTCATGTGGCCCACGGAAAGTCGACAGTGGTGAAGGCGATTTCTGGAGTTCACACTGTCCGGTTCAAGAACGAGCTGGAGAGGAACATCACTATAAAGCTGGGATATGCTAACGCTAAGGTGAGTGAAACAGCAGGCTTATAAACCCCTTTAATTTATTATTATTATTATTATTATTATTCCTTAGTTTTTGTTTAATTATTTCTGTCCAAACAGCTCACGGCAGGTGCCCTTCACGCCGTACAGTAACATACATTTTACAGTAACATACATTAGAAGTAAAGGTTTCTTCTAATGGTTTTCCCAGCTCTGGCGAGTTGCTAGGATCGATTAGAAATGATATTAAATGCATTTATATGAATTATTAAAATGACTGAATACAGACTGCCTGGTTTGCTGGAGTGTGTTTTTGTTGCCTTACAGAAATCTTTAGGAAAATACTGAATTTGAACAACCTGCCTGTATATTCTCAGTTGGCAAAATTCCTACTGTCAATACCTGTGAGATCAATTCTGCATACTTACTGTAACATGCCAGATAATGTCTTTCTATTGGCTGGTTAACGGTGGAATGAGACTCTTGTATTCTGTCTGAAATGTGCTTTAATAGAAACTGCTGTCTTTCTGTCAGTTCCAATTTTTTATTAATATTTGAGGTAAAAATGCTGATTTGATATTTTTGTCAGGTGTATAAACTGGACGACCTCAGCTGCCCGCGGCCCGAGTGTTACCGGTCGTGTGGCAGCAGCACTCCGGACGAGTTCCCCACAGACATTCCCGGCACCAAAGGAAACTTCAAACTAGTCCGGTACGCTGCAGCCTGTGGTTCGAGCACAGTTTTCACTGTTTCTGATCTGAAGCAAGTGATGCCGCTGGCGTTCCTCTTGTAATGAGGGTTCTGTTGTGTTCAGACATGTCTCGTTTGTGGATTGCCCGGGTCACGACATCTTGATGGCCACCATGCTGAACGGCGCAGCTGTGATGGACGCCGCTCTCCTCCTCATCGGTTGGTGGTTTTATATTAATTATTTTAATTATGATCCTTTCTCTCGCCTTTAGCCAGTTAATGAGGCATTAGGAACCCCCAGTGAATTCCATGTGACAATTCACAGAGTGTCTTTCTTGCACCACTGCAGTAAAGGCGTTCTGTCCCACCAGTCTCTGAGCTTTGATGCCTGTGTAAAAAATTTTCACCCAACAAACTGAGGTTTTGTGTCTGCGTGCATTTATTTCGTCTCGTATAAATCGCTGTAATGAATTGGTTCAGTGAAGCTGGCTTGTGTTTTCTTCAGACTATTCATTATGCAGGTTCCAGACTTTAAACTTGCTTTAATGGTCTCTCTGCACTCCGGTTTAATCTGGTCTGCAGTGGTTCCCAGGTGAATGTAGAATGGAACAGCTATAGAACAGTCCTCTGCCCGAGTTTTGATGGGTTGAATCAGTCAAGCTGTTTAAATCGAAGCGTAAGACACCCATGTTTAAATGTTTTTGCTGCTGTCTTTCATTTTATTCTGCTTTGCTGAGTGCCGGAGGAAAGCGACTGTATGCAAACCTTTTTCTTGCAGTAGCCGTTGTAGTGCCTGTGTGGCTGTACGGTAATCGCTCTTCCCTTCTTTCCCAGCCGGTAACGAGTCGTGCCCTCAGCCTCAGACGTCAGAGCATCTGGCTGCCATTGAGATCATGAAGCTGAAGCACATCCTGATCCTGCAGAATAAGATCGACCTGGTGAAGGAGAGTCAGGCCAAAGAGCAGTACGAACAGATCCTGGCTTTCGTGCAGGGTAAGTCCTGGACGTTTAAGAAACCGTTGCTTGCATTAAGTGTCATTTTACAAAAATAAAAGAACGTTAATGCATACAAGCTTAAAAGGAGTAATAAGCATATATGATGCATTTTATTAAACTGGGGTCCTGTTTTCCCTAGATTAAGCCTATGGGCCTATGAGGGTAAAACAGTGAATCTGAACTACATCACTTTTCTTTGGGGACTATTTTACCTCCGCCATGAATGGTTTTAGTTTTGGAACCAAAATCTTCTCAGAACTCCGGTAGAACAACGTCTCTGGCGTCAGGCGGCACAACCAGAACCATCTGATGGAAAAACTTGGAGGAGGTTTTAGCCTTCGCTGCGAACAGTTATTGTTCTCTTGATTCGTTTCTCTTCAACAGAGAACAGAATCTCACGTCAAAACACACTGACTTTGTTATATATATTCTCTTTTAAATGGAAATGAAGTGTCTTGCATTTGGATTTGCGAAACTACAGCAGTGTCTCAACCTCCTTTATTCCTTTATAATCTGTATTAAAAGGAGACAGCAGGTGGGTTCAGTGATTTACTGCAACATGTTCAAACACACAGTAAATGCTGAATAAACACAGAGAGGATGTGTGTAACTCTAACAGGTTTAGTCAGTGTGTGTTCTGAGCTCTGTTAGGACCACCGTTCACAGCCTGAGCTCTTTTAGACAAACTCTCCTGTCATTTCTCCAGGCTTCTTGAAGGACGTTCCAACGCTCTTCGCTTGTCGTGTCGGTGTTCTGTTCTGTTCTCTGTCCAGATGGTCCACTCTGCTTCAGTAATGTGGAGATCTGGGCTTTGATAGAGTTCCATTCTTTTTATTTAATCGAGGTGTTTGACTGTATTGACTGTGTTTGGGATCAATGATGGTGAAAAATGAAGCCGTTACAAATCAGAGGCTTTCCAGATGGGATTGCAGGGTGTTCAGAATTTTGCTCTGTGCTGTATGAATATATATATATATATATATATATATATATATTTTTTATTATTATTATTTATTTCTTTATTTATTTATTTTTATAACCCTAAAGGTACAGTCGCAGAAGGTGCTCCCATCATCCCGATCTCAGCCCAACTGAAGTACAACATTGAGGTTGTGTGTGAATACATAGTGAAGAAGATCCCTGTTCCTGTTCGTGACTTCACCTCAGAGCCCAGACTGATTGGTAAACTCCTCTGTTCTGAACTCTGCATGATTTAGTTGGACATTTAAATGGACTTGTGTGCGAGGGTGTCCTCTGTTTCCGCCAGTAATCAGGTCGTTTGACGTCAATAAACCTGGCTGCGAGGTGGACGATCTGAAAGGAGGGGTAGCTGGAGGCAGTATCTTGAAAGGAGTGCTGAAGGTAAACTTTCTCCAAACTCTTCATTTGCTGATATGAAAACAATACAAGTTAAACAAATGACTGGGGAAACTCTGCTTCATTTTCTCAGTGTTAGAATATCAGCATTAAAGCCTTATTGAATTTGGGTTAGGATGTTTTTATTTATTTACTTACTTACTTACTTTATTTCAAATGGATCAAGAACAGATTTTACATGAAGACCTCAGTGTAAAACAAATGAAGTACATTGCCAGGTGTGTTTCCTGGTTAGTTTCGCTTCTGGAAGGGAGGCTTCTCAGCATGGCCTTTAATATGCAACTCTCAGGAACAGCAGTGCTTTGGCTTTTCTGTAGGTTCATGTTTTGTTTTTGTTTTTTGTTTTGTTTTGTTTGGTTACAGGTGGGACAGGAGATCGAGGTCAGGCCTGGTATCGTTTCCAAGGACCATGAAGGGAAGCTCATGTGTAAACCCATTTTCTCCAAGATCGTGTCCCTGTTTGCTGAGCACAATGACCTTCAGTACGCTGCACCTGGTGGCCTTATTGGTACGTACCTATGCGCTCCTGGGTGTACAGTAATCCCCCGCTTTTCGTGGGGTTTACATTCCAAGAACTCCTGCGTATAGTGAAAATGTGCGTTGTCGTGTGTTGGGTGGGGCAAAAAATGCCTATTCTTGTAGTGTAAACCAGAAATAAGACCCTAATATGTTCCCGAAACACTTAATTTCATTTTAAACTCAGTTTAGTGCATTACCCTTAAATAAAAAGGTGAAGGTAAACCCGTATTCGCCTCTTTTAATTCAAATTCCCCAACGAGATAGGCGGGACCAAAGTATTGGGACACCACGGTGAGGTTGAATGGTTTTTGGGTAATAACCCCTGATCTACTTAGGCTAAAAATACAAATGAGGGATCTTTGAATGGTCTCCTGGAGATCAATCGAACTGCGGTGTTTGAAGAGTTCCCAGCGGAGAAATTCACCCTGGTGTGGAAGTCGAAAAAAAAGTTCCCAGAGTCCCCTTATGTGAAAACATCCAGAAATAAAAATATTTATTGCTAAAAATAAGCCAAAAAAAGCAGAGGATATTTGACGCTTCTGTATTATTGTGGGGATTTCCGCGCAAAACTATGATTTCGGTTCTCAAAAATCTGCGACGCCTGATCCGTGGTAAACTGGTGTGCATGCATATGTTATGTATGCGTTTCTCTATGTGTGAATGTATTTGTGCGTTTGTTATAGAGATAGGAGGGGAGATTAAGCCGTTTAAAGCTTGAAAGTGTAACTCCTGAACTCCTGTGATGCAGGTGTTGGCACCAAAATTGACCCGACGCTGTGCCGAGCGGACCGTATGGTGGGGCAGGTGCTTGGTGCAGTGGGGGCTCTCCCTGAAATTTTCACAGAGCTGGAGATCTCATACTTCCTTCTGAGGAGGCTACTTGGGGTCCGTACTGAAGGTGACAAGAAAGCAGCGAAGGTGAGTAAAATGCAGGCCCCCTTTCAATCCACTGTACTGTGCAAAGTCTTGAGCCACTCCTTATAACTGCACTTATCATTAGTAATTTACTTTGAATCACCTTTTTGGTGCAAAAACACTTTTCTTCTTCTTTATAACCACTGGGAAATGGATGAGGTTCAAGCTCGACTGTCTGGGCTATAGATCAATTTCAGTGGGAGTTTCTATGACGAATGTTTCTTTAGCTCTGTGAGAAACCTGAAGGTGATCCAGGACAATCCAACAAGTTCTCTGGGTTCGGTTTTCATCACACGAATAAAGAACGCAAAGAAATCAAATAAACACTCAAGTAAGATCAGAAATAATAAGAGCACAATAACAAAAGCAACTCTGACAGAAATACTCTCCGCTGGTTCGACTCCATGGACGCGGTTTTGGGACGACCGGCCATAAACTGTGGAGAGAACTGAGTCAGAAACTCTGTTACCGGCCTGAGATACACTGGAACACCAGAACCTGATACAGTACCACAACAGTACAGTTTAGATACAGAACGGTTCTGTAGAGCTGTGGGAACGTTTCTAAACTGTACACCACTAAGGCAGAGCTCATAAAGTGGTCCATGAATTTTGGATACTAAACTGAAAAGGCGGTGATGTGTAATGTCGACCTTTTTTCACTTGCTGTGCAGGTTCAGAAGCTGTCGAAGAACGAAGTCCTGATGGTGAACATCGGTTCCTTGTCGACAGGAGGCCGTGTGAGTGCTGTAAAGGCTGATTTGGCCAAGATTGTGCTCACTAACCCGGTCTGCACGGAGGTCGGGGAGAAGATCGCCCTGAGTCGCCGAGTGGAGAAACATTGGCGGTGAGCAAGTTCTCATGCAACTAAACCACTTCTGTAGGACCGAGATGTTCCTTTCCTAAGTTCTATCAGTTTTACAGCTCCAGTATAAATGTTCACACAGTTTAGCCGAGTCAGAAAGCTTTTCTGATCCTGGAGGAAATCACTGATGCTGCGACTGCACAGACGCACAGAGTATGAAGTCAAAATAAAGTTCAGAAAATGCTAAGTACTAAATACACTACACAGTGTAAGAGAAGTGCATATAAATACTATGGATTACTATTTAAGTAATTAACTAATAACACTCATTTGGAGATTTGGAGAAGTCTGGTGTTACACAGTGATGTGCTGATCCTGCTTATGATGAAACTTTAGCCATAAGGCTGTTGCACATCATAAAAATTTGTACATAATTGCAAGTGATAATTATCTAGCACACATTAAGAAGTTGCACATTTGAGAAGCAGTAGGTTTTTGCACAGATTGTTTGAGGTTGTGATGGAGAGGTCTGGTGTTCATTGAAGCACTCTATTCTGGTGAGGCTGGAGCTGAAAGTGGTTCTCCCTGGAATGTGTGATCAGTATCTCCCATGACACTGATGTCTAGACCAATGATTCTCAACATTTTCAACATTAAAGCCCACCTCTCTATCACAGCATGTTGCCAAGGCCCACTTGGCCACATTAGATATTAAAGATTTATGGACCAATGGCCTGTCTCGATTTCAGATTTGCGGCCCAATCAAAAGCCTTCACTGCCTATCATTGGTCCGCGGCCCAGTGGTTGAGCAACCCTGGTCTAGACAACGTCCTTATAGAGCAGCGACAACAAAAATTAAATAAAAATCAAAAGTGTTATGGGAGACTACTATGAAGGGGACATTGTTTCCTTGCACACTTTAATCCAATGTAATTTGTCTTCTCCCCCCCCCCCCTTTCTTTCTAGTCTGATCGGCTGGGGTCAGATCAGAAGAGGAGTGACCATCACACCGACGGTGGATGATGATTGAGGATTCAACAAGTTTAAAGAAAGGCCAATGTTGTTCCACTGTAGGGCATAAATATCAAACCATTTTTTCCACACTAGTGCAGCGGTCAGTGCTGCACCGAGGTCAGGGAAAGGGATCTTATGAAGAATGCACTGGCCCTGAATTTTATGATGTGCGCCATCCTCAGTAGCAGGACTGGTTTCATTTATACTGCAATATGAAAAGAAAACTGCATTTTCCTGGGTTTGGCCAAACAGTTGTCAACAAATTTCAGTGATGACTAATAAACACTTTGGATCAAAAGCTTTCAATATGAGTGTTTTGAGCATATATTAAACATGTGCAAATAGATTCATTCATGGTGGAGGGATACATGCAGGGTGTCGTGAGGCAAAATAGCCCCCAAAGAAAAGTGATTTAATTCAGATTCTCTATTTTACCATCATGAACATTCATATAAACTTTCAGACACCTGGAGCTTCACTGGGGAGCGATACAAACTCATTTGTTTTGGAGACGTCTGATTCCATTCGCCTTCACGGATGAGTTTCTCTGTGAGCTGTGTTTACATCTCAGACACTAACTAGGTTTTCTGGAAGAAATTTGGGGAAGCTTCAGTGGTTTACATGTACACATGAGTATGTTGTTTTTGTTGCAGTTTAAATGGATATTTGACATTGAGTGACCCATTATACTGCCGTAGAATGCACGAGTTATAACTGCATTATGACTGTAGCACAATTTGTTCATTCCATAGTAACTGCAGTTAACTTTTATAGGGACCAAATGTACTTTTAAGACTAAAAAAAGGATGACCGTAATTCAGAAGAACATGTTGAACATCCAGCACAGCAGCTCAGGCCTTTGTAATGAAAAATACTGGCACCAAATTCGGAAACAAAGACAAAATAGTAATGGAATAGTTCAGTTTTGTTTAATTTTCGGTTCCTTTCTGAGGGAAGCAGTGTCTGTTTATTAGCTAGCAGTAGCACCGCTACCCACACAAACACCATAAAAAACAATTTAATGTAAAAAAACCCCCCTGAAATTATGTTTCCGTTTTCTTCTGAAAATAAAGTAACCGTGTTAAAATGTAGGTTTATCAAGACAAATCGGGATGCCAGTTTAGCCTCAGGCTCCGTTATAGCCGGCTAATCCCTGTAGCCTGTTAGCTCCCGGCTCAAAACACAGAGACGGGATTAAAAATAACCCTAAAACCGTCCTCGGTTCCACAAAGAATGGAGTGTGGGACGCTGGCGTTCTTATCCAGATAAAAAATATTTATTGTACATCCTTTAAAAGCGGGAAAAGGCAGGTTTGAGTGTCCGCCCGGGCAGCGCCTGTCCCCCTGCCGCATCCCGGGCGGCTTGTTTGAGAGCCCCTTCCGGGGTTCCGGGCCCGGTGTGTTTTGTGTGTTTTAAAGCTCTAAGACTTTTGAGATACAGTAAAATATTTTAAATCCCGGAGTGAAAGAGAAAGGGTCTAAAGGGCCGAGGGGGCCTGTGGGAGCATTAGTGGAGCTGAGGGGGTTTGGGCCCCTCCCCGCGGGCCGGCCCGCCCTGTGCTCTGCCCGGGCTAGGGGAGCCGCGCCGGCCGCGGTGAGCAGGTAGGCCGCTCCGGAACCTCTTTGTTTTTGTGTTTAGTCGCTCGATCGCGGCGCGGGTGGAGAGAAGCACCGCGGGAGCATGCGGTGAGGCTGTGGGGAGCGGGTTTATCAGGGTTTGTGGGTTTATTCCGTGTTTTCTGTGTTTTCGGGCCGGAGTCGCGGCTAGGCCTGAGCAGGCCGAGACAGGCCTGACGACGGCAGCCCCGCGGACCGGCTCTAAATGATCCGGGGGTAACCGCCGAACCGAAGGAGACTCGTTAATCTCTTAATAACACTAACAGGTAACAGTTCGATTTGGTTTTATGATTTATAGTTTATTGTTTTTTACTAATTCAACATGGCGGACAAGCACGATGGGCGGAGCACCCAGACAGCCCGGCCCCTCATAACTCACCCTCGAATTAATAGACTTAATTAAATACGCAATGTGAGGACAAGACTGTTTTTCGGTACTCAGTACGTCTTCAGTATGTTCTGTAGTTTATTATATCTTATTTTTATTTTCTTTCATGTTCTAACGAGATACAGTACTCTTAAGTATAATTATGCTACTCTAAATGCAGTTGAAATACTCTAAATGCAGGTATGATACTCCAAGCAGTTGAAATTTTCATAGTACAGGTATGATACTCTAAACACAAAATACTACAAATATTCTAAATACAGAAATGCTGCTATAGATACAGTTAAAACACTTCCAATGCTGATGTGCTGCTCTAAACACATCTGAATATTGGTACGTTTCTCCTCTGTTGAAATGCTATAAATACCAGTAAGACATCGTAAATGTTGGGCATAAAGATGTCTGAAATAAATACCTGAATGCAGATAAAACTCTTAAAATAGTCCGATTGAACCATATGATTGCCTGTCATAGATTCTATCAGTGCAGATAGTCAAATAGATAGAAGTTAAACATATTACTGAAAAGTACTCTACGTATATTTAGGATACTCTAACTGCAGGTGAAATATTTTTAGACAGATACTGTAAATATGGTTGAAACTCAGAATACTGAAATCATTATATACTGTTGAAATACTCTACACATATGGTACTATACAGTTGAAATACTTTTATACAGATACTCGAAATACAGTTTATAAATATAATACATACAACTGATAATCTGTGGTTGCAATGATCTACATTCAGGTATGATACTCCAAAGCTAAAATACTTTTAATACAAATACTCAAAATTAAGATATAATACCCTAAACATATTTTAGGGTGTGGCGGGGGGACTTAAAACGAACAAGTCTGAATAAAAAAAGACTGATGTGCCTGACTAGTAGTTTCTGCAAAACATTTGAGGTGATCCAGCCCTGGAGGGAGTTTAATGGTTGTTCTTTGGTCTTCAGGATTTAAGTTATTATGCAGAAGATCGCGGGGGTCAATGGATGAAAATGTGACAACCCTCTCTCTCCGCCCCCACCACCCCAAGATCATCTTCCGCGGATCAGGTAAAGTTGCAGTGTTGGGTTTTTAGGGGCGCAGTCTGGAGGTTCTTCTGAAATCAAGGTGTTGATGCAGTCAGAGCCTCTACTCTTCTGGAAAAGGCAGTAGCTGTTGAAACATTAATTGAGAACATTAGTGATTAAAGGTGCTGGATCACAGAAGCCACTCTAACTTGTGCTAAAGGTGTCCCCGCCTTTTATGATTTTATTTCAGAGACACTTTGTTCCAGTGTGAATACGGAAGCAATTACACTTTTGTTCTTAAGTTTTTTGTTATTATTATTCTTTTTATAGCTGGTGTACAATAGAATAAAATCTTAATCTATTCTTTTTATAGCTGGTGTACAATAGAATAAAATCTTAATCTATTCTTTTTATAGCTGGTGGTGCCATTGTAAAGCAAATGACAGTTCTTAAACGACCATTGTTGCAGTTGTTTTGGTTTAATTAAAAGCAATTCGCCCATGAATGTGTCTGCATGCACTTTTCCCAAATGTTTTTGGCTGGGAGCAGTCAGAAAAGATGGCGGTTCGATACCACGAGACCAACCAAAGATTTTTATTGCTGCCACGCAATCACACTTTCTATTTACTTGTGGAAGAGCACCTGCTTTTTGTTATTATTGCATTCTTATCTTATTCTTATTCTTACATGTGTGTTTTGCAGGTGGGGGAGGTGACGCTGAGGAGGACGAGGTCGCGGTGGAGCTGCAGGGGACAGTTTTGGTGTCTGCTATTGAAGGAGATGATGGCATGGAGGTGCACGGCTTTGCTCCAGAGGAGCTCGTCATCCAGGATGGCATGGAGGACATGGTGGCAGAGTACGTTCAGTGCACGCAGGAGGAGGACGAAGGCTTGGGCAGTGTTACCGTGGAGACCTGCGTCATGTCACCCGACGAGGGCCTGGAGGACGAGGGCCTCCAGGTGGACGTCCTGACGGCTGCTGAGGTGCAGGAGGATCCGGAATGTGGAAATTACCTCATGATTTCCTGTGAGTGGCACAACACACAGGGCTGTAGTACAGTCGCAGGGCTGCACAGTCCATCGCCTGCTAATTTGTGATATTGTGACAGATATCACAGAAATATGGAGGCTGGTTTTCACAGATTTGCTGCATGTTGAGAAGCTTGTAATCACTGTTTTTAACGATATACATTCTACTGTGGCTCAGATAGAATCATTTTATTCATATAACAGGATGGGAGGACAGTTTATAGGTTCCGAAGCTGTAGACGATAGTATAATAACTTTGAAACATACATATAATATAATATATAATATATAATATTAAGAGTGAAAATTCTTATGAGATATGCAGAAAATGTAATGGCAAATTACTTTTCCTTGATAACTACAATATACTGTTTAATCATCAACCACCAAAGCTTTTCTTATCTGCTCAAAATATGGAGTGTTTACAATATTTCTGTTTTACAAGGATATCAAATCTTACCTAATGTCTCCGCAAGCCTTTTACAGAACCACGTAAAGTTCAGCTTGTTTTCTGAAGGACATCCTGGACTTTCATTAAGCAGAGGTTTTGCTGATATCAGTTCTTTAGTCTGGAAGGTGAATGGAGTCCTCCTGAACTTCAGAGGTTCTTGTTTTCTGTGCACACAGTGGATGAAACTGGAAAGATTGTTTCAGACGAAGATGCTAGGGTCACCGCTGAAGGAGATCTGGATGACCAGGACGAAGCAGAAAAGGATGATGAGGGCCAGAAGGTCATAAAGGTTTATATCTATAAGGCTGACCCAGAAGAGGATGAATTGGGTGAGGCACGCCTTCGTCCACTCAGAAAAGAAACCCTGTTTACAAGCAGATTTTTGTATTTAATTATTCTAAATGCACTCAAAACTTCAGATGGAAACGATGTCTGAATGTGCCTGTATATTAATCAGTCCTAACTCTTTCAAAGCTTGAAACGTAACAGTATGCACATATCTTGTGCCTCTGCAATGCTTTTGTGAGGCAATTGTCAAGAATATCTGCAAAGGTCCTGCTTGTAAAAGTGTCTGTATTCACATGTGTAGGTGTTATTCAGTAGTGGGAATTTAGAGGAACTTTAGTCTGTATATGCATAGGTTCTGACTTTTCTGTAGTTATGCTGATATTTGTCTCTTTGTTCGATTGGACATTTTGTATTGTTTATGGATGAAGGTGGCACTGTGGACATTGGAGATGCTGATATTGAAGTGGCTGAGAGTGTGGAGCTTGTGGATCCATCAGGACTGCCCATTCGAGAGAAAATGGTCTACATGGCAATGGGTGAAGCCAGTCAGAACCAGGATGACATCAGTGAGTCAGTTTGTTCAGGCTTTATCTCTGAAAGTATGAGACACTTATCCATCTTTTGAAAACTTTCAAATATTTTTTTTTAAATTTCAGTAAAAACATTCATGTGATGGTTGAATTAACATTAAACAGCTATGTCATCTTTTGAGTATATTTATCTCAACACTCATCAAAGAGTCTTTTTTGGTATCAAGGGCAGGTTTGAATAAGATTTGGGGTTTAAACAGGTGTAAACAGAAATAAGTGTCCCTAAACTTCTGATGGACAGTGTAAACACACCAAATGAACCCTGGTGGTGCGCTTGTCTCCTGACAGACGTTGCGAAGATCACTGAGGAAGTGTACATGGAAGTGGTGGTGGGGGCTGAGGATCCATCCAATCCACAGCGAGCGTTTGATAACACCTCGCTCAACAAGGACTTCATGCCTGTGGCTTGGGCAGCCGCTTACGGTTAGTTATCAGTACACAAACCACCCAGGTCCGCAGAGATTAGGATAACCCCTCTTCTAACATTCAGACAAGTGATGAAGTCCGCAGTTTAAGAAACTTCATTCCATCCAGCCCAGATCCTGGGATCAGTCTGTAATGATAAAGGCCCCTTTTGAGAATTGATTAATTAATTCATCCATCCAG
>JBBPDH010000001.1:7062694-7080702 GCA_037974565.1 Clupeocharax schoutedeni
TAGGTTTTGCGCTTCAGCCCAAATGGCGGACAGTGGGCGTGGCCTATGGGAAATCGGAGATATACATTTGGTGGAGTTCCAGAGAATAAGCAGGTGAAAGAATTTTTTGATTATCTTTTACAGTGCCAGAGATATGAGCACAAACGTTCATCGACCCGTTACAGCGCCACCTATTGGTGCACATGTGCCATTTCGGGTATTCGTGATCTGACACGCAGACCTAAACCGACCTCCAAAGGGTTTCTACAAAACGTTTGCGATTTAGGCCCTGGTCGGACTTTTACGTAGGGAAGAATAATAAAAAAAGCCAGCAGAAAGACAATAGGGTATCTACGCACTTTGTGCTTGGACCCCTAATTACATTAAAAATGTTGAAAGAAGTGAGCTAGTTCCACCAATAGCATCATATTTCATTGAATGCAGCATTAATGAGCCAAAAGGAGTGTTAAATGATAAACACAAATAATGCGCAAGGGGAGGTTTCAGAATCAGAAAACTATATTGATCCCTTAGGAAACTAATATTGCTATGTCCCCACAGTCTGACAAAAACAGCAACAACAGAAATGTAAATAATTCTCTAGAAAATTACTCCCCTACCTGCACTAGCTAAAGTACTCCCCTACCTGCACCCTACCTAAATGGGCCAATCTATAATTTCTGGTAAATTTAAGTGCACAACAGAAAGTGGCCCCACTCATCGTCCCCTGGACTGGACAACTCCCTGCACTGCTAGTATTAGCCACGTTAGCTAGCGGAGCCGTTTCAGATACGGCTCAGATTTTAAGTCAGGCCCATCTGTGATTTTTTTTTTTTTTATATTTAGGTATAGTGATTTTTTAAGACATTATTTCAACATCTCTTATTGTAATAGAACTGTGTCTGTAAGCTGAAAACTTCCAAACGTTTAATAAAGATGCGAGAACCACAAGAAAGAGAGAAAAAATGTTCTGCTGAGTTCAAATAGTTAATTTAAATTTGAAAATTCTCTTATTAGCTAGTTGGAAAAAGGATATGAGACACTCTTACACATTGTTTAGGGCTTTAATGTTAGAAAATGTTTAATGTCCTATGGGGTCTGAAGGTTAAATAACACCAAGATTCAATTTCCCTTTTAACTTTAAGAAACACAAGCCGAAGCATCAGACAAGCGTGATCAGTTTGAATTGTTGCTGGTGGTGGAGAAATGACACCATGTTCCTGACCCGGCTGATTTGGTGTTTGCGGTTATGACGAAACCCTGGTTGTTTCTGATATTGGCTGTAATTCCTTCAGAAACTCGTTTCATCTCTTTTCTTTTTTTGATCATTTTTCCTCTCTCTCGCTTCCAGGTCTTCTTTTGGGCAGCAGCAGCAGTAAGACGGCCTCCAGCAGCTCGGTGGTCCAGCCCACCTCTGACTTCCTCAGCTTCTCCGACTCCAGTCTGAGGGGTGGAGACTCTTACACCCCTCCCACTTTCGGTCGCTGTTCGCTGAAGGGCGGCTCCGAGGGCGGAGCTTCAGACGGCATGGTGGCCCTAAACACGTTCGGCTCAATGATGTCCCTTCCTCAGACCTCCGGCTCCGGAAAACATTATGAGAACTCACACCCCGGGCCTGAGCTGGGCGGCCTGGGCTCGGCGGGGTACAAACGGCCCCAGCCTTCATCCTCGTCTTCCTCGGCCGCTTCGTCGTCCTCCACCGGGGAGGACGGCGTGAAGAAGAAGAAGCGAGGGAACTGGAGGAACCGTTACGGGCCGTGTTTCACCACGCAGGAGAGCAAGACGGCAGAAGCTCCTGAGCACGGAGTGTCCCTGCCATCCTCCTCTTCTCCCTCACCGTCGTCTTCCTCCATGACCAGCCGCCCCAGCACCGTCAGCAGCAGCAGCGCCGGCATCGGAAATGTAACCGGCAGCCTCGCTATTCAAAAATCTCCATCTCTCCTCAGGAACGGAAGCTTACAGAGCATGACTGTCAGCTCTCCACCCACTGGAGCAGGTAATGGAGCAGCTTGTTAGTACACACACTTAAACAGGACAACATGAACTGTGTTCATTTGGGTGGCTGAGAATACATGTAGATGGGTTCTGGAGTATCTACACTACTGTGCAAAAGTGTTCTTGAGGAACAGTCTTCCTGAAGGACTTTCAAAGACTATAATTTTCAGTCCTTTCCCTGAACCTGAGCAGTTTCAGAGGAACGTTTCTGTTGGTTAAGACACACAGTGACCTACGTATGAATCACTCAAGCAGAACAAAGAGCCTCTAACTGAAGTCCTGAACAGTGAAGAACCAGGAGCAGATGATTCCAAATGATCAGGCGGTGATCAGTATACTGGTGGTGCTGAATGCTGAGTGGTTGTCCCTTTATGTAGGCTCCTTATTTCATGAAGCACTTTGCAGCCTGTCAGTAAATAAGATTTTTACCCCAACAAGGAGATTCAAAGCAAAATATGATTGGGGGGGGTCTCAAGACTTTTGCACAGTAGTGTACATATACAAGACTGCAGAAATACTTTTGACACATTCCATCATTTCCCATGGAACTCGCATGGGATTAATATAACTGCTGTATTTATTTGGTGTAGCGTATGAGTAATACAACCTGGATTTATTTATGGTTTGTTTAATTGCACTGGGATTAGTGTATCCTGACTTTTTTATATTTATATGGTGCATTTTATAGTGTGGGATAAATAAATCTTAGTTTACTTACCTGGTACATTTCTTGGCACAGAATTAATATATAGGGTATACATATGGTCTGTTTTATAATGTGCGTCTAACATAACTTGGGTATATATTTTCGTTGTGTAGCACAGGATTAACATAACCTGGGTTTACTTTTCATTTTATCACACAGGATTGATATAACCTGGGTTTAATACATGCTGTATTTTATTATGTCGTCTTAATTTAATGTATTTTCTCATTGTCCATTTTATTACACATGATTAATATAACCTGCATTTGTTTCTTTATAGCAGATAAAAGCTCCTAGAATCTTAACTGACCTGAACTTGCATTCTCTAAATATGGCACTGTGAATTCAAACAGGGCTAAAATGGAGATTAAGTGTTAATAATGGCATTACCCTATCTCCTTGTGTAAACCTAATCCCATCTGAAAAGCCCTACTTGTGAAAATCGCCTTGGTCCTGCTGATATTTTTAGATATCCAAATCAGATTTCAAGAGAAATAGTTATTCCTTTTCTGCCAAAACAGTTGAACTTTGTGAATCCTAGCCTTCCTGAAAATCAGCATAAACTGCTTTACTTTTGTTGGTATCTATAGCAAGAGGCCAAGTTTGTTGTTATAGCTGTTGCTGCAGCATTTGGTGGTGCAGGGGTGTTTCTGGAGCTCATTAGGACTAAAGTGGATGGAGGTGCTCTGTAAAGCGTGCCCTTGTGTTTACCTGACTGAGTGCTGGTTTGGGCCTGCCGAATCTCCATAGAGATGCACATTAACCTGTGGAGCCCAGAGGAGGCTTGTGGGGAAAGAAGCCCATAACAGGCAATTAGTTCAGATGTTATTTGTTCGTTCCTGTCGGGCCCCTTGGCTCGAGAACCCAAGTGAGCCGGCCAAGTTCACTTAGCTGCTTAAGACGGTGTTTAGAAATGCCCTGACCCCTGCTGGCCTCCTCCAAAGCCCCACTGGAATACACACACACCAGAGACGCTGCCTCGGCTCACACTGAACCCGGAACCTTTTAGTCCGGGCGGATTCGGGCGCCAGTCTGATGCTTTGGGCTTAGAAACGAATGCAGTTTTTTGTTTAGCTTGTGTGTTCCAGACTAAAGTTTAATCATCTGTTACTTTGTGATTTATTCTTGTATTTGGTCTGATGCTGGTGTGATGTGTTTGATAGTTGTTTGTTGTACAACAGTGCGACCTGTGGTTACAGTGCCATAGTACTTACGAATGATTGGCTGATGATACAAACCCCACTCTGGTTCATAAAGGCGTCTAATGAAAACAGCAGCTCTGCAGGTGCATTCGCTGGGTTCGCTTTGGCGAGGTTCAGATGGTTCAGTATTTCAGTAGTAAAATGTAAAGATTTGTTTTACAGCAAGTGTGTATTGGAAATATGTTGGAAAATATTATAAAACGTAAAATGTATGCCTTAACTTTGGTATAGGCCACATTTTGTTTGAGCAATTGAGCAGTAAATGTGTGTTAAATTGTGCAGAAGTGGGATTTCTGTAGTTTCTGTATGCTTTTGATGATATAAATAGGTGCACAAACTTTTTTGACCTTATATTTCATTATCTTGCACTACCAATAATTTTGGGTATTTCGTGCTGGATGGGTTAGTCAGATTTCCCAAATGTGAGCAGTTTGTACTTCTAACAGTCCAGTATTGGCGCACGCACGAAGTTCACCATACATAAGTCATAAGTGCCACACACCCACTGCCCAGACCCTCCCCACACTTCTACACCCCGACACACAGTTGCGACACACACACTTATGTTTAAGAGCCCACACTCTCCTTTGCTGTTGCTTGGCAACCTGCCTAATGTTTCCCGAGTTTCCCCTCCGGTGTGAAAGCGAGTCTCTCTCCCAAACCCCCCCTCACCATCCCCTCACACCATCTCCCCCCACCATTTGGCCAACTGGGCTTCTTTCTGTTTGTTTGGGGGGCGTGCTTGCCCCCCTCTCGCCCCCTCACCTGTTGCTGGCCTTTGGCTGGACTGTAAATATTTAGCCAGGGCTAATGGAGGTCCTCTGCCTCATCTATCTCATCCCAGACTCCCAGAACATCCAGCATGCTCATTTTCTCTTTTCTTTTTGATTTTTCTTTCTTTTTTTGACACATGATGGTTTTATCAGGCAGAACAGCGGGGACCATTATTAAAAGTAAACATTCATCTAACCGGTGCTGAGGCAGGGACTGTTTGGACTAGAGGGGTTTGGATAGAAAGGGCTTTTGGTAGTAAAACAATGATTAATATGAGGAAAATCTGCACTGCAGTAGGGCCAGGCAATGTAATAAAGGTATGTATAAAATATATATTTAGATATACTGGATCAGTATCAGTACTGATGCCTTTCAAATTTGACTGAGCCCAGTTTACTATTTCCTTCTGCAAGAGTGTAATTTTAAAAATGTGCTTAAAAATTCTCCGATTTCTTGCTGCATTTCCCTGTATGCTTGGTTTATACAGAAGCACTGAGCTTTCCTGTAATTTGAAAATTCAGCGTTTAAAAAGGTGGAACAGACTTGTGGATGTGGTTTAGGACACAGTCCACAAGTGTGATCCACCTTAATGAAGAACTGGATGTGGTTTGAGGGTCCACAGAAGTTTTTGCTGGCCTTAAATCTGCGATGAGTTTGAAGAGCTCCCCTCCCCCACAGGCCCGGCGCCACATCCACTACCGGGATGAAGCCCTGTAACTTCATATAAACACACTTGAGGGTGCATGTGCAATTTCTACTTTAATTGCACCCATGTACCGCAGTGTACTTCGTTTCTCAGGCCTTACAGATGGATCATAATGGTCATGCTTTTTGGACCTCAGGCTGTTTGTGTGCCACGGGGCAGCGTTTAGCATGCTAATGGCACATGTTGAAAGCAAAAAAACCGAACAGACTACAATAACAACATATTCCAGCCCATAAACGTGGCTTTTCCAGGCACTAAGCTCGTAACACTGCCTTCTGAACAAAACTTACCAAAAGTGATAAAAGCTTTGGCCTGTTTTTCACACATCTAAAATATAAGCAGTTATCAGACGGACTTTTCCTTACTACTGTCTTCTGAAGGTGTAATCACCCCCTATTTGAATCTATATTAACTGTGATACATTTCAAATGCATGTTCTTTTTTGTTTCTCCCGTTTTTCTCCCCTGAAGCCAGCAGATGAAAACACACCCAATTTGCATGCTGTTTGAATCCGTCTTATAAACATGAGATTGTAAAAAAAAAAAAAAAATGCGAGGGAATTAATTGCAGTGAAACTAAAATTCTAGAATACTTGTGCAGGATTATCACCTAAAATATCACCTAATTATAGTGATTTTATTTTCAATAATACAGATGTCAGAGAAGGCTGTAATATGCAAATGAGCCTCTAATCAATCACATTGTTTCTGACTGGGTGACTAGTCAGACTGCGGGTTCTGATAAATCGACGTCTTCATGGAATCCATCAAAAGTCTAATTTTTAACCGCTAAAGGTTTTGTTGAATCGATGTGAGAGTGGACAGAGCTAAACTGCAGTAGGACGTAAATTCTCAGTACTGATGTTTTGTTCATATCATGCAGCTCTAATGATTGAGCATTGTATCCATGGAGACGATCAGTTTCATTAAGAGATGGAAGTATGTGGTGTGCTTTTGCTCTTTAGCATCATGGAGCTAAACAATCCAGTCAGAACAAGCTTAATGTCTTAAAGTCAAGCTTGTTCTGTCCTAAAATGTATTAATGAGCTTAAATCAGATTAGAAATCGTTGTGCTATGGGTGTACTGACCTCGGTACAGTCACCACTTCATCAGACGTGTGCATGCAGTCTGTCACAGAGGGGGAAGGGGGCCTAAAATAACAATAGTCGAATCAGATATTAACTTTGTTAGGAGTCTTGGTGCCCTGGTTCAGAGAACACACATCTGCACTATTTTAGGGGGGAAAAGGTTTTGTTCTTAAACATCGCACTTTTCTGGTTTATAATTTGTGTTTGCACAAGAAATATCCAATACTGGAAAAAAATAATTTAATTTAAGGTTATTTAGGTGTTGTGTACTGTAGACAATCAGTCAAAGGCCTCTCATTGGAAAGGAAAATCACTTTTAATCAGAAGAAGACTCCTGAAGACCACCTTGCTGAGTTTAGATCTGGAAGCCCCCCACCCCCGAAAACGAGCAGTGAGGCTTCTTATCTGCCCCGTGCGGCGTCATTAACCTCTCTCTGAACCGCATGGATTTTCTGCACTGAGGGGGGCGGCAGCTCTGCTGCTTAATCAAGTTTGAGATTTCCCCCTCTCCTCTGATTTGATAAGACCTTTTTTTGTTAGGAGATCTTAAGGCCTGATCGATCGGCCTCTTGGATCCTCACCTGATAGCGGCGCTGTGTCCTTGCTTTGTTTGGCCACCCGCCTCCTGTAAACTCAATCAAACGCTCCTTCGGTTGACCTTTTTAAAAAAATGTTGGTTATTAACCGGATATCAATATTAACTGGATTATGTGGTCTTGGGAATCCTTGATTATATAAAATGTCCTTTTATTATTATAATTGGCATGAAACGTTGGCTGTTGCCTGATAAGTAAATAAGATAAACAGGTTTTGATTTCAGGTTGAATGTGATTTTGCTGTTACTTTGATTCAGCAGACCGAATGTTTATTTACTCCTTAAAACAGAAGGATCAGCACCCAGTGATATTATGAATGTTATAAATCAACATGAATGAGAAAGGAATCGGTGATATAATACGAAACTTATAAAACACCTTCACAAAACCCAATATGCATTTTTGTTTGTTTTTCTGGGGGTTGCTATGATGTCGTCTGTATTTTATTGTGAAAAGTAGTCATATTGTTTACAGCTGAAATTCATTTCTAGTGTATAAATAGTAAAATAAAGTGATTGGGGGCGTGGCGTTGAGTATGGTTCTCAGAGGGGGCGTGGCGTTGTTAACGGCGGTATTTTTTTTTTACCGCATGATAAGAATCTCACGCGTAATGCGCGTTAATGCCGTTATCGGCCCAGCACTAGTATTTATACAAATAAATGATACGCATAAAAATGGGGTTGTTTTAAAAATATAATAATAAACGTTAATCCAGTGTTTACTCACAGCTTTATTAACAACATTTTCATAACAACGAGCGACAACAGAACAAGGTTAACATCTACCGTTTTTTTTTTCTGTGCAGCCCGCGGACTGGTACGATATGTCCGGCGGCCCGGTACCGGTCCGCGGCCCGGGGGTTGGGGACCACTGGTGTAGTGGATAACACAGCTGTCCCCGTACCACATGCTGGGGTTTAACTTGCTGTTGGGACAAAAACACCAGGTTACATCGGGCAAGACTCCTAATATTACACTGCTCTCCGATTAAAACGGGATTAAAAACACTGGGGTGGGAAAGGAGTGTCCATGCAGAAATGCAGAATTTTAAGAATGCTCTATATGTACTATTTCCTGCTGTTTAATTTAGTTATTTCCTGCCAGAACTATCATATATAGTGTAATTCTAGACGGTATAGGTTGAAGTTTATAACATTTTGTAGCATACCATATACCATTTATTATCACATACTGTGGTAAAGTAATAAACATTTCTATAATAAATATCGTGTAACATTTGGGATATCATACCAGGGTTTATAAAAAATATATATATTATTTTTTAATATTATATGTAGTAAATGCCAAACTGCAGATATGTTTGCAATGTGGAGAAAAGGGCTAACCAGAAAAATGTTTTCCTCTGGATGTGTATGGATGGTCGGTGCTTGATGCTGTAAAAGGGTTCACGTGGTCCCTCTCTGCTCAACAATGTGGCCTTGTTCCTGAAGTGAATGTTCTCTGCTGCGAGCCTTTCATTCTTTTGTGGGCCAAAGGGGGCCCCTCTGGCTCCTCCAGGGGTCGGCCTGGGCCATCAGCGGGCTTATATTAGAGAGGGGGATGAAGGGGGAGAATGAAGGTGGGGGGGCATGGGGGAGAACAGAAAGGGGGGGTGGGGGAAGAAATCAATAAAACAACACCAACAACAAACAGTATGTGCATGTGATGGGCTGTCACATGAATGTAAATAGCCCCTCCTCCACCGGCCCTGTGTTTAAAGAGCCCACAGTGAGTCATCAGATACTAAACACCGCTTTCTGGGTCAGTGGCAGGCCGTGTGTGTGTGCTGCCTGTATCTGCTGTAATGAGAGGCCCGGGATTGGACCTGCCGCTCCTGGTCCAGAAAGTTCAGCGCAGGGGCAAAAGGAGAAAGAGGGCCGGTGACCGAGAGAGAGGGTGAAGGAGGGACAGTGACTGAAAAGGAGGGCCGGTGATGAAGAGGGTGAAGTAGGGCGGGTGATGAAGAGAAAGGGGCGGTTAGGAAGAGGGTGAGGTAGGGCTTGTGACGGAGAGGAGGGCCGGGGATGAAGAGGGTGAAGGAGGGATGGTGGTGGAGAGAGAGGTCAAGTGATGGAGAGGGTGAAGGAGTGATGGTGACTGAGAGAGAGGTCTGGTGATGGAGAAGAGGGGTGGTGAGGGAGAGTGTGAAGTAGAGATGATGGAGAGCGAGTGACGGTGACTGAGAGAGAGGGACAATGATGGAGAGGGTGAAGTATGGTGGAGAGAGATGGTAAAGGAGGGGCAGTGATGGTGAAGGAGGGTGTGGTGACCTGTGTGGCACTGTATTGCACTGTGTTACTTCACATTAGTACTGATCAGTTTTGGTCAAATTCACTATATGTATTTATTTGATCAATTCCGTTTGTCCGTGTAAACGTATCTATTAAACTTCTTTCTGTTCCAAATTTATGGCAGTGTGACTTCGGAGCAGTTTTTTTGAGGAGTCATGCTACAAATAGAAACTGGAAATATGGAGTTTTTTAAACATTGAGACAGAGGAAAGAATTGTAGTCTTAGAACGTGTCTATTTAAAGTGTCTGCTAAATTTTAACTGGGCTGTTTTGATATTTAATTTGTATTTTCTCTGACCGTTTTGCAGCCACGTACCCCAGCAGCAGTGAAGTGGCGGGCCCTCTGCCCAGCGCCGTGCTGGGGGGCAGTCTGTCCGTGTCCAGCTCAGATCTGTCCACTCAGCAGTCCACGGTCACAACAATGCCCAGCCTGACGTCCTTGCCCCCTCCCCCACCCTTCAGCAGCTCCGCCTCCACACTCGTGAGTATTTCAGCACAAAGGATAAAACATCGCGGCCCATCATTCACTGCAAAACACATTCACCTTCAGAAATAAGGGTTTCCTGAATTACATAAGAGTTTTCTCCATAACATATCCACGATTCAGTTGCGATCCCTGGCTGTCAGAGCAAAGAATTTATTTTAATATAAATCTCAGGCCATTTCTGCTAACCCCTTTTTGGGACATGTTAGTGCTTATCTAATCCTGGTACATGTGAAGATTTAGGTGCTGTGGATTCAGCATGAAAATTAGCAGCTTGTAAAAGCCATTCTGTATAGTTTAACTGGAGTTGTCAAACACATATACATTTACATTTACGGCATTTAACTGACGCTGTTATCCAGAGCGACGTACATCAGCGCTTAAGAAGTTTCTTACTTGATAAACAGCTTAAATCCATGTCAACTATTTAAATAAGATACTGCAGTCAGACCATCTATACAACAACTGTCACATAATAACTAGCCAGTTAATTCTCACTCGGCTATTTTTGCAGCGACTCTTTCAGTAAAGAGTGGCACAGAGCTGTCAAAGCTATTTTCAAACTGACTGAAACTTATGTACATCACAACTTTGTGTTCAGCGAGCTCCAGGAGGCTCACGGATGTGGGCTGTTTCTGCTGCTCTTTGATTATGTTGGTTGTTAATCCAACATTTCCGTGTTTCAGTGCAGCTCCTGAAACCCTCACAATTGGGAGAGCTTGGCTGCATGTGTCGAAATACCATAATCTCAGGAAAGCCCAACAGGAAAGACAGCAAGAAACTGTTAATAATGTATTAAAATGTGAGCATTGCCAAAATGTACAGTGGTAAATAGATTAATTATTAATGTTTCTGTTTCTGGTATGCAGATGTTATGTAAATTAGCAGCATAGCAAACATAGGTCACTGTGTCTCTTTACAAAAAAAACACATTCCTGGTCAGGTCCAGGGACTGGTCTGAAAATGAGTCGTTGAAAGTCCTTCAGGAAGCCTGGAGAACTGTTCCTCAAGACCAGAGAAGAAAAACACAGCGGTGTGTACATGTGAAGCTGAAACAGATCAGACAACAGTTTCATAAACCCCTCATTTCAATGGCATTAAATAAAAGTGTGTAATAATAACAGAACAAAATTGATGTATTAAAAAAATTAAGAAAAGTAATTAGGTGTTCAGACAGCTGGTGCAGAAACAGGATAGTACAGTTTGGGTCTTTTATGAATCTCACAATCAACTCAAACAGCTTCTGTAACAAGAATTCATCCTAATGGCGCTGTGTTCTGAAGAGGATGACCAGAAGTTTATGGACACAAGTTTGCGTGACATCACAGCATAATGGTGTCATAATAGTGTCCCCGCAGTAACAACATTACTGAGGGGATTCACGTTAGGATTTTTGTTCCGATGGCATTTGGAGTTCAGCTCTAACTGTGGTTCTGGTTTTTAAAAAAAATGCATCTTTTGTAACGAGTACAAATGGAGACCCCTCCCTGTGGAACGGGGCCCTGGGGGTTCTTTGTTGAAGCCGGAGGAAGAACTCGCTGCGCTTTGTCTGCCCTCAGCTGCTCAGAATGATGGAGTGACTGCATGAAACTGGACGATTTATCAATTGAAGCAAAGTCCAAAATGTGCTCAGACCTGAAGATAAACCGGCCTGCTGATGGGGCTACTCTGAAGACAGAAGAGACACAATAATAATAATAATCTTTTTGATTTATATATTTTAGTATATCTCTCATAATTATGTGACAAACAGAAACAACAAAAATCAGCTTTAGTCACACAGCAGGAAACCAGAAGTAGATATTAAACAGTCCAGATTACAGCAAACACAAATTACAGACAGATGGTTTTTTGGCTCCTCCTTGCTGACGGAGCTCCAGCTCGCTGCTCTCTGGTCCACAGCATCTTTCTGTTGTCCTGGCAACGTGACCGTATGTGCGGTGGGCACTTGTGCATGTGAGCGGCTGCAGCACTCGCTGTGGTCAGGGTGGCCTGCCATTAAGATGAAGTTTGAGGCGCTGATGGCTGAAGGGCCCTAGGGGTCCGACCCTTCCAGACACTTAAGAGCATCCCTCATTAGTGTCCCAGCGTGTGTATATATGTATACAGTAATCCCCCAGTTTTACGTGGGGATTTTCATTAAGGGCAATGTATTAAGCTGAATTTAAAATGAAATTAAAGTGTTTCAAATTCAGTGGAAACAGCAGATACAAAGCAGCTGTAAAAAAGAGTCATGCGCCCCATTACTTTTGTCCATATTAAATAGCTCAATGCTTGCATTACTTTCAAACCTTTTAAAAACCTGCGTTAACGCGCAATAAAATAATTGTCAGTGTTAAGTAAATAATGCGTTAACTTTTCCATATATATATGGGCTGTAACATATTATATTAGGGCTGTAACAATATGTGTTATGAAACCGAAATGACGACATTTAGATCCACAAACCGGTGTTGCAGTGTGTGAAGCCAGAATCGAGACACACCCCTTCCAACCCAGATTCAACACTAGGTATACGGGTCCTGCCCAGAAACATACGTTTGCTGTAATAGGAGGATTTTCACATCAGTTTCTTTTCTTTAACCAATAGCTGAGGGTCTTAGGGTTTTAAAGAACCCTCTCACAAGTCTAAAACCATACAAGTGCACACACACACACACACACACACACGGTCCTTCATTGGCCCTTCACTCCACACACTGACTGAAAGAAAACAAAATTGGGGCTGAGCAGAGCTTGCTTTATGAAAAGATAAAGTGGAAAGATAGAGCGATGAACCTGAAAGCAAAACTAGGAGAAATTCATGAGAAAATGAACTAAAATCAAATTCAGTTTTAGCAAAAACTGAAAATTCTCTTTAGTCCCTGGTTGTCAGTGACTGAGCTTCATACAGAACCAGTTTGTGATGGAGTTTGTGTGGAAAGTAAGATCACCTGTTTGTTGCTTGAATGGAAGTTCTGTATGCTTTTTTAATATGTAAATGATTTAGATGTACAGAGTCATTCTGAGTGAGTTTCATCTCTGGAGAAACTCAGCAAGTCACTCCAAGTGGTTGAGCCACTTTACCCCTGAGACTTTGTTCTACCAGAGTTCTGAGAAAATGTTGGTCCTAAAGCTCAGCCCATTCATGGTGGAGGGAAACATGCAGGGCGTCGTGAGGTAAAATTGTGAAAAGTGATTTAGTTCAGATTCACTCGTTGACCATCAACATATAAACATTCTGAGACACGTGGAGCTTCACTGATGGGTGAAAGAGAATAAAACGGCTTAATTGTGTTGGAGACGTCTGGTTCCATTCACCTCCTCTGGAAAGAAATCAGTGTCTCTACAATCAACTGTTTCTGTACAACTGTTTACATCTCGTGCACTGAATTATAAGAAGATTGTCTGGAATTCCCATTTAATGCTGCAGTGTGTTTGAGCTGTAGTTTCCTTTCCTGTATGAGATGCCGTTCTTTTTCCCTTTGTGGTTCTCTGACATGTTTCGAGGCCTGCTCTCCAGTGGTGATGTCTAAATAGAAAAAAGTGCATTAATTTACTCCTTAAAAATCAACAAAACATGGACATTAAGTGTGGCGCCCAAACCTTTACACATGAGCTCATTCACATGCGCTGCTCCTCAGGGGCCTTCAGAAAAGCAGCCCTGCATAGTAATGATGTAATAATGATGTAATAATGATGCAATCTAGTCTGAGGCCTGTGGGAAACTCTTTTTGTTTATTTTGGGGGAAACATGAAAATAAAACTTCGTAAAACAACGAGTCGAGGCAGATGAAGGCGTCCTCACCGCAGTTATACAACACATTTGTATCTGAGAGAGCAGTTTGTTGAGAGTATGAGTGAGAGAGAGAGGGAGGTAGAGCGTGTTGGGAGATAGAGGTTGTGTGTTGGGGAGAGAGGTAGTGTGTGTTGTCAGAGGGAGGTAGAGTGTGTTGGGGGGATAGGGGATTGGTAAAATGTGTTGGAAGAGGGAGAGAGAGGTAGTGTATTTTTGCAAAGAGAGGGAGGTAGTGTGTGTTGGGTGAGTGGGGGTAGAGTGTCTTGGGAGAGAGTGGCAGAGCGACTTGAGAGAGAAAGGTAGAGCATGTTGGGTGTGGGGAGGTAGAGCATGTTGGGGGCGGAAAGGTTGAGCATGTTGGGGGGGAGAGAAAGGTAGAGCGTGTTGGGAAAGGGAAAGGTGGGGCGTGTTGGGGGAGAGAAATGTAGAGCGTGTTGGTGGAGTGTGTTGCGGAGAGGGAACGGTGGAGCGTGTTGGGGGAGGGAACGGTGGAGCATATTGGGGGAGGTAGAGCATGTTGGGGGAGAGAGAAAGGTGGAGCGTGTTGGGGGAGAGAGAAAGGTGGAGCGTGTTGGTGGAGAGAGAAAGGTAGAGTGGCAGAGGGTGTTTGAGGGAGGGAGAGAGAGGCAGAGCGTGTCTGGTGAGAGTGAGATAAAGTGGTGAGTGTTTCTGGCCAGAGAAGAGTGAAGGCTCCATTTTGGAGCCATTCAGAAACCTGAGGAGGAGCGTCTGAAGGTCACTTCAGTCACAATCTGTTGAGTTTTGGTTCTGCAAGAGTTTCTCTGTGTTGTGGACAATTGTTCCAAGTTGGACTGGAATGTGTCCATACACAATATTTTGAAATATTTTGTGCTTGTTGATATCAGTGATATTATGCAGTGTGAATTTAGTATAGGTGGTTTATTGGTAAACTTTTTTTTTTTTTAATTTATGTAGAAGAGATGTTTTGCATATTGTGTTAGATCTGATGATTTCAGGTTTGTTCTCAGTGGGCTTGTAAAGATAATGTTTTTTTGGGCTGTTGCTCCCCCTTCCAATAAGGGAAATGGTTTAATTGGATTAAATAATTAGAGTTCTGTGTCTGCTGAGGATTGCAGGAAGTGCAGCTGGCACATAGACACACAATACATACACAGACTACACACACACTACCATATCAGACATACACACACTGATTTACATTTACAGCATTTAGTAGGCATTTTTTAGCAGACTTCCATACCCTAACTGCAGGGGACCGTTTCTTTGGAGCAACTTAGGGTCTTGCTTAGGGCCCCAGTGGTGATATGCTGAAGGTAGGATTCGAACCCATGACCTCTTGGTCCTACCCACTGAGCTACCTCCACCCACCTCTCAGACATACACACACCTACAGACACACTACAACACGGACTCCGTTGTGCTTGGTGTGTGGTGAAAAGCTGTCCAACAGTGCCAAGCTTAAATGCTATTTCCAAATGAAAAACCCGACTTTGTGAACTGAGCTTTTCAACTCTGACTGCTATAAAAAAAAATAAAAACGGAGAGAGTCTGAGCGCTGTTGAGGAAGAGCTTCAATTCCTCCCAGGATATCAGTTTTGTGTGCATCTAAAAAGGCCCAGCTTTCACACTGAGTGAGTATAAACATATTAAGACACTATATTGTCATTATTAGGCTAAAAAGTAGCATTTCATATTATTTTTGGTTGGGGATTTTGTCAATGTAAAAATGTGCCATGGCTTAAAAAAAAGTTGAAAAACCCTGAGCATGGCGGATGCTCTACTCTACAGACTACACACACTCAGACAAACACACACCGACTCGCACACTACTTAAACACAGACTACACACACTCACACACATGCACGCACAACCCCAAATGTGCTACTTTTTCTTTCCTAAGGATGGATTCTGCCCAGTTAATAAGTGTTTGTTCTGTAAAAAAGTTTTCTGTATCTGGACTCTGATGGAAGCTCTGAAAGGCTGAATAATTTTGTATTGTCTCATTTTTACTCTAGAGCTTCTTTAATGAATGCAGAGAATGATTGATTAAAACTCTTCTGAATTATTTTATTCTTTTTCAGCCACAGACCAACTCCCTGCCAGGACCTTTTAACCTGGCGCCGTCACACATGTTCGGAAATCGCTTGAACCCCAACTCAGCCATGGCAGCACTCATCGCCCAGTCAGAGACACCCCCCGCAGGTGAGGGTTCTCACACGCACACACTACATACTCTCACATATACAGTGCTGGATTAGCCATCGGGCATACCAGGCATGTAGCTGGTGGGCCGATGGTACGTTTAGGCCTACCAGGTAAATTTTAGCCGTCAGCACCCCCACAGCGCACACACACACACACACACACACACACCCCACCCAGGAATGCATGGTAAAATGAACGGTAAGAATTTTAGTCCTGCACACATACACAAACACACACACTACAGATTGTCCCCCGGTTCTCCTCTCCGGGTTCTTCCTGCCCACCCAGGAATGCGTGATCAGCTTAACCCCTCCTACTCAAATTTTAGAGCGAGGGGGAACAAGAACAGAGCTGCAGGACAGGCGAGTAGAAAGTGTGCATTCCTGTTAAATGAAGCATGTTAGCACTCAAACATTTCATTAATTTGGCCGGTGTCTTTGGGGATGCCCCGGGGGTGGGGGTGGGGGGGCAGGAGGGCAGCAGCATACCTCCGGTTGCCCCCCCCCCCCACCTCAAATCTTTTGCAGCTCTGAAAACTGGGCTTCTGCACAAAGGCAGAATAAACACACTTTGGGACACTTCTAGAAAAACCCAGAAATACCTTTCACCTTTCAGTCTGTGGTGGATCTCTGTGTGGAGAATGAGGGCCCGCTGGCCTGTCACTGCTGGCTGATATGAGACCCACTGTTTATTGAGACCCAACCTTTATTGTTAATAACCTTTGTTTAAAGCAGACGCCCTACACTGACTGAGCCCTCAGTGACTATCGGCAGAATTTAAAAAATGACATTTTCTGTCTAATAAAATAACTCAAAAAGGTGAACATACTGTTAATGTATTTGTTTATAAAGATTATTTTTTTGTAAATATTTTGTCAATAAAAAATGCACACACATATGTGTTTTTTGTAAGGCCACACTGTGAAGGCAGATCAGGTCTCTTTTCTGTTATGTGCTATTGTTAGCATTGTGGCTAATTTCTTGTTTCCAGCCTGCCTGTTCTGTATTAGCTACAGGAACACACAGCTCAGCCTTACATAACGTATAACAGTAGCTATGGAAAAACTCACTTGTGGGTGGAGATCAATTAAAGATTTCTCCTGGAATTGTACATCTAAACCAAGAACCAGTTAGGAACCTCTTTAAAAATGTGGGGTGGGGGTAAAAGAAGGGATGTGTTTCCGTTGAGAACTAATGGATCGGTCGTGCCCCCCCTCCTCAAAGTGAGGTCAGAGAGGTCAGAGGCCCTTTTAACGAACAATCAGCATAGGAGGTGGGACACCCCCCAGGCTCACTACTCGACAGCTCCATACAGACCAAGCAACCGGACACCCACTGCACGTCGAGACATCAAATGTCAGGCGGCTGTCCGAATGAAGGCTTGTTTGGGCCCATATAAAAAAATGCCGTGCTTTTGTATACAGTGCTATTTAAAATGTTACCGTTCCCTGCCTGGTCCACTAGTCCGTCTGGAACCTGTGCACCAGAAACAGCCCAAAATCCAACAGTTACACACGTCCAACACACCACAGTGCGTCAGTAACAGTGTTTCGGGTAAAATTACTTTTCAAATGAGGACAGCCAATCAGAACATTTACATATCAGTCATAAAGGTAGAAGCTAGTACAGCTATCACAACAAGAAGTAGTGACGAGAGGGTCATGCGACAAGAACTCAATTTTTTTTTGTATTCACTTGTTCAATTAGGAAAGAAATGTGTACGATCTGGTCACTCTTGTATATGTTTTGAAATATTTTGTATAGAAATTGTGTATGACATCATATGTGTGTTTGAGCATGTGCATAAATATACATATACATGATTGTATATGTATACACATTGTTTTCTTGACTTTTTTTTGGGGGGGGGGTATAATTGATTACTGATTCTAAATGAAAATGAAAAGCCACCTGTCAGATGAAAGCATATTTCCACCCTTTACTAATCGTCTCCTGACGGCGTTATTGTCCAGCCTGTCGGTCAGGATTAGCTGAGCTCAGGTGCGCTGGTGGCGCCGCCAGCCTGGAAAGTGTTAAAACTGAAGAAGGAGAAAAATGAAGAGGAAGGAGGGGTTAGGGGGAGGAGATAAACGGGATTGGCCAGCGTTGAGGGGGGGGGGGGGCACGGGAGAGAGGAAGAGCGAGCGAGGGAGGGGTGAGGGGGGTTTTGCTTGGGTTTAAACACCTATGTGATTCCTTCCTTTCCCTGCAGAAAATGAAAAG
>JBBPDH010000001.1:7109427-7129050 GCA_037974565.1 Clupeocharax schoutedeni
CCCAACACACTCAGTCTCTCCTCAGGATCCTCCTCCCAACACACTCAGTCTCTCCTCAGGATCCTCCTCCCAACACACTCAGTCTCTACTCAGCATCCTTCTCCCAACACACTCAGTCTCTCCTCAGTATTCTCCACCCAACACAGTCAGAGGCTCTCCTCAACATCCTCCTCCCAACACATTCAGAGTCTCTCCTCAGGATCCTCCTCCCAACACGCTCAGTCTCTCCTCAGTGACCTTCTCCCAACAAAGTCTCAAGCTTTCCTGCTAACCTTTTCTTAACATTTTCATATTAACAAATTTTGGTGTTAGAAAGTACAATTTGAAACTTGCCTATGTTCTTTTTTGCATATTGTATGATTTGGCAATCAAGACAGAAGTTTGTGAGCATCATATAATTTATATTTAACTAATATAGGTTGTAGTTCTGCGGAATTCAGCGCACCACAAGTCCAAACTGTACATTTTGGTTACTCAAAGGCTGTAATTTGAGCAGCTGTCCCTTTAATAAAGACTGTGTTTAATAAAGATTGTGTTTAATAAAGATTGGGATCCCACTGGTGTGAAAGGCTTTGAAAGGGTTATTTACAGCGTTTAGCAGACACTTATATTCCCTAACTACAGGAGACAGTCTATTGGGGTAAAGGGTCTTGGACAGGAACCCAGTGTTGGTAGGATTCACCCCCATGCCTTCTTGGTCCAGAGGCATGTCTCCTACCCACTAGGCCAGTTGAACAGTACAGGCCTAAATTATGAATCTCATTCCACTTTGTGAGACACGTGCAAACCAAATGTGCCATACCCCCCCCCCCCAACAAAAAAAGCTCCTGTAATTTGCCTATGAAAATTGAGGGGGACGTTCAATTATCAGGGACGATTTAGACCAAGTCAATAGTGAAAAGAGGTCTGCTTTTGAATTTTCCCTATTTTTTAACCTGGTTCAAATGTCTTAACTTTGCAATAAAAATGAATGTTTACATTTTGGCGCAGCTTCTGGTCTCCAAGGCCTACCACTGCATTAAAAAACTGAAATATATTTAATTAAATAAATAAATAAAAAACTCGCCGTGTTTGTGAAGTTGTACATGTTGAAGAAATGCTATTTCTGGAATGGCATGAGCAATACTTTTTGTCTCCCACAAAGCTGATATTGAAAATCAATTTTCTGTGACCTTTTAGTAAGAGGAAACTGCTTAGACGGTTTTATGAATCACCTAAATTTAGTAGTGCGCAGACATTCCGTCATTTCATTCATCCATGCCTTCATATATCCCACTTTTATTCTAGAGGTAAAAATAAATTGTAGACATCCTATGTATAGCAACTCTTAGCATACTCATTAAAGATCTGGGTTTACTTTTTCCTGTTTGGGATGTTTGGAATTTGGACGGCTAGATACGGAACTTGTAAACAAAGAAACAAATTAATAAATAAACAAATAGCCTGACAGTTTTCCTGGAGAAGTGCGTTCGCGTTTATTGTCAATACAGCTGCGTTTTGCAGTTTCTTTGCTCTCGGAAGCATTAAAATGAACACACATTATAGATCGGCTAGAGAGAGATTTGCTTTTTGGTTTGGATTACGGGAAATGTCATGACTTGGGCTCATGTTTACTTGATTATGTGTTTGTCTATTCGTCCTAAAAATAAGAGAAATGGCTGGCCTGCTTAGGCGGTGGGTGTTAAATTGTGTCTCTGATTTGAACCTTGTTTAGGATTTGGTGGGGAAAATGAAGGACGCGGCGAAGAGCCTAGAAAGGGCGGCTCAGATATGACCACCTCCAGCGTACAAGACTGGACTAATGACGGGACTCCCCCCTTTAGTCTCACCCGAGAGGGCTCGGTGTAATTTGATTTTTTTTCCCCTTTCTGTTCTTTGTATTTTTGTTTAATAAAATAACATGAATATGATGGTCGTTGGTCGTTTCATCTTTGGATAAATCACTTTGTGATTGTTTGTGATGATTCATTATGCAATTAAATACGTTCTTAAAAGTTCAGAACCACGGGTTCACTTGTTGGGCTATACGTTCTCTGAATTCAAAATCCCCCAAAAATACAAATATCGCGGCGCTGAGGAGCAGTTGAGCACGCTGTCCTGAATGCCCAGGTCCGAAAAGCAAATCAGTAAATTATCACTGAAAACAGCGATGTCCGCGTTCTTATAGCGGCGCGCTGTTCGGTAATAAACGCTGGTTTTAGACTCGCGATTCTAAAATATGCACGAGCCAGCAGCCAAAGCTTCACACGTATTATATGTAAATTATATTGAATAATTACAAAAGTAAACTCAAGTCCCTTTTCCAGTTTTATTCAAAAACAATGTGTGCAAAGAAATAATGTGCTTTCATAAGCTTCGCATTAATTTCAGGTGCTTGGCGAGCACCCTACAACTATTCTATATAAAGACCACATATACGGATAATGCATGATATATATGATACGCACAATGCGTTATGCATGATACAGTGTATGCAAAAATATATAAACCGTAGCGCTCGCCTGCTTCCAAACATTTCACAATTCTTGCCCCTCGTCCCTTCCCCCCATCTAATACACCGACACATATTCCCAGGCCGCCCTTAAGGACCGCGTCACGTGACTCGCGGGGCGGGCGGACTGCAGGCCATTTTGGGGGACGGTGTCAGTTGGGGGGACGGTGTCAGTTTGCACTGAGTCGTCCGCAAGCGCGACCGCGGAGGGGGAATCTGGTTGCGACGAGAGAAAAACAGTCATCGCGCAGCTCTCCGCCACACGCACACCCTCCGACCTAGCGCTGCCGAGAGCCTGTTACGGAGCGCACCGTGTCTGGGGGGCAGGGTGGAGAGGGGGGCAGCCAGGGCGCGGCCGTGCGGAGAGGCAGCGCCAGCCGTTTTTTCCGCGGGAGCTCATTGTGGCGGCGGCGCCGCGACTGACAGCGTCTGCAGTTCCGTCTCCAAGATGGCCGCTCGGCTTGCGCTCGTTTGCTGCTGATCGACTTTTTTCTTCTTTCCCCCCTCCCTCTCTCTCTCTCTCTCCCTCTCTCTTATTCTCTCTCTGTCTGTCCCTTTCCCTCTGCCTCTCCTTCATTCCCTGTGTGTGACTGTCTCGCTCTGTCTTTCTTTCTTTCTCTCTCTCTCCCTCTGTCTGTCTGTCGCTCTCTCTCTCTCTCTCTCTCTCTCTCTCTCTCTCTCTCACCCACCCACCTCTTCATCTGCTCCCTCCTATTTCAACTTTCGTGCTCTTAAAAAGTCGTCTCGCTCTCCAGGATCCGCTGCCAGGTGTGTGTGTATGTGTACACACATATGTGTATGTATGTGTGTGTCCTGTTTTTTGCAGAAGCTTCGGACCGCGTGCGTGCTTTCATGCATGCACATGTGTGTGTGTGTGTGTGTGTGTGTGTGCGCGCGAGCTTTAAACCTGGACGCGTGGTTTCAGGTCTGTGACGGAGACGTGTGATTTTTTTTTAACGATCGCGCTTCATATTCTGCGATTTTGCATTTATTTTGTCTAATTGCATCATTTTGTGGGAGGTATGTGAGGGGGAGCTGATCGTGGGGCCAGGCCGTCTGGTGTGTCCACATCGTCTTGTGCTTGTGTTCTGTTCCCACTCCCTAAACACACGGCATCTTCTTCGCGTGGGGGCTGTGTGTTGGTGTGGAAATGTCTCGGACTGGGACTCGGATTAACTTAAATTCGGAGGCTGACGCGACAGAACTCGCGCCCTAGATTGTGGTGTTTTTAAAGCAAAAAAAAAAAAAGAAAAATAACAAGAATGGGAGCAGAAGTTCATAATAAAGTCGAATAAAATGCGTGCTATTTGTTTTCTTCAGTCTTTAAAATCCAGCACATTTTCTGATTTTGAGAATTAACAGATTGCCAACATTGCAGCACGTGCGAGCGATTGATCGTCCACTTGGGCTGCTTTTAAGGCATTTGAATATAATATGGTGGGGACGTTTTAGCAGAACAGTTAATGAAGAAGCTGTGTTTGTATTCAGCGGTCTTCATTGACCATATGAGATCTCACCTGTGTTTTGACTGGCGAAGGAGGTCACGAGCTGCACGTTGTTGGAGGGTCTCTGAAGATCGTTTTGGTTTCTCGTGGCTTTCGGAAGTTCTTCAGACCTTCCTCCCCAACGGCAGCGATTCAAAGTCCTTTAAAAGCACCTTCAGGGCGATGTTGATCTCATTTTCTGAGCTCACGTTACTTGGCGGGGCTTAAAACACTTCATGTGTGGAGGTGACTTTGTTTCCTCAGGAAGGTTTGGCCCATCCGGGTCTGCTTCGGTTGAGACGGGCTTAATTTGTTGGTATATTTCCTAGCACCGATGCATTACGAGATGTTTGTTGTTCTGCGACGTCTGGGGACATGGGATACACTTCGTATCGGGTTCCTGGCTGGTTTTCCAGTTGACTACAGGACCACTGTTGTCCTCTGTCACTGTTGCTCTTTGGCCAGCCGTTCAGCAGAAATTATGTCTTCACCTTTTATGAATCAGCATTAACGTTGAACCCTCGTGCGCGTGCTCTACAGCTGGACACAGCTGGTTATGAATGTGTAGTCTAGTGATGGTCAGATGTTTCTCCACGTTGCTTGCTTTGACGCCAGTGTATCTCAGTTGTAATGTTACCATGTAAACCGAGACCAGAATCCAGTGACGTTGCGATCCAATTGCAGATATTCTTGTATTATAGACACTTGAATTTATTCTCTATGCATTTTTGACCCACCTTCGCTTTATATGCGAGGCTGTTGAGGCTTGCTATTTGGCAACTGCGCTATTTTTGGGCTTAATTTCATTTTGAGGAACCGCATTTAGATTTTTTTTGGGGGGAGGTGCGGGTTGATAGAACCTCGCATGTTTTATAAATGGAGCCGATGCAAGCTGTGTCTGATGCAAGCTGTGCCTGATGCTGCGTTCTCGTGGCTTCGATTTAATTTGTCGCCACGTGGAAGGGAACGAAGTTGCTATAGAAACTGAAAGCATCCCAGACAATGAAAAAAAAAAAACCAAAACATGGGCGGTGGGTGTAATGAACATACACAGCGCGAGCGTGTATCGTACGTTTGGTTGCCAATGGTGACATCCACCTGAGAACCAAGGGCTTGCTAGACCTCCAGCTCAATGGTCCATTGAAAGTTCTGCATGCTTCTTCAGGGACCAGTGACCAGTCTCATTGTGTGTGTGTGTGTGTGTGTGTGTGTGTGTGTGCTCGCGCATCGGTGCGAAGAACCTACACAGCACGTGCGTGTCTGGTGCTTTTGGTGTGGCATCAGCTGAAGAACCGATGGCGCGCTTGCTGGACCTCCAGTCCAATGTCTGTTCAAAGTTCTGGATGCTTCTTCAAGGACAAGCGACCAATCTCATTGTGTTGGTGTGTGTGTGTTCCCCGTTCAGGATCTGACATTTCCATGACGATGCATCGCACCACGAGGATCAAGATCACGGAGCTAAACCCACATCTGATGTGCGTCTTATGTGGAGGATATTTCATCGACGCGACCACAATCATAGAATGTCTCCATTCATGTAAGTGCACGAACTGAAATGTGTCCAGCGTTGGTGTCACTCGTGCACGCTTTCTAACGACCGTTTCTTTCGTTGTTAGTTTGTAAAATGTGCATCGTCCGTTACTTGGAAACCAGTAAATACTGCCCGATATGTGACGTCCAAGTCCACAAAACAAAGCCTCTCCTCAATATCAGGTAAGAATACTTCACTTCCCATACCCGTCCATTCTCTCGTTAAATGCGTTGGCTAAAAAAAGCAACAGTAGTGATCGCTGCTACTGCTTTGATGTCCTTCTGATTCCTTCTAATTTATGTACTCTCAATCTTTGCATGCAGAAATGTCGATGTTACACTATCATTTCTTGCACTCACGTTCCATCATTGTGTTGCACTACTGCTAATTGTTTGGTTTTTTTGTTAGGTGGTTGTGTTTTATTCTTTTGCGTTTCACTGGCCATTTTAATGAGACAAGAATTTCCTTTGTGATAAATAAAATTCTTTCTAATCCTCCTCCATTGTTCGCACTAGTTGGAATATTTTGAGACATGGTAGGTTTTGTTGCACACTCAGCTAAGATCTTTGGATACAATATCATTGGATGCAAGTACATACAAAATTGTATATTTATGTAACTTTGTGGTGCAATGTACAGTTTTTACATTGTGGTGTTTTTATGTAGTTTTTATTAAGTAGATTGTGCTACTTCTATGTTCTCATGTTCTTTCCACTTTGCTGTTGTAAAAATATTAATGTCCCACCTTTGGGACTAATACAGCATTATTTCATCATATCATATTGTATCTTTTTCACTTTTTTAGATCTGACAAAACTCTCCAGGACATTGTGTACAAATTGGTTCCTGGACTCTTCAAAAGTGAGTTACATTAATTACCATTGGATGGGTGCTGGTGCTGGTATACCAGTATTTTACACATTAAACCCATAATGTAAAATGGGTTGTGTTCACAACACGGAGAATCAGTTTCCCAGACTGAGTGTGCTTTCTTTCCTGCAGATGAAATGAAACGGAGGAGAGATTTCTACGCTGAACATCCATCAGTAGATGGTAAGTCTTTTATCTTTAATATATTTCCCAAATCATTAGTTCTGAGACTTAAATTAGCCGTTTAACATCTAAATTATTTAGAAAAATCCACAAAAGGAAGTGCCATTTAACTCTGCTCGTCATTTTAAATAAATATTTGTTTTCAGCTGCAAATGGGTCCAATGAAGACCGTGGGGAAGTTGCAGATGAGGACAAGAGAATCATCACAGATGATGAAATTATCAGCCTTTCAATTGAGTTCTATGACCCGAGGTGCGTTTTGGTAAATGCCATAAATGAATGTATGAATGTATAATTCTTGTATTGAATTATTGCCCATTTTGCTGATTTCAGGGGCAAACATTCAAACAGTTCAGAGGACAGACAGACAAAAGAAGAGGTAAAACATATCTTGGTGTTTCTGTGTTTTAATATCATATTCAAGGGGGAATTTCAGAATTATTGGGAACATTTGTTGCAAGATAAGCTCATGCTGGATAATTGTACCAACAGTGATTTTCTGTTTCAGAAATGCCAAAAAACCTTTCATATGTGTAGTTATTTTTCTTACTCTTTCTTTTCTCTTACAATTTTTTTGTCATTCCAAGGTAAATAACAAGAGGTACTTACAGTGTCCAGCTGCCATGACTGTCATGCATTTGAGGAAATTTCTGCGAAGCAAGATGGATATTCCCTGTACTTTCCAGGTAATTTTCACATTTTAACCCTTTCAAGGTTCTTCATGTTGCTGTTTTGGGGTTTTTTTGTCTGTCTTAATGGCTGGAATTTGTTTCATGCTTAGTTTCAAAAACCCTCTGTTTAACTAAAGTCAAAAATAAACTGACTCATATACACTGAATGACAGTAAACGGTTGTTAGGACAGTATATATTACTGCAGTCCACCTCTGAGCAGATTCTGCTGATACCAAGCCAACATAATTGGTCCAAAAACGCTGGTGTAATTTAAATAGTTTTAAAAACTTAAATATCCCTAAATAAAGCAAAATTTGAACTGAGAACAGATGTAAAAGGAAGAGAATTCAAAGAACAATTTCCATCTGTGGCATCAAACCATTTGTGATTTCTATATAATTTACTTTATTATTTTTGTCTTGTCTTAACATCTCGTGTGTACCTTTCTGACTTGGGAACAGCTGAGAATTTGTTACATTTTGCTCAAATTTGTTAAAAATGTGTATGTAGGTGTTTTATCTTTTGGGTGATGCACAAGCCATACTTCCCACAGTGTGGGACCACAAAGTGACTCTTGATTAATACAATTTTGATCATCTTATAATTTGGCAAAATATTAGAGATTTTAGTCTTGAAATCTTCCCTGAAATATCTAACCTGACCCTTTTCACAGATTGAAGTTATGTATGAGGACGAGCCTCTGAAGGATTACTACACATTAATGGACATTGCTTACATTTACACATGGAGAAGGGTAGGTCATATATAAATAATTTATATATGAACTGACAGTTTAACAGTATCATTTTTGGACGAACACATTTTGCTGACATTTTAACAATTGAGTATGCCCGAGGGCCCAGCTTGTGGAAAAATGTATAACATGCTCGTTTGGAAAACTGAGGAAATATCCAAATTTGTTGACTTCATCTTGGCTAACTTGAGTCTAACCTCATGTTTCAAATATCGATGTTTCAAAGAATGGACCGTTGCCCTTGAAGTATCGGGTGCGCCCAAACTGCAAGAAGATGAAGATCACCCACCCCCAGGATGGTCTCAACAGTGCCAACCGCTCAGAAAGCGACTCTGCGAGCGACAAGGCCTGCAGTCCAGCTGGGGCACCGTCCACCTCATCGCCGCTGCCCAGTCCCAGCACCCCCCTCCAGTCTCCACACCCCCATTACCCGCATGTTTCAAACCCTATCAACGGCTCCTCCATGACCAGCCCCAGTCGACAGTTCACCTTCGGCAGCAAAGCGCGCAAACCCTCCCTGAACGGCTCCTCCACTTCATCAGGGTGAAGGGAGGGCGGCGGGAGTGTGTGGGGGTCCAGAAGCCAGCTCTTTCCATGCCAACATTGTGTTTTTAGCCATTCTGTGATCCTGATTATCCACTTTATTACAGGTGTAATTTTAACATAGTGGATGTGGCGCATTTTCCACCCACATTTTGGGAATGACAGTCTCCGGTTTTTTTCCATTTTTTTTTTATTTTTGGAGGGGGCTGCAGCGTACAGCTTTGGTGTTTGCAGCAGTTTGCATAGAAGACTGTTTTTTCAAAAAAAACGAAAAACAAAAAAGTCTTTTTACTTTGGTCTTAAGTTTTTTCTAAAAAAAAACAAAACCACAAAAAAAAATCCAAAACGTGTTGCTTGTATTTTTAAGCGAGTATGTTCTTTAAAAAACATAAGCATGATAAAACGTTGACGTTGGTTTTTGTCTTTTCTTGGGTAGTTTAGGCCTACTAATCATTCCTGATATATCCAGCTGGCATATACATTGTATCGAAGAAAAAAATCTATATATTTAGTTCATTTTAAAGGACATTTAAAAAGAAGGCCTGTATGTATTTAGAGACCGTTTTAGAGTGAAAATTTTAACGCTAAGCTGTAGCCGGCTCGTTTAATTTTCCTGCGAAATTTGTGCGTGTTCACAAAAATCAGTTCAGTTCAGCGATTCTAGTACAGTGAACACTTTATAAAACTCACGAGGCCCGTGTGCTCAACACTCTCCATCCCAGTCACCAATCTTCTCCTGGGCACCAGATTCTGGAAGCTGCAGTGTTCGTTCCTCTCCATTGTACGGTTCCTTGTTGTGTTGTGACTGTTGCACAGAATCAGCCACGAGAATAAAACATTTTACACTTTCATCCAATCTCGACTCTTGCTTGCATTAAAATCGGCTACTTTTTCTTACAGTCAGACCTCCTACATTCTCCAAATAGTAGTTCCATAGCGGTTCTTGGCTCTCATATGGATATGTGGAAAAATTAACGTGTAGCCCAACTTACAAATAGATTGTTCACAGTCTCGTATCTCTTTTTTTTTTGTTGCTTTTTAAAATTTTTTAAATTTTTTGCTTAAAGAACTTCACTATTCGGGGACAAACTGTGCCATATTTTTACGACCCTCAAGAGTAGGTTTTCTGCAATTTTCATTAATTTAACTTTTAAATACCCTGCAAACTTATTGCCTTCAGTCAGGCGAGTTACTCAAATTTAAGATTCATACAGGGTTTGTTTTATTAAGTGAAAGTCGTTGTGTTTGCATTCAAAATTTAAAGATGTTTTATTTTCCTGCTGAGTTTCATTTTCTTTTCAAATTTTGTCTTAAAATGGTACAGATAAGCAGTTTTACCCTTTGAATGTGAATGTAGAGTTCTTTTATGATCCTAATATTAAATTCATTTGGTACTTTTTTGATGCAAACTTTGTATTTTTTGGAAAACATTGCTTTCTATCATTTTCCGCTCCCATAACGAATCAGTTGAACGATTCTTTGTGTATGCAGAAAAGTTTTCTGTTTTCTACCCATTTAAATGGTTTGGCAAGCGTTACTTTATAGAACCATTAAAACAGCGCCATTTGAATACGTTGTTTTTTTTTATCATGATTAATAAATGTTCTTGATGATGTAAAAAAGTATTATATAAGTGTAATAAAAACGCAATAAATAATAAAACAATAAAAATGGGATCCTTTAGTAAACCTGGATGTCAATAGCACCAAAACCGGTTATGCTGTGGTTAAATAGTCAAAAACACTTTCGTTACTTTTTAGACTTTTTGCATATTAGATGAGTAAGTCTAAGAAATGTGTCATTTAAACTGTGGTCCGGATGGTGAAGCCAGCTGAAATAAGATGGTAAAGGATGGATAGAGAAGAAAACGGTTGCCTTCCACGGGCACACAGACTTCTCCAAAATTCCCTTTTAGATGTGTAGCTCCCATGCATGCTGAACTTTAAACTGTGGTCCGGATGGTGAGGCGAGCTGAAATAAGATGGTAAAGGATGGATAGAGAAGAAAACGGTTGCCTTTCACAGGCACACCGACTTCTCCAAAATTCCCTTTTAGATGTGTAGCTCCCATGCATGCTGAACTGCTGGTGTATCTGTATGAGGAATGTAAAGAGGCGCTTCTGGTCTCATTCTTAATGCGAGGAGATTAAAATAGCCACTAAAACGTTAGACAGAAGCAAACACTGTTTTAATCAGAACTTCAGCTCTTAAAACGGTTATCTGCTGTTTTAAATCTTACTCATTTGTGCAAATAATGCAAAATTAAAGCGGCCCATAAACAGACCAGCCAGATTGCAGTGGGAAAAACTAATTTAAATACGTAAATATGTATGTTTTATTTACATGTTTTCGCCAGTGCGGTCGCACAGATGGACCACAGCGCCACCTGTCTGTGAGTCATAGACGTCTGCGCGTTTCTATTGAATCAACCGAAGCCTTTCAGATCGTTAAATATCTAAAAAAAATATTTGACGCGAGGACCAATTTTCTTATGTTATTTTTATAATTTTCCATATTGTAACAAGTGAATGTTTTTTCTTCTCCAGTATTAAGAAATCGATGACCGTTTTAAGAGTCAATCAAAAGGATTTAAAGTCCAATTTAAATCTGACGGTCTTTTGTCCCACAGTGAATGAAGTAACCGAAGGCAAGATAAGTTGAAATATTTACTGAATCTGATCATGAGAGTTGAGCCACTTTAACAAAACTCCAAGGCGATAATTATGTTATGTTGTTAAAATGAGCAAAAATAAGTTTCTAAATAAATTCAAAACATTTCACTGCGTTTTGAAATCATTCTGTTAACAACTTTCAGAATGTGTCTGTGTCTGTAAAGAATAAGACAAATTCGTGTTTACAAACTGCTACTGCCTTAACTATAGGTGTATGTTTGGATCAGCCTACCGTTTAACTATTTAATTAATTATTTCACTCATAAGAAATATTTGAATAGAAAATATAGTCAAGAAAATTGTCAATAACTTCAGAACAGGCTGTTGGAGAAAAAAGTTTAAAAGCAGCGTAAATGTTCAGTCATGGGTTTAACATGTACACTTTATTCTCCTGGGGAAGGCGAGATGGTGAGTGTCCCTCAAGTCCTTTTATGCCAAATTAAGGATTATCTGGCGAGGTGTCGATTAAAAAACGTAAAATTGTTGTATCCTTCAGTCATATAGGCAATGCTAATGTTACATATTTATATTTATTTTTACTACGAAAAATGAAGAAGTAGGTGCTTTGGGAGCATGTAAAAATTTAGGTTGTTCAGTTCCCCCAAACTTTCAGGTCAGAGTGGAAATTCATAACATAAACTGATGCACCCCTTAATCACGAAGCCATTAAAACGATTAACAGCGATTATGCGCGTATAAATCTCCCGACTGACAGAATTTGTCATCATTTTGCCAAATAAACTAAGTGGTATGTTGGCAATATCACGTTTTGAATTAAATGGATGGAGAAGCTTCTGCTCAGCATCTTCAAAAGGAGAAGAAACACCAATAATTTGCAGTATAGTGAAGAATGAAACAGATAAAATAACTTTCTATTTGCGTTATTTTAATGCTGTTGTGATGAATTATACACAACTACATGCGAGTCCATTTAATGTCCCGCCCTGAGACTTAACCTAAGCAGGATTTAATTATTCACTTTTCTGTGAACACACTCTGCTTCCAGAGAGTGCACACGCACTGCTTCCAGACCCTTTGGCATATTGGAATTTTGTTTTAAAAATAAATACAGTTTGCAATCTTTTGTTTAAAAAAAACTGGAATCTTGTTTATTGTATAAATGAAAAAATGAATAAATAACTAACCACAGCCGGTGGCTGCTGCCTAGTTACCATGACAACAGTGGTACGTACAATCACGAGGCTACCCCCCCCCCACCTGCATTCCAAAAAAACACACCCACTGCCTTAGAGTCAAGCTGCCAGTTCAACCCACCTCAGGGGGCGTGGCTTGGTGTGGGATAATAGAACGTTAGGTGGGATTCTGTGGATAGAAGTTTACCCTACAAATAATCCAGAAGCTAAATAAAGTTAGCGATGTTTCAGCCTGGACTGTCTCTGTTTTCTTTGTTTCTGTTGAACAAACATTTATCCCAAGACTTTGTTTCTTCTTTTACTTTTTTACACCAACATATTTAGCTCCCCTATTTAATATCACTGTCTTAACTATTCATATATACATTAGCACCGAGATGAGGATATTTTATAGATTCCCAGTCGTGACTGGGAAGGAATAATACTTCTTCATTGGATTCCACTTCCTTTTTTCCTTCCATTGGAACATTCCTTTCACATATGTTAAATTCTGACGTTTCTCCCTTTAAAACTTAAGCATCTTGGGTTTGGGCTTTGCCATCATGCTTAAAGCCAATCTTTACCAATTAAACTTTAAAAATAGGAATTCATGTGGAAAAATATTAATGTCATAAATTAAAATTATTTGGTAACTTTATTGCACAGTGTTATGGGTCATGCAGTCTTGACTTGCCTCCAAGTGTTTCATTACATTTGTTTTCCTCTTCTTGGACTTTATTGCTGTTGTTTTGCTGAATTTGACATAATGTAAAACAATATATAAAAAGCTCCCTTTTATGTTTTTTGATTTCCATTATGTAAAAAGTGGCAAATTAATAGAAACGATCGCAAAAAATATAAAAAAAGGTTTGTTCTTATTAGAAAATTAAGAAAAACATTTGACCAGTGGGGATGGACAAACCTCTGTATAAATCCACAAAAAGAGCGAGAGAAGCAAGGAATGCTGTTTTATTTATATAATAATGACACATTTTAACTGTGATTATGTGTTCTTGCTATTTTAAATATTCATTTTTTTTGTCATATACATAGTTATACTAGAACATCATACAGTAAAGTGTAACCCTGAGTCAACTCATAAGACTGCACAACAAAGTTATCAAATAATTAAAATTATTTGATTACTTTATTCCATAGTTTTCAGTCCATCATAACTGCAACATGTGTGAAGGCTGAAATCAAATCAGAAAATATAATTAAGATAAGATAAACCTTTATTGGTCCCACAAGTAGGAAATTTGATTGGTCACAGCATAAAGTAGACAGTACAATGATAAGAGCAGCAAAATTAAGAAAAGCAATTGAATAGAATGAAATAAAATAGAAAACATACCATGCCACAGTACAGTATACAATAAAATGTTCAAAGGTACAGTCTAAAAATCTACAGTATAAAACCTAGGAATATAAATATGCTCATCTGCACAAAGTAAGAAGACTAAATTGTGCATTTAAAAGTGAGACTAGATGTGGGCTTGGGCAAGCTGTATGCATGTACACAGTGAGTATATGTATATAAGTATATACAGAGTGGATGTATAAGAGAACATTTTAGATACACACACACAGGTACACAACAGACAGGCCTTGACAATAGCATAGCGTTAGACATGCACCAGAAAAATTGCACATTCTAAATTGCACATTCTGCTCAGCAGTAATAGCTTCACCCAAACACTGCACATGTTGTATCGGAAAAAATGCACTTAGTGATATTGCACTAAAGCTACCCAGGTGTATTGGCTGTGTCTGTGTGTCTATCTGCATGTCAGGTCATCTGTAAAGTATTTGTTGTGGAGTCTGACAGTGGTTGGAAGGAAAGACCTGCAGTATTTCCCACAGCCTGGCTGTCAGAGTCTCCTGCATGGGGTGGGACTAAAACAAGTTTGCTTGTATTATTAATGTCAATGCTATGCATGTTAATTCTGTCAATATAAATTCTACAGAAAAAAAATTGTATGAAATACACAATAACATATACACCAGTGCTGAGTATAAATACTTTAGGTCAATAAAAGTTGTTACTAGTGAATTACTAGTAACGCTAATAAGTCTTCCTCCGAGGTGCCCTCAAGTGTTTCCTTGCTCTTGTTTACTTGCTCTTGCACTCGTGTTCTCCCTCCCTGGCTGAGGTGTAATGTACCTTCTGAGGCCTCTTCTGTTGGATGCCGTCCCAACTATTCAGCAAACAGCCGCTCTGGCTCTTGGAAGGCCTGCCAAATATAACGATGACCTGGCTGAGGCAGTAGTAAAGGGAGACATTCTCCCTTGGCCTGTCTATCCCTGAGCTCCCTTTCAGCTTTTATCCAAAAGAACAGGCTTACTAATGAAACCTCAGATAAGAGTGAAGATACAACTTCTCTATGGCAATGGAGGCACTGAATATTTCTTTCTCTAAGCCACAATTTATCTAAACCTGTTTCCTGTGTTAAAATGTTCCATTCGTCTCTTGAAAATAAAGGTTGTTGATTGGATTCTTCAGATTTAAACCAATAATTTTTTAAAGAACAATTTATTGAATGCTTTCCACAACATAGCCCCAAAATATCCACAGAGATTAAGAATTAACATCACTTTTTTTAGTGCAAGTTCTTGATCTTCCAGTTGAAACCAGTGATTCTTTAAAGAACCATTTATTTTCTATTGGTTTTCCATGCCATGGCCCCAGTAATTTTGTTGTTCTCGGTTGTTGTTTTTCATGCATCACCCTCGGATTTCAACACTACCTTAATCTGAGCCCTGGCGTCTTGACAGCACCTTGTCCTTACTTCATTTAAGCCCGCAAAACAACTCATGCTGCAGACAATAAGTCATTGATGCTTCCAGCCAAAGGTTTGGCTTTTGTAAAAAGAGGTTTTGCAAAGAAGGATTGTTCTTTGAAAGGCCCCTTCAGACGAGAAGAACACTTTCTAACGATTGGCATTTGTTCTGTTCAAAAAGGGGAAGTATGTGACATACACACATAACAGTCACAAAGAAATGCCCATAGTGAAGGCTGAAACTTATGAATCTTACTTGTATCTCATTGCAAATGTATAAGTATTTGTCCTCCCGCTGGTTGAGCTTTTGAAGTCAATTCAACTGGAACATCACTGTGTGTGTTTTTTTTTGTTGCAGTAACTGGTTACCAGACTGGTCTTCTTGGGCAGAACATCTTGGAGGCTGAAACAGTGAAACGGGGCTCATGTTAAGGTAATTGGCTATGAGGTATTGTGGTTGTGGTATAACCGTGTTGTTTTCTGACCAGAAGTCTGCCCTGTCCTGTGGTGCAAACAGGAGAAATTCCCCACCTATTCTTTTTAACCTGGAAACCAAACTGAGGGTCAGAGAAATATGTCTTCAAGTCTAGGCACAAATTTAATTTGTAATCCAGAAAACATCATAATTTCTAGGTAAAAAGTTAATTTATAGCTCACAAAAGGAAAAAACAAAAAACAAACTTGAATGTCTGCTGGACTGAACCAGCTGAGCATAGTCTGGGAAAAATGAAGGGATGTCCTTCCTCTCAAGATGAGAATGGTTCACTTCCCTGTATTACTCTAAATTCTCCAAGGTTACAATATGAATGAGCCTGATCGAGAACGGCACACTCATCTCAGACTCACAATAGTCTGTGAACTTTTCTAACTGCACAAATAACCCTCCCACTGCATAGAAACCAATTATTTACCTGCTTATGAGTCATGGCAACTTTCATTTTTCTGGATGCCTCCTCAGTGATGCTCAGGAAAAATGTTTTTTTGTTCCAAAAATAATTTCTCAGTTATTGGCTTTTGAAAGTACCATTTTTTATATCAGATGTGAGAGTCTGAAGAAGTCTATAAGTTTAAGGAACATCCACATAAAAGTTCTTTAAGAAAACTTCTGTTGGTAAAGAACATGCTACACAAAACAAGACTAGATTCTGTCTGTCTAGTCTTGTTGTTGAGTTGTAAGTTATAAATTGTTGATTAGTTGTACACTTTTTTTATGGTAACTCCTGAAAGTGCTTTTGGGTGTCAGAAATGCTCTATGTAAATGATTGTTGTTATTATTATTAGTAGTAGCTGTAGCAGTATTGGTGATGGTCGTTTTAGTCGTACTTACTCATCTTATTTACACAAATAATTTTTAGGGATCTAAACTGGTTATTCTGTGGCATCACTCAGAATTCACAAAGTATTTAAAAACCCTTATCTTTTATCATTTTCTAAAAGGGCCCAATATCTTGGAAAACGTTTTTTTAAGGGCCCATAGCATGTGAAAAAGTTTGATGTAGTATGTAAATAGAATTGTCATTAACGGTTAAAAAGGTAAAAAATGGCCTAAAAGAAAATCTGAGGACGTGGGTCTTTTTGGAATGCACATACTCTGACCACCTGCTGTATGCCGAGTAATATTTCATCTGCTTTTCCACTTAACGCTGTCCTAGCCTTCTTGATCTCGGCCGAGATGTTAAGATGTTTTATGACGATATAGTTTGTGGGGAAAAAAAACAAAAAGAGAATCTGCTGTGATTGTCTCTGCTTGCCTGAAGGGCCCAGATAAGTATGTAAAGAGGAACGTCAGCGTTCCGATTCGGGAAATGACAAAACACGCCCCTGAGGTACCTGCCACACGCACAGCATACCTACTAAATCACTTCAAGCTGCATTGTATCTTCTCCCCGCTTCCTCTTCAGCTGCCCCAGATGGTGCTGAGTGCTGGGGGTGCAGCATATGTGATTGACTACCTCAGGGACTCCAAGAGGAACGAGTGTCTGTCTGGGATTACTGCTGGGCCGCACACTTTCTAAACATTGGCCTGGCAGTCGCTGTTCTTGGTTTACTGAAGAACATTTCATTGAGATTGCCAAGCTTCCAAAAATTGGCTCTTTGGTGCAGTTGTGAAGAAGAACTACTTTTGGCTTCCTGAAGAACATTTTAATGGATTGGTTTCTTTGGTGCAATTGTGCAGACGATTAAGTTTAGGCTAGTTTCAGAATGTTTTAAATTTTAGTTTCCTAAACATATCAATGGACTGCCAAACTTCCAAAAAACATGCTTTGGTGCAATTACCTGGTAGAACCACTTTAGAGAACATTTCAATAGATTACTAGGCCTCCAAAAATGATTATTTGGTACAAATGTGTATTAAAAACACTCTATCGAAGAACATTTCAGTGGAGTGTGTTTTTTGGTGCAGTTGTACAGAAGAACCACTTTCGTGAAGAACATTTCAGTCGATTACCACTTGCAGTATGCAGTATTAACACAATGCAAGTAACAATAAAATAAATATACAATACAGCAGTGTAACAGAATAGTGTGAATAGGATGTAAACCTTACAGAATGAAGAATATTGCACCATACATATAGTATTGCACAGGAGACAGTTAGCAGCATCGAACCACATTGAGTTGGTGTCAATTATATGCCTTTTGTAGCAGTCAATAGTAATCAGAGTTTAAAGTGCAGGTGGCTTTGAAAGTCCAGAGTGTAATAAGAGATGTACTGAAGGTGGAGAATGAAGTAGTTCACTGAATTGTACTTGGTCTGTCATGCACTTGATATTTATGTATGTTTAGAGCTCTGCAGTATGAAACTGTTGCACAGTCTAACATAAATAAACATTTTGTAAAACATGAAAAATATATAATCTTCAGGTCTGGACACTTATTTTAGGAGTACATTGGTGGTTTGTTTTGTTTATAACTTCTTTGCATGTCCAAAAGCCTCTTCTGACTGGTTGTACAAAGCCCTCCCATCCTTAGGGGGAGCCACACCTGGCCACAGTGGTTAGACCAGTGGGTTCCCCAAAGTCAACAAAGCTCTAAACACCTGCAAGGTGCACAGATGTCCCAGTGAAAGAAATCAGTTAATCTGTGTTATATTAAATGGCAGCTGATACCTATTTTTAAAACCAGAAACACATATGCTCACAACTGTAACTTATCAACAACCCATAATTCCTAGGGGCACCTGAGCTTTCAAAACTTCAGGGCTTCCCTCAGAAATCTTCTTTAATCTGGAGAACCTAACTGTAAATTCTTTTGTTTGTGGATTTTAAAATAATTAATTGGCAAAATCAGGTTTTTGGAACATTTACCTTGTTAATTCTTAAAACATCCATTTTGCAAATGTGATATCAGTGAGAGGAAAAATCTTTTTAACCTCCATGTGGTGTAAACATTGGCACTTCTATTGCACTTATTTTATTGCTTTATGTGTATTCATTTTCCCCCTCTATTCTTTTCTTTCATTCAATTTCATTTCTCATCTGTTCCTGTTAGGCACACTGAATGGCCTTTGATGATAATATGCAATATAAAAAACTTGACTAAAGATTATTGACAGAACCCTTAAATTGTTTAAAATTAATTCCCCGAAATCTTATTGCCCCCCCCCCCCCCCATGTGCCCCCCTGTTGCGGTACCGCACTCTGACCGCACGTCTTGTTGAGAAGGGTTTGCTGAATTCTGTAATCGGTAAAATCTCTTAACTGCTATGTTCCTCCTGTGCAGTAGTTTGCACTTTGTATCATTCAGCCACTACCGAGATGAAGAAGGTCTAACGTTCGTTCAACGAACTCACAGTCAGTGTTGCCAGATTGGGTGGTTTCCCGCCCCAATGGGCTTCTTTTGGTTATGCTGGGCTGGGAAATTGGAATTGGGCGGGTCTATAAAATTTGGGCTGCTTATTAAATTATTTAGTGGGGTTTACTGTCAGTATTATTATTATTATTTTTTTTTTTTAAATATATCTTTTAAAATATACTAAGAGTATATTTAAAAAATCATGGTAATTATATGGAGAAACATAAAAAATTATGTGTCACTTAGCTGTCAGTCAGCCGTCACAATTAGTTCATTCAGAGAATCTGTCAAATATGACATGACATCATCAATCATTGACAGTCATTGGTTAACCGAACATCACAGTGAAATTGTATTGGTCACTTGTTATAAGCGCCAAAAAGTTCAGCCAAGTCACCGGGAGGTGATTTACGGAGAGAGAGAGTGCATCACGCCAAAGTGGGGAAAATACAAAAACCTTCACAGAAAGGAATGGGAGACTTATCCGGAACTGAAACGCTGGGTTGCCCCTGTAACAGAAACTCGAGCGCAACTTAAGGATTTGAAGGAACATGGTGCCACAATAAAACACAAGTCTCAGTGTATGCCGAGTCTTTTGCTGGACCAACGGGGTCTGCTGCAGGAACGGGTGACATCACCCAGTTTTGTGGGGGGATTTGATTCCTCCCTGTATTCGCCTCATGTTTGGCTTTAATGGACTGTACAGTTATTAGTG
>JBBPDH010000001.1:7136907-7153238 GCA_037974565.1 Clupeocharax schoutedeni
AAAATTGTCCACAGTCTGTGGTGCCCTCAGATGGTCTGGGAGGGCATTCCATAGGCGGGGAGCAGCCGCGCAGAAAGAAAATACAGAATATAGGCAGCAGATCCTAAATCTAAACAGACAATATCATTCTGTTTGAGTAATAATCAAGTGTTGAATTACTCATCAAAGTTGAGCGCGTTGGTCCATTCAATCAGCTCGTCTACCTCCCACTCCCGGACAGAGTCGGGCCCCAGCTGCTGGACAGCCCTCATCATGCCCTGCGTGGAGTTCTCCACCAGCTGGGCTGCTTTTTGGGGCTCAGTGTGAGCGTGCAGGACCCCCTCATTGTACCTGCACAGAGGTCAAAGATTGTAATCAGTCTATGCTTCGATTTGAGTTCTGGTCCAGGTTTAATTTATGTAAATAAATACACCAAAGCATGGGCGCCAAAACCATTACAGCACTATTCAAAATCATTTGTTTCACCCTCACCCTACTTTTCCCCTCCCAGACAATAGCTGAGATGTAGAAGGCTGCATTAAAAATGCCCCCCTGTATTAGAGGCCATGCACTAAAGGCAAATATGCTAATAGAGAAATCATTTACACATTATTAGAATACACACAAGTAGAATACAGGCATATAGGATTTACATTTGAAAATAGAATATAGCCTGGGAATTCTATTTTGTCCAAGACATGACTGCCTGCCTTGAATACTGAATAATATTATTAACATTTTCTGTTATAATCTATTCTGACGTCCCAAATACAGCTGCAGCCTCGCCATCAAATCAAAGCTATAAAAGCCATAAACAACTTAAGAAGCATTTTCCACCTTTACCGTTCATTAGCGCACTCACATTTTTTTCATCCACTCAATTTTCCGGATCTTCTTCTTTCGCTCAATGTCTTGCTGTCTCTGGATTCTGCAGTGGTGGAATACAGTCTTCTTGCTACTGGTGTTTTGAGTGATGGGGTCTCCGGTGAGACAGAGCTTTCAACATAGACCACATAAAATGTTTTCTACAAAAAGTCATTCCTAGTGCAGCTCTCAATTACAGCAGTTAAAGCAGTTATTAATTAAGAGCCCTCTGCCTTGATGATATTTTTTAACTGATGATAAAGGCACAAAAAGGGTACTATGTCTAATACCGCATTTGGTTTTCTAAAGCAATAGTTCTCAAAGTGGAATTTAAAGAGCCAGAAAGGTCTGTGGTTCATTTCCAGGGGTCCCTGAATTTGTTGATAATTTAAAAAAGTGTATACATATAAAGACACTCCTGTCACATTGCAAACAAAATAAAGAAAGCAAATCAGTCTTACTTGAGTTTTATTTTTTCCGAGCCATTAGTCTATATTATTAAGTTATTATCAAAAACTAAATACACTTAACCTTGTTATTGACTAACACTTGGACTTGGACTATCATGTAGTCTGGACTATCAGACTACATGATATGCTTAGCAAATAGCATTTCTGAGGTCCGATAAGACAAAGTGAACCAGCAGTGTCACATAAAAAAATATTTTCAATGAACCTTTAGCAATCTAAGCTTTTTATAATGTGCACTGCACAAGATTGAACTAAGTCACAATTCATCATTCATGTTCATAAAAGCATAAATGCACAATGTTCATGAGTGTGGTGGCCTTTGGAACTTATTTCTCACTAGAAAGGTTCTGCCTGAAAGAACCATTTCGCCGTTTTAAAGAACTTGTGTAATGGTGTCTTTATATTCATATGGATCTACATGTAACGGTTCTTCACACTCACTCATCTCTTTTCAGACATAGTAGATTAAGGAGCTAAATGTGCTTGACATATGATAAAACCTAATATAGTCCCTGTTTTTAAGGAGCAAATGGTATTTATGTATTAGCAAGTGTGAGGAACTGAGAGCCACCTTGCCGGACAGCAGCCTCCAGCCGTTATTCTCCACCCGCCGGTACCAGCCAGAGCGGTCATCATGGACCATGGGCTGGCCGTTATGGATCTGCAGGGGAACAGGCCTCTTCTGCCCTGCATGGGTGTAGTCCCTCGGGCTGCTGGCACACAGGTCCACTATTGGGCGGTGAGTGAAAATCTTGTAGTAGATGTTTGGAGGAAAGGTTGTCTGGAAGTGAATAATAATGATCAGTTAGAAAAAGAGAAATAAATCAGGGATCAATATTCAGTTCTCAAAATACACACTAATGTCTATAAAATCGTGAAGAGCATTAAAAACATCACATCACTGTTTTTTTTCTAGAATTTCTGCATAATTAAATGGTTAAGATGTAATCAAAATAATTCTGCTGGGTTTGATGGAAATCTTAAGGAGTCAAAAGTGTTTACAGAGGTGGTGAACCCTGATACATTCCTGACACCCGATACACTCTTTTGCTATGTTTGAGCTAAAAGGTGTTTTAAAATCAGTTCAAGAGGTACGAACAGGGCGTTTTCTACTTTTTTTTTTTAACCATAATTTGTGTCACATGTAAAAGCTCAATAGATGCATTTTGGCTCACTGGTGGATTTGGATAATAAATGGGCTATTTTTGCATGACCTCGGTTCCTTTGTTCACCACAATCAATCAGATTTGTTATTCTTTTTAAAGATTTATTTTCACATTAAAATTACATTGTCTATATTTGGACAGAATTTGTGCAGACATTTTGAAAAGTCAGTGGAATTCTCCTTTAAAAACAGTCAGAAAAAAGTGACCATTTCTGGATGAATGCGAAGTACTTACTCCACCCAGCCTGAAACGTATGTAGACACCTGAGGCAGCATCCAGCATATCAGCCTACAACACAACACGTTCTCACATAATGACTCTTAATAATTGATTATATATTTTTATTTGTAGTCTGTTATATTTCAAAGTAACAATAAACAGTATGAAACACAAAAACGGTGCAGTATTGAAAGCTATTGTCGATATTTTATACTGTACATGACAATCTATTCATGTAGATTCATGCACCTACACAAAATGTATAATACGTGTCATTAAATATCTATTAAATACACGTAAAAGTATGTATTTTACATTCTTGCTTTCATGTCCAGCATTTAATACAATATACACTATCATTATTCATTTAACTTCATTATTTATTTATAACTTATTTGATAAATGATTTATGAGGGTCCAAATTCATTAGAATAAGTGCGGGACATTTAAAGCAAGTGCTTTAGAATGTATCTAATATACTTGCTTTTCACATTCAGCATTAATTGATGAATTAATGAATATGGATCATGAATCATTTATTTCACTTTAATATTTTTATTTTTAAATCTTTTTACCTCTCTGGGGTTAATGTATTTGAGCAGGAGTCGTGGGTCACCTTGGCCATGGAAGTTCAACAGAGTCTTGAAGTACTTGAAAAGAGTGACATTCTAAACAGTGACATGGACACGTACACATTTGTTACACTTACACAGTTATGTAAGTGATATAATTTAGTTACACTTATATATATATATATATACTGGATACATCTGCATGTGTGTTCAAGCTGCAGTATGAGGTATGAGATCACTAACAACATGCTTCCTCCAGGTTCTCTGGATGACGCTTGCTGCCCTGACATACACACTCTCCAGCTGGGTGTCATTTTCCTCTGGTGGACCCTCAGAGGGAGAGGCAACATGGGCACTGTGGTGTAAAAACAAGTTTCTATAACCAACGCTCACAAATCACTGAAGTATGAAAGGATCAGGAACTCTTCAAAGAGCACATATTTGAATGCCACTAAACAAAAAGGTGTGACCCCTGATAACTCCCAAGAATAACACTGGCGAGATTATCTTATCTCAGAGATGTTACAGCTAGTAACCATGGCAATGCTATTGCTTCTACGCACCTGTCGAAAAGGTGCCTGTACTTAACCTTTTCTGTCTTCATGCTTTTATCTGCAAGGCCTCAGCAGTAAAAAAAAAACAAAAAAAACAAAGAAAGTGAAAAATAAACAAGCAGCCATTTAAAATGTATTGCATCACAATGTAGACTCCAATAAACATTCCACTTACAGACACCACCCACTCCCAGCCAAAAGACAGGGTTTTAATATATTTTTTTACTAAATAAACACATTTTCTACAGGCAATAGTTGAATATAGGGCACATTTTCAAACATTTTGGGAGAAAATCACAAGAATTAAAATAAAAAGTGTGCCATAAGTGCCATAGCTTTTGCATAGACCACATTTTAGGTCTATTGTTTCTCCAATGCATTAGGGCTGTTACTTCATTAGAGAAACTTAAATGTCAGCAAATATTACATCTAGATGTGTTAGCTGGGTTATAAGGATACTAATTTAGCTGAAATGTTTTTAATACATAACATCACCACTAATGTCCAGCTCCAACAACAGTGCAGTCAACATACAGCCTTGAGGGCAGGTCTTCAGTATAAGCAGAAGAACAATTAGGAGAAAAGGTCTCACTACCTGCATCTGGAGTAAAGAACATCAACAGCCAGGTTAAGGCCTTTCCCATGCAAACAAATAAAATCTCCTTCCACTCATAGAACCGCTGTTATTTCACTGATATCAATCCAGACTTGTTTGCACACCCACTTATCTAACAGATGCACAGTGGGTGAACGAACATCACCAAAGCAACACATCAACAAACTGTAGCCATGGTTTAGAAAACCTTCCAAGACCCGATTTTATTACCCACTTACCAAAACCAACATGTAATTTCAGGTTGTAAGAAAAGAGACATAAATAAATTGTACATATCTCTTTTTTCTTTAGGAGCAGGTTGAGAAGGTGACATTCATGACTCAGTCGGTTACTGTACAGACCTGTCCACCCCTCCCACCTCCACAGGTTGTGCACAAACGTGTTTAAAACGGGGGTGTGGTGTAAGCTCTAGACAGATGTCTTCGCTTTCTGAAATATTGTCCTCGTCGCAATGACTTTCAAGCCATTAAATAATATGCCATAAAAAGCCATAAAGAACACGCTTCAGTGTCAACTGCAGACATAAAGTGGCGCCATATAATCTACATTCATTAGTCTAGTGAAAGGATGCCATGCAAATAAATTAGCAACATTACAGACACGGAACATGAAAGAGGATGCAAATATAATAAAACTTGACTCTTAGAAGTGTCGTTTGGTAATAGAAACTATTAATTCCCCACATTATTCACACATTCTATTCCATGTTAATAAATTAAGGACGTAACAAAGAGATATAAGTCCTGTTACCAGTTTCCTTCCTTTATACGCCCAAACTGAAATGACAGCCTTTAGTAGTGAGTGTCTTCTCCGTAAACATAAAAGCACAGCATGATGACAAAATATTTATCACATGCATGATTTCCTTTCTAATACATGGTTAAGGGTCCCCTTGCTTTAGCATTCTCATGAACTTCCAAGGTCAACTTATGACATTTGTGTGCTTTACTGGTTCTTCCATGAACACATGAGTAAAAGAGGCAATTACTATTACTTGTCTTTAATGTTTTTGTTTTGTTTTAATTGGTCGCCCTGTATTGCACCCCAATTCAAAATGACTGTTTTGTGGCTTAGTTTTCAAACATGTACTTATGGAATGGTATCTTTGAAACAGCATTTAGATTCAGGAGTAAACGTTGTTTTTTCCATGATATTAGCTCTATATTCACAGCACCAATCCTGTCAGGTAGAGAATATTTGATATCTGAGATTCTGCAACAACACTGACACTCCCACATTTCATAAGTGCCACTGGAATAGCAGATGTGTCACTTTGTCCGACCAGCAAGATCAACCGATCCCAAACCTTCATTTGGAACAGCAGGCAGAAGGCTAAAACAGACACATGGGAACTCTGGGTGAAATGTACATACTGTTAGTGGAGGAGTGAGCTACAATGGCCAGGAACCTAAAAATGTTAAGGTATTAAGTCACAGGTGTGGTTCTCACTTGACATGAGTGATGCTGTTATTAAGGCAAGGTGACGGTTAACCAAGTATTACAACAGAAATGACGCCCGCAGCTAGTTTTGTCTGGTAAACATATTTGTTTAGTGGTTCCAAAAGAGTTTCTTGCTATTATTTGAATCATTTACAGTTTGTGCTGCCTGTGCTATCGGGTTTACGATGAAGAACACTATAAGCAGTAAAACTGCCTTATTAATAATCAATACAATGCTTTCAGATGAAAAACATCATTTAAAAAACACACAGCTTGATGGTCTTCCAATGCAGAGACTATCAATAGCAATTCTAAATCAAAAATGCATGCAAATGCACTCCCAAAGCCAAAACAAAAATGTGTTATTTATATTCTCAATATTTTTAACCTTGCCATGGCTTAATGATTGAGAACTGTAGGCCTATAATTAAGGCAGATGACATCATAACCATGACTTTGCATAATACAACATTTGCCACTAAAGTTCTGTCTCTTTCTCATCATCACTGTTAAGATAGTATTCATCATCAGTTGTGGTGTCTGAACATGACTCTTCAAAGACAGACAAAGTGGATTTGTAGTTCCTAGATGGCAAGAACCCACAAGGAGACAAGCTGTCCTGCGAGGTCCTGCTGCCAGTTGAGGAGGAGCTGGGTCTTGGGGAAATTCGCCGAGAGGGAGGAGAAAACGGTGGGGAAGGTGGTGGAGTTGGATCTGGTTCTGTATCCCACTGGTAGGGGGAGCTGGGATGACCTGGGCTCCGCAGAAGCTCATTTGGCGCCATCCTACCCACACAGTACTTGTAGGTGTTGTGGACAGGGAGGCTGCTTGGATCTCTTGTGTCATATCCAGGTGATTCGCCTGGACTGCTGATGCTTGAATGTCTGCTCCTGGTCCCAAATTCATCTGAGCTGGTGAGGTCACTGACACTGCCCCGCTTTGATCCAGTTGAGATTCGGCCAGGACCTGATGGACGGCCTGAAACTATGCTGCTAACGGAGACAGAGCGCCCGCGCTCCAGGCCGTATTTCAGATCAGCACAGGAAGCAGACAAACGAGCCCCCATTAAGTGTTGCTTCTGAGAATTAATTGTATTTACTGTGGGAGAAACATCCTCGGTCATATAAATGAAGATGTTTTTTTGTCTTGTTGGGCTATAAAACACATTATCGTTGTATGCATCCTTCAAAGCAAACTCAGGATGAAGTGTTGGAGAAGGACCAAGGGTGTTTTTTCTAGTTTGAGGCATGGTGGCATAGCGGTTGATATATTGGGGCTTAGGCCGGTTATGGCTTTGTGGTCTCCCCAGGAACTGGTTTCCATTTTCATCTGCAAGTCCTCTTTGCTCATCCACTTTTGGCGAGTCCTTATTCGCCTTGTCCTTAAACTTGAAACCTAATGAAAGGCCAGGAAAGTTTTGAGATTCTCTCGGAGAGTTTGAGGAGATGGGTAATTTCAAACTTTGGCTCTCATCTTCTTTCCTGATGCTTTCAGAATCTTTCAAGTCTAAAGACTGTTGACTAAATTTCTTCGTCTTTCTCCTAGTTGTAAAATCCTCATCTAAACTTTTGATACCAAATTTCAGTTTTAAACGATTCAGTACCTGGTCCATTTTATTGAGTCCCATCAACACTTCCTTTTTGAAGTCTTGGTGGGTCAAACTCTCTTTGCTTGCAGAACCTGCTGAAGTCAGATAATGATCTTTTTTTGTTCTTGAGAAGAGGTTCATCTTTGAGTTAGTCCTCTGGGTACCTATTGTGTCATGTATCTGCAAGGCTGTTACTCCCTCGTGCACAATGTCTGGCACAGTCTTGCTAACAGCTAGTGTGCTCAATGGCGAGGAGTGTTTTTTGTAATTAGACCCTTGATAAGTATTTACTTTGTCACTGTGTAATTTAAACATGCTATCAGGACCTTCATGAGATTTATTCTTAATGATCACGTCACTCTGCTTTGGGTGTGTAGTGTTCGGGATTAAGTTAGTAGTCTGACAGTCGTCTTGTGAGTTTTGTGACATGACAGAAGTCTCGAGAGAGGCAAATGAAGCCTGTGCTGTTTCCGATTTGAGCTGTTTTTCAGAAGAACCACTGGGCTGAATCAACCTGTCATTGGGCAGGGAAGGATAAGAGTCCTTTTCAGTCTTAAGAGGGTTAGCAGACATGGTTGAAATATCATAAGATGCAGACTTGGTGTGCTGGTAGTAGACAGGCGGAGATGAGAAGTTCTGCAAAGCACTGTTGAGTGCAGGTCTTGCAGAGATAAGGGTGGAGTATGGAGATTTACTGATGTGGGACAATGATCTCCTGCCAAAATCAGGTGGCAGAGACTGTGGTGCATTGGGGATGCATGAGTTTTGAATCAAAGCTGAATCCTGTGATTCCACCGGACTTAAGTCAAATGTGAACCTCAAGGTTCCAGGATTTTTATTCTCTTCCTGTATTTGGTCTCCATCCTTTTTGAGAAATGGGGTTTGAGGACTAGAAGAGGTATGTTCAGAGGATGCTATAGTGGCAAAAGGTGGACTGGCTTCCCTCAGATATGAGTAGATACTTGGAGCACAAACTCTTCGTAGTGGTCTAGATTGGGATAGATGACTGGAATCAGAAGGGCTTTGATTTGACTGAGATTGTTTTGAGTTCAGATAGTTCAGCCATACATGGGATGGGCTTGTTCCGTCTACAGTTTTCCGGGGTGAGAATGCAAGGCTATCTGTGAATGTTCTGCTCATTGTGTTGGTTGGACTAGGTGAAAGGTTTTCTGGATTCAAATGACGTGCATTTAATATTGAGTTCTGAGTACTTTGAGATAGGGGCATGGATGTCAACACAGCAGAGGGACTGTCAGCATGTGTATGGATTGTTTTGGGGCTTGTGTGTGAAGAAAAGGCCATTGTGCTCTTTGACGTGCTTGAGGTATTTGCTGTGTTGACCTTGTTAGAGCTGATTACATCGTAGATGCTATCAGATTGCATACAAGCACTGATATTTGGACTAATTTCTGTGGGATGCATAGTATCTTTCTTAATGTGATAATGATGTGAAATTAAATTTCCTATATTATTGTTTGCGTTGTCTCTGGGAGAAATGCAAGTGTTTGGGAAATTAGCAGTTCTATGGAGGTTGTTAACATTGGTGTTGTACAAGTTGGTATAGTCAGTATTGCTAGGCTCCACTGACACATTGTTCACTATATGAGAACATTTCCTTTCCACAGCTTTCTTAGAACACTGCTGATGAGCATTAAGAGTCTCTGATTGGCCAGGGCCTGTTGGAGAGCTTAAGAACAGCCCTTCTTTGGATGTTTCCGAAGAAGATCTACTGGAAATGTCAAACTCTCCCTTGCTTAAAAACATTGATTTCTTTGATGTCACCATCACTCTGCCTCCTGGGGAGTTAGGAGATTTCACAGGACTTCGGAGTCCATCCGGGGAGGCAGGGAAGGCATATGGCATAAATCTCTCTTGGGTTGGGTTATCTGGGGAAACCAGAGGGGAGTGTGGTTGAGAAACTCTCTGTCTACTTTTTCTTAACAAAGAGAGCGAGTCAATAGTTTCAGCAAGTTGCTTCTCCATTTCAGTAGCCTCAGCGTTTGCTTTCCTCCAAGAGAGCAACAGACTGCTGGTTGTTGGCCTGGAGGTTGGTGGGGAGAAAGGTTTTCCTTGATCCCCAGACTGAAATCTCGTCCTGCATCCACCGAGCTGAGGGGAGAGAGGTGACCCAGGCACTTGATTTGTGTCAAGTGGCATAAGAACGGTTGTCCTAAATTCATTGTTATGGTCAGCTGCCTCTTGGTTTGGTGGTCTGTTTGTTTGGTAGGTGGCTGTGAGATGTGAAGATCTGGTGTCTCTTTCACATTCAACAGAATTTCTCCTGGTACCCGCTGGTTCCCTAAGCTTACCGTTAAACTCATCAAGCATTTCGCCACCTGGTTTCATCTGACCAAATAGAAATGACTGTCGACGTGCATTTTGTCTGGGAGCAGACAAATTGCTATTATGTCCGCTCTCCTGGGTATCTTGTTCAACCTCACCGATGCCTCGTTTGTGTCTCCGAAAGCGTCCATTCCAGTTAGGAGCGAGAACAGAAACTATGGTGGACGTGAACATTGGTGCAGTGGGGTCAATAAGATTTGGTTCAGTCACAAGTTTACAACTGTGATGAGGTGCAGCAAACGAGGGCACTGATAAGAACCGCTTTAGTTCTCTGGGAGAGCATGCAGAGGACTGGCAGCTAGTGCTGGCCTTTGAACTGCTCTCCTCTCCAAAAGGGATTAGATTACTGTGAGAGAGCGCTCCTTCCGCATTCACTCCCAGGGGGTCATTAACTCCTAATTCCTTCTGTGCACTTTTACTCTCGATGACTGGCACCTCGGTCAGGTGACCACAGACCGGTGACTGTCTCTTTGTAAAGTTTTTTGCAGTTTGTGCTCGATCGCTTACGGCTACACTGCACGGTAATCTCTCAGTGGATTCGTGGCTTGATGCATCTTGTGCAAAAATCTCCTGCTGGGAACGAGTACCATCTTCTTCAGTGGGTAGTTCTGACCCATGCCCATCTTCAACCACTTTACCAGCTGATTGTCTGACATTGTTGGGTGGCAAAGCCTTTTCATATAACTGTTAAGAACAGAGAAAAATGTTTTTAGTAAGCTTTGAAGAACACAAACCCTATAAGGTGGGAAGAAATCAAAACTTTTGTTTGTTTTACACAAAGCATTTAGTGGAACATGCTCAGCATAGAGAATAATGGGTGTTAGTGGTGTTTACAATTAATGCAAATCCTCCTGCCCATTACTGTCCCTATGTTGACACTGCTACAAAGCAAATAAACATGCTCTGCGCTGTGTTGTTTGAAAAAAGGCTGCGTTAAGCCTAAAATTTACTGTAAGTTTATTGCAAGGATGCCAAGAACCAAAATCTTCATGATAGATAAAAACTTAATGCCAGAGATTATCGTTATTTCAATCCTCAGTTAAGCTCCTGATCACAAGTGCCTACCTCTGGGTGCTGGGCATCAGCTGGCCTCTTTATAGCCTTAGATGTTGTGTGTCTGCTAAAAAAAAAATTACTTCATTTATCTTGGCAATAACTAAGTTTGCAAAAGCAATATATAGCATTAGAATAAATGGTATAAACACTACATAACACTTGAATAAAGTGTACAAAAAAGTTGTTTTGAGATTTCTCCTTGATACCCCCCAGCATTTAGTAGGCAAGCCAGGTACTTGATGTTAAACAAAATAACTACCGACCTTTTTAGAATTGACATAAATCACTGATTTTGTATAGATACTACATGAGCAAATACATGATCACTGGGCGAATAGCTGCCTAAGGTTTTTGCACAGTACAGTAAATGTAAGGATATAGCCTTTAATTTATGAAAGAGTAGATTGTGAAATATATACACATATAAAGTTATGAAAATAAGTCTGTTCTGCCAAACTGCCCTGCAGTGTTTTCATTTGCAAGTTGGAAAGCACTTATTGCATAAACTGACTCCTCAATTGCCAAATCACCTTAATTTGCATTGTCAACCTCAGGCAAAAGAACAGGGAGAGGATGCTATAAAACATAGCATCTCTTCACTGCTCACATTTTCACACGGTATGCTCTGGACACGCCACCCATGTTTTTGGACTTCCAAATATTCAGAACGTGGCAAAACAGGACGAGTGACATTCCAGTCTTTATCTCCCAAACTGAGTATTATGGAGTTAAACGATCCACACAACTGACTGAAAAGGATTGGGCAACGCTTAAGCACTTTTCTGATCAGTCTGCCGTGTGGTTTCTTATACACTTAAACAAATGATGAATAGGTCTGGAAACTTTGTTAACATGCATGGCTCTTGTTTTGTATTTTTTTTATGAGTTTAAACATGTTCAAAAATGTTGACACACCCTCTGAGAGCATAAAGCAGAACATGTCTAGAAACAAGTGCAAATACAGCATATGCGCTTCAGACTCAGGCAAACACCATACACACACACCCATCAGGGTATGACTATATATGGTCTAGTTCACAAGGTTTTCATACCAGCACACAAAATAAAGAGTTTAAAGGTCATTCCAGACCGCAACAAGGGTTTGATGATTGACACATGACCATAAAGCTTGTGACAAAATGCATGAGTAGTATTTAATAGCTGAAAGCATGAATAGTATTTAATAGTCTCATACAATTTGCTAAGAGGGAGAAGTCAACCAGCAAGGTAAAAGTTAAACTAGGTGTGGTGTCAAGTTAGTCATTATTAATCATTACCTGACATGTGCTTGCCCCCTCTCCTGATTTCCTATATTTGTGTCAGACCACATGATTTCTATTGCAGCAAAAGATCCACACACCATCACACTATGTCTATCATGATGGTATGCTGTTCTTGTTGTGATATGATATGTTAGCTTAATGCCAGATGTAACAGGACCCGTCTTTCAGTTCCACATTCGACCAATTTGTCCACAAACCTTATTCCAAAAGGCGTGGGGTCATCATGGTCTTTGGGAAAATATAAGTCAAACCATTAGATAGCAGTTATTTTCACCTCTTCCATAAATACAATTTGTGCCCGTCTCTTTTTAACGCGACTTTATCTGAGGTTAGTGGGGTCTAAAGTTCCTTAGATGTCTGTCTGAGATATTATTTCCCAGATGAGTTGTTGCCGCTAGGCTCGTGGAGGACTCCAGTAGGCTGCCAGTACTGGGAAAACTCCACTGTTTCAAGTTTCTTAATATGGGGATAGCCATTGACCATTTCCACTCATATAATTTAGTGACATTCTTTCTCATTTCTATTGATCATACCATAGTGCTGAGATCTTTAAACCTACATCACATTACTATAGAGGCTCTATTTAGACTGAAAAGGTAAAATGAATAGTTAGTTAAAAGTAAGTAAATAAATAAATAGATAGAAGCACATCAGACTCACAGCTCATTACTGCTCAGATGTGTTCTACTGTCACTGTTGGTTCTATTCTTTTCACTTCTGTTAGAGGGAAACTGCACAGAGAGAAAGGAGGTGAACCGTAGCTGGTCAGCAGTTTTCCTCTGGTCTTCAGTTGTACTGCCCCAGTCACTCTTATATTTCACAAGTATTTTCCGTTCGATGTGCAGATCTGAAAAGGAACAGAGATGAGAAATCAGATTTCTGAATCCACTCTGAAACGTGATCTAATATCAGTTCAGTTAAAGGGGTTTTCTGAAAGGAACGCTTTTAATATGCTAAAACTGGTCAAAAATGCTAACATTGCAGACTGTGAGCATAATCTAGTGGCTGTGAATCAGAAAGTGCATGCAGATGGGTTTTGGCAATGCCACATCAAACACTCCTGATTATGTATGTGAATTAGTGACGGATCGGAGCAGTCACGTTGCAGCATGAGTTAACGTGTCATGCAGGCTGAACAGACCAATTCTTTCTTTATCCGCAAATAAACTGCATAACAAGATTAACATATTTAAATGTTGCAAGATTAAATGGTTAAGATGTTTATTCTGAGTGATTTGATGGAAAAATCCTCCAACCTAGAAGAGCTAACCAAGTTTGAAAAGTGTAATAACTCTCAAAGTTAACTCACATTTAGTTAAATTTTTTTTAGAAATATACCTTTTTTATACCTGTTCATATCTGGCATTAAGAATTTGAATATGGTCTGAGCCAATGCTTCTTGTGTGCTTTGACACCTGTAGTAATATGAGTACACTCGTGATCAGATCACCCAAGACACATGTTAATGCCAGGTGTGAACAGGGTCACATATTTGCACACTCTTAAGATTTTGGCCTTTAACATTTTAAAATTGGCACTCACAGTGGAGAGTCACATATAGGATGCTGTTAGCCAAAATAGTCCCCAATAAAAATAAAAAAAATCATTTTCTGTGATTTTCTCAACATTACATATAAATTGGCATTTGGCAGATGCTATTATCCACAGTGACTGACAATCATTAGATACAAGGACAGGCCCCCTCTGGAGTAACTGTGGTTTAAGTGTTAACTAAGTTGCACAAGGTCCCAATGGTAGAAAGTGGGGGGGTTTGAACCTGCAAATTTGTGGTCAGCATGGTCACAGACAAGAGTGCTTGGCTACTGCTACATATAAAATTCAGCAGACACATGTAGGTTCACATTGGTTTTGGATAGTAAATAAAATGACTGCCCCCTGCCTTCATTCACAACCACTGTAAAGAATCCTGGCGAGTGAGTCATATATTAACACAAGTGAAATTTCCCTTTAAGCTGGTTTTGACATTGGAATGCTTACTCTTAGTGGTCTGGGGGTTTTCAGTTGATACTCCAGTGAGACTATTCCCATTCCTAGAAAGAGCAATAAATCCACAAGAAAAGCTGCATTAATCACACATATACCGGGTAAGGACTGTTCCTCCAAACAAACATATAAGACCCACATGTGGAACTTCGCAAGTTTAGGCTGGTTGTCAACTCTAGGGTCCACTCCCTTCTCTCCGCAGCAGGAAACAGCAACACCCTTAACTATGGTCCAGAACAGGATGAAACACTTTGGCTCAGGGTAATGACTTAGCACAGGGAAATACAGCATCATACACAGGACACTACGTACTCAATTGTTTACATCTGTTATGAATCTGAGACCATTTTATGACGCATCCATGCAGCATGAACAGTAAATACTGTTTGAATGACATGCATGAGGGTGTAACTCATTACACACATAAACAGTTGAGATGTGCCCCAATAACAACTCATTTTAATTTAAACCATGACAAATCAGTCACCGTAGAAGAACATACTATTTTATTCCAACAGACAAAAGATCAATACAAACCCAAGGTCAAACTACACTACTTTCTTCGTACCCTTCTCATGGACTAGGTTCCTCAAACATGGTTCAGATTCTGCAAGAGCAGAGCATGTGACAAAATCAACATAACAATAAATTTGATATATGAGCTTTGATGCAGGATAAATATCACATAGGCCTACTTAATCCCACCACTGATCACAGGCCACTAAATGTTTTGTACAAAGAGCCGTTGGTGGGTATTGCATAATAGGGGTGTTGCCAGTTTAAAGCCAAAATCACATTAGAACATGAAATGATTTTATGCCTGGTTACAATCCCTAATGTTTGCTTTTATGTTGGAGGCTTGTTTAGGTCACATTTATTATGTGACCTTTAATAACAGAACATTGGGTTTCTTTGGGATCAGTGCTCTGGGTCATAGCTTCAGGCTCCTGTTTTTGAAGGACATGTTTGCTAGTTAATGGTTTTGCTGCATGTTTCACCACCCATGTTTCACACGCAGGATTTATAACAGGGTGAAAAACTCCTGGACTTCCACCACACAAACAAAGCTTCAAAGCTCTTAAAACGAAGATACCTATTAATGCATGTATAACACCGGATATAGGGGATGTGGGGTTCTATATAGTACCAATACTTTTAGTGGGACTCTTTTTGGTGCTGTATGGAACAATTTTGTACAGAACCATTTACAGCAGTTACTCCACCAAAGAGCCTCTAAAAACAACATTCAAATTAGTTGTCATGGTCCTACATATAACCTGAGAACCTTTAAGAACCTCCTTTTTAAGAGCGCAGTTAGTAACCAGTTTTTAAAAGCACAAATGTGAACATTTCAAATACTTTTTTATTCTCAAGTATGTTATTGAGCAAAGGAATCTTAAGTTTAGTTTTGGTCATTTGTCTTTAGTTCTTAGTTTTATTTTAGTTTAGATTTTTATTTCTGATCAAAGTGATGGTAAAAAGAGAAAAGAGTGAACAGCGTCTTAAGCTTAAGTTGGATGCACCAAGTAAGGAATTCCAGGTTCAGTTATTTACCTTTATTTCTGAACTCAACTGTTAGTTCTGTTTAGACCAAAATGATGTTCATAACAGAAGAGTAAACAACCTTCTAAGTTGAGATGCTGGATGAATTAAGTTTCTCTGTAGTTCTACAGTCCAATTATTTTCTTAAAAGCTGTTTATTTTTGCAAAGCGACATGAGTTCCTTGAACCAGCAGTAGCCTACTATTTCTTTAAAGTTAATTTCACCTGCTCTACTCGACTCGACCTCATGTCTTGCAAAAGTAAATCACTCCAAGTATCCAGAGTTGCTGGAGAAAAGTTTTATGCAGCTTCTTATTGTAACTTTCCGTTCCACCTTAAAGAGTACAGCAGCTGCTTTCAAGAGTTGCAGGATTTAAGGTGGACCGGATAATTCCATCAAAACTTGAGCTTTCTAAGGAAGCAAAGCAACACATAAGTCCCATGTGAGTTCGTGGGATAGTGTGTCACTCACCCTGCTTTCTGTTTCTCCGTGAAAAACGTTTCCAGCCCACGCTGAGTCCTCGCTACACTCTCCACGCTGCTGTTCGCTCCTCTCTTACGAGTCAAATCCACGTTCAGGTCATGTGTTGACATTCTAGACTTGACAGGACCTGCTCATCTCGTTCTGTAACCTC
>JBBPDH010000001.1:7172469-7187172 GCA_037974565.1 Clupeocharax schoutedeni
AACATGGTTGTTGTTCAATAATAAAATTATTCCTCAAAAATACAACTTGCCTAATAATTCTGCACTCCCTGTATTTAAGAATCGGAATGTGGTGATATTTCATACAATGTGGATATCGTCAGTACTTAAAAAATGTTTTAACAGAAAGAGAGCATTGCTATTTGATTGGATTTAGTACAGTGCAGTGTGTAAATGTGAATAAAAATCACTATTTTTGAGAGCCGTTTTTTTTTTCCATTGTGGCATTGCTGGTTCTTTCTTGTGTGTTCTGACCACAGAGAAAAACAAAATGGGTGTCCTGAAAACTTCTTAAAGTATCAGTGATACATTTTTGATGCACACTATACCCCATATTGGGTCACATCTGTTTTTCAGGGTTTGGGCCTCCCAGTGAAGGGCTTAATCTTAATCCAAGACATTTTAGACACCACCATGCTTCCAACGTTGTGGACACATTTGGGGGATAACCTTTTCTATTCCAGCATGACTGTGCCCCAGTGAACAAACCAGCTCCAAAAAGAAAAGAAAGTTCAGTGTGGAAGAACCTGACTGGCCCCACAGAGCCCTGACCTCAACCCCATCCAACACCTTTGCGATGAACTGGAATGGAAATTTTGATCCAGACCTTCTCGTCCAACATCAATGTCTGACTTCATAAATGCACTACAGAACAAATGCACACAAATTCCCACAGAAACTCCAATATCTAGTGGAAAGATTTCCAAGAAGATTAGAAGCTGTTATATCTGCAGAAGGGAACCAACTCCATTATAAAGCATCTGTATTTGAATGTGATGTCATTAAAGACCCAGTTGGTGTAATGGGTAGGCATCCCAATAGTTTTCATTCAGTTGTATATATCCGTATCTATACACAAGAATTTTCTAAGCCTAATCTCTGTAAAACCAAAGAAAACATTTTACACGGTCATTAGCAATTTGACGGTCCTGTAGGTAAGCTTTGGTTTCTCTGGTTTTCCTACAAAGTTAGAACATTTTTGGTCTAAAAACATATTAATATGAAAAAATATGCTTCTTCATACCTGTCACAATTCTGTAGGAACCCGGCAGGTGATTCTATAACACAATAAAAAGAGAATTTCAGTGTCTTTATTTCAAACTCTGCAAAATAATTCCATCATAAGCATTTGAATTCCTTCAATTCCATATTTGAATTTTTGGCTGCATCTGTACCTTGTGAATGGTCTTGGTAAGCACTTTTAGAGTCTAGATTCTCAGAGATAAAGAATTTCTCCAGACGACAGAGTGACTGCATTGTCTGGGAAAGTAAAGGGGAAAGCAAGAATTACAGCAAATACATTAAAAGGAATAATCTAATGAGTATATAGCTCCAGAAAATACTAAGAGACCACTGTAAAAATATTCAGTTACTCAGGTTTTATCTTTTGTAGGTGCATGTATTGAACTGAACAGCTTTGCCTTAGTTTTTAAGAACTGCTGACACTTTAAAATCATTTTAAATGACAAAACATCACAATAAAAGAAATGATGCAGTATTTACAGCACTTGAATAATTCAAAGAAAACAAATATCTTCACTCAAACAGAATATCAATAAGTACCTTCGACAAACTTCTAGTAGTATTTCACCATCCAACTGGTCTCATTGTGAGCGGAGAGTGTTGATTACAGCAGTGTTTTTATACTTTTCCTCATTAAATAAGATGTGATTCAGGTGATCACTAATCTGTCCCTCATAAAGCAGAATGAGGTGCTTGTATAGGAATTTAACAGACACTGGCATGGAATGGTTGTTATACTCAGAGATACTAATTTAAACAAAACTGCAGTGGTCTCGTGTTTTATTCTGGCACTGAATATAGCAATCAGTTTCAGAGAGCCTAACTGAAGTGTACTGTCTTGAAATAAGTGTGTTACCTGTTTTAACAGAGAGGAGAACGAGTAGAGCTTTAGGAAGGGAGGGAGCAGGACTTTGATAACAAAGAGACTCATGAACACCTGAGAGGGCGTCACAACGTTCCCATCATCCATCAGAACAAATGCACCAATGCTAGACAGAAACGCCTGCACAGACAGAAGATTACTGAAGTCACTAATGTGATTTAATTACAATGTCTTCTCTGTTTAATTCATTATAACAGACTAAACTTATACATTTCACTAAAATGTACAGTCATCTATGTATCAAAATGCTGCATACTAATGCAACATAATGTGCTGCAGAGGACATCAGAGCTAAATGGTATGTGATTTTAGTTACAATATTAGAGATGCTACTTATTCTGGTAGATTCTTATTCTAAGACCCACGAATGCATTGCTGCATAATGATGCACTGATCTGAAGGTTGTAATCCAACTGTATTCAATTGGATATTAAAGACATTTAACATAGAACATAATTTTTGGTCAAACTTACACTCTCAAAAAAAAGTTAGCATTGTTTTATATTGTCCATGTTCAACTTGTGTGTAAACATTTCCAATCCTAATCGAGTATTCAGTGTATATTTAACAAGGACAAACAGTGTAAAAAGCAGTGGACAATCTTGTAATGAGTTAAATGTAGTGAGCTAGTGAGTGAGTCACGAGGTGTTGCATATAAAAAGATCAGCCTAAATTCTATCAGAAATAATCAAATTAGATTGTGGTGTAATTTAAGGTCGAATGACGCATTGAACTATTTCCTAAAGAACCACAGTTGAACCAAATTGCCAAATTAGAGATTTAAAATTTTCAATGTTTCCTCCTTAAACACATTCCATAAGTGCTGGATAATCTCAGCAGATGGTTTCAGTGAAAGCAGCAGCTGTGCTGCCAGGTCTGTACCAGAAAAGGCATGCAAATGCGGCTGAGCATAGAAAAGGCTGTAAGGAATCCCAGAACCCGAAGCATCTCCAGTTCCTGATCCCAAGCCTCCAGCACTCTCTGCTGGAAGGAAGCTACCCATGCCAGCAGCTTCAGCACCTACACCCACACACAAACAAAAACCCAGAAACACAACATACACCAACTATAGGCAGCAAACATGAAGAATAAGCCCCTTAGGCCAAGTATTTTTTAGTTGTGACGGCGGTGAAGAAGAGTGAATTAAAAATTAATAATAAGTTGGTAAGGTATAATCCACAATGGGACTTCACATATAGAGTTCACAAATCTAGAGCCATCCCAGAGGATTTAAAAAATTACCTTTATTTCACACAGCATCTCTTTGATGAGGTTTTCACTTTCCTCCCGAATGGTCTTTTGACTGCACTGCAAGGAAAAATAAGCACAGGAATCAGGATTAAATAAGACAGATGGGGGAACTTGATGCCCTAGCTGAAGTTTTTAAAAGAGTCAAAACTTCACTTGATACAGTTTACGTAATAATACTTGAAATGACATGTAAAATCTAGACTATACTTGCTGGACTTTTTACTGAAACTTGTTGGAATAAGCCATTATTAATGTTTATGTAAGCTTTTGTCAGTTGTCATGAAAGGGTTACATCATTAGGCTTCATGAGTACTGGCCTTCAGTGAAGGGGTATCAGTCTTCTTACTAGAATAATCATCCAAATGATCACTAAATAACTAAAGCAGCTGACTCTACTGTGATATTCCTAAAATGAAAAAGTGTTTGTCTAATTTTTAAAACAGTGGCCCAAATATACAAGTGCATGGAAACCTGCAGCAGCTTGATGCGTTTCTCCAGTGCTGAATGGACTGGAATGAGAAAAAGCAGCAGCATCACTCCCACCAGCATGGCAGGACCCAGCTCTGACCACAGGATCCCTAAACTGAGAGCCACTCTCAGTGGAGAGGAGACAAGCCATGGAAGGTCCACCACCACTTTGGAAACCCAATCGATGTCCACCAAGAGCTGGGAGACTGGGGTCTGGTGCGGGGGGCTGTTGGATAAAGACAATGCCTTTCACATGTACAGGAAAGGGGGCGAATGGGGTGGGGCAAGTGAACCATCCCATGTCGGATATGAATATGGGTGAATAGGTAATGAGTGTAAAAGAGAGAGCAAGGAATTAACCGAAACAGAAATTAAAACAGGGTCCATAACCCAAACACATCAACTCAAAAAACTAAACTGTGAAAGCACTCCAGAAATAATCCTTCTTAGTGTGCAGTTTTAATACATAAAACCCTGCCCATACTTGGAACATATCACATAGGGCTTTGTGCAATAGAGCAGACCATGCCAGAAGTGAACAAAGCTTTTAAATAACATGCCTTTAACCAGAAAGACAGTATATGTTGTATTTCTGATTATTTCATACAATGCAGGTTAAAACAACGGTGGTATTTGGTCTCACTGACCATTTTTATGCTTTCTAAAGCAGTTTAGCAGATAATTATTAAGCATTTCATGGAGTATTATAGCAGGTACGATACAAAAACATGCAGTCCAGGACTGAGACTGAGGACCAGTGCATTCACTTTGTGACTGAAAAAAACCTAAACAAACTCACACTACCTTCCTATAGAGAGCGCCAGATAAGGCAGCACGAGTGTTGACTTCAGTTTTTCTGCTCAATCTCTGGAGCAGGTGTTGAGAGACAGCGCAGCAGCAGGCTGACCCCAGAATGACCAGAGCATAGACATACCCTGCCCAGTCAAACACAGGCTGCCTCTCACAAAACAAGATGACCCACCTAAGACAAAAAAAATGGTCAGGTCAGAGGTCAATTACACTTGGGCAAATGGCCCTAACTGGGCAGCACATAATGATTAAGACAACTGTATATCCATGACAAACCCTGATCTCTGCTCATCTCCTTCTTACTGAATCTACAATAATATATTAAATATCTGTTTGTATAAAATCACTAAATGGGTTTTGGGGAATCTATACTATCTGGACACATCTGGATGGAACAAAACTCTCCAAAAATGGCAGTTAAACAGGATAACTATATGACCAAAAGTATACCTGGACACCTGACCATTACACCAACATGGACATTTATGATATTTAATGACACTGCACGCAAATACACTTTACAATGGGGGCCTTTTGCAGCTATAACAGCTTCCAATCTTCTTGGAGGGCTTTGCACAAGATGTTGGAGTTTCTGTGATCATTCATTCTGTAGAGCATTTATAAGATCAGGCACTGAGGTTGGACGAGAAGGTCCGGCTCGCAATCTCCATTCCAGTTCATCCCAAAGGTGTTGGATGCTGCTGAGGTCAGGGCTCTGTGCATGCCAGTCAAGTTCTTCCACCTCCAGATGTGTCTTTATGGAGTTGGCTTTGTGCAATGGGACACAGTCATGCTGGAATAGTAAAGGTTCTTCCCCAAACCTCCACAAAGTTGAAAGCATGGCGTTGTCCAAAATGTCTTGGTAAACAGTAAGAATGCACTTCACTGGAAGGCCTTTCCCAAACCCTGAAAAACGTGTGTGTCCCAATACTTTTGTCCATATAGTGTGTGTAGCTTTCCTATCTTAGCCAGTGGCATCAGTAAGCAATAATTAAATGTAATTGGTGCAGTTCAAATAAACTAAGGTAAACACTTTGAGATAAGTCAGACTGGTATTTATTTTCTCTTGCCCAATAAATCCTAGTAATGCCATATTAATCTGATTAATTACATATTTTCTATTGAATTTTTTAGCAAAAATAACTATATACTTAGACATCTTTCAATATGGGATTTTTGTTCTGCTAATTTTAGTGCACAGTTTCTTTAACTTATCATATTGGACACATTTTCACATTTTGTGTTTATTTTAATATGATAAATTATGAAAATAAATGTGCTTAATTTAATTTAAGAATATGCTTAATTTTACTATAATAATCAATATAATTACTATAATAATCAACAAACACAGGTCATTTGAACAGGGCTGCCCACACTGGATGGGATCATCTGTGTTTCTTATAAGTGTGTTCTGGTACGGAGCAAATAAATGTGATCTTTGTTATTTATCTTTCAGGGCAATCAAAGCAATATACAGTAGGTGTAAATCAGTACCTGAAGATGAAAAGGCCAAACAGAGCCAGCAGGTCTGAGGACAGCCTCAGCAGAACAGCCTTGAGTAATGATGGATGGAATTTCATCCACAAAGTGTAGAGCAAGGAAAAACCATGACTGGATGGAGAAGACAAGAGAAGACTCTCTATCTCAGAGTCTACGCCTTCCTGAAATGCCATGGGACAAAAATGGCATGATATACAGGTCCAAAAACACTCAAATAACCACAAACATCCTTTTCAAATAAATCTACACCATAAAGAACAGCCAGATATGCTACACATGCTTACCATGTTTTTTCTTTTCTCCATTTTCCCTGTGTGCTCGAAGTCCAGACAGAGCGGGTCTTCATCCCACACTTCACTCAGACGCAGCAACAGCGTCCTGCAGCCCATGGCAACCCCCCGGACCCTCCTACAGCTTCCAGTCAGAAAGAACCTCATGCGCTGTATTTGAACAAGGACAGAGGAATGGATTTACCCCACCGACAGCAGTATCAACAGCAGTATTTATTCCAGCAGGACTAAATCTATTAAATGGTCTGACTCCAGTTCCATTTAAGGTGACTGGCAACTAAAGTCTCTTTTTAAAAAAGATTTAAAAAAAAGATTTGCTTATTCCAGCAGGGCTAAGTATATTATATAAGTCAAACTTCAAACTACAATAAATGAAATCTCAACAATGCATTGAATTTTGAAAATAACTAACAGCTATTTTTTATTTTAAGAACAACTGACTCATCTATGTAAGATAAATATAGGTTTTTGAAACCTTTTTTTAGATTTACATATATATTAATTACAAAATATACAAATAGGCTATATATTTTGGGAACTTTTTAAAACATTTTCATTATACTATCTTGAACTTCGACCTCAGATGCTTAAATATTTTGAAATAATATAGGAATAGCTTACATCCTTAGTTGCAACATTTAGTTTGGAAGGAAAATGCTGTTTTAAACATAACCAGTCCCAGATTTTAGCTACTGGACAATATTTAATGTGATTTTTATCTAAGAAGAAAAAGGAATTTCTTTCAATTGGTAAGAGCGTTTCTCTTACCTCCTCTCCATCAGACGCTCCTCCCGGAGACTGAAGGTGGATGTAGTCTCCTATGGGTTTGAGAGTCTGAGACAAAAGATCATGCACAGCCTCGACCTGAACAGAGACACATGAGCAATTTTTTCCATTTTCTTTTAACCCCCCATAAATCCAGCTCGTTTTTTAGATTATATTCACTGAAATCCCATTTCTGCACAAAGGAATGAAAGATATTTTGGAAAGTAAATCGTCCTCATATCCAAACAGGAGAGGGGGTGGGCGTGTGCATACAGTCGGAGTACTTAAGAGCCCCCAGTGGAGAGGGCGAGAACTGCAGCACAACTCAGCCTGATCCATTTTATTTTAGTATTTAGATACATTTTAGTATTTACTTTTTCAAACTTTAACCCGGTCCGCTGTTCTGCCGAAACAGGGCTCCAGATGGCGACTAAAATGGTCGCCAACGCAACTGGATTATTTATTTTGCGCCTATTTTTTTATTTCAGTCGCCAATAGCGATCGTCTCTCACAACCAAGATAAATTTAAATAAAGTTGTTATATGCAGATACGCTCAACCCGAGTTTGCCGTTCCGACTACACTGTCAGCGTTAACAACGATTCGTTTAAAACGATTCGTGCAACCTGTTGCAGAGCGCATTCTGAAATATAGTATAAGAAAAATAAACATTAACTCCATGAAAAACACAGTTTTACTTTACCAACAACGTAGTGCGTCTCCTGATTCCTTGTTTCGTTTTAACCCTTTCCATGGGGTAAGACTGGTGACAGTATGTGGTGTGAATAGATGTTTTTGTTTATACCACATTTGACCGAGTTTATGGCTCCTAAAAAATAATTTCTTCTGTGCGTGTGCAGTTCTGCAGTCTCAAAAGGGATTCAATGCCACGCTCATAAATCCGTGTATCTGATTGTATCAGTAAAATGAATTTGTCCATGTAAAATTGAACCTCATTAACCACACCTGATTAAACTCATCAGTGAGTCGGTAAAGCCTTTGTGTGCTGAACTCAGAAGGTTAAAGGAGAGAAAAGGCTGACGTCTGCAAAATTGTGGTCCTCCAAGGTCATGTCTCAGGTTTGGCATCCCTGGATTTGGGCTTAGTTGGAACCATAAATTGTTTATGAGAGTCAGAAGGCAATGGACTTGCTGACGTCTTGCCTTAAAGGAAGGTTGTCGTTGGGCCATTAGCTCGCTTCAGGGACTCATTTTTATATTTGTTCGTTTCAAACTCAGTCTTCAGGCTGAGATGATTTAGGAATCTGAAAGATGCACGGGAAAAGCGGCATTACTTATTAAGCCATGTAGCTTGTTTGTTTAAGCTGTGACTTCAGAAATATGAGGTCATGGGATTGAATCCAAGTTTTTAGAGTTAAGTCTTGCATGTCACACTTCATCTGAAAGTCAAATAATAAAAAAGAGTTCATCCTCTGGTCAAGTTCTGTAGGTCACAGTTTAAACTATGGTTGTGGAATCAAACCTGTGTTGTGAGTGTTTAACTTTATGTCTTGCACATTACACTTAATCTGAAAGTTGTATATATTAAATAAGTTAGAAAACCTGTCAAGCCCAGAATCTGTGGTCTCAAGACTGGAAGGCTGTGAGATCCAACCAGTGTCTTACTTTTAATGTCTTGTTTGTTACACTTCATCTGTAGGAAAGGGGCAGGAGCATTACAAAACAATGTTGTTGCACTACAGTGCAAATGTTACAAGCCCACACAAATATCGATGTTTTTGTAGATTATTTATGATAGGGGTTGTTGGTACATTTGGTATGATAATGAACCAAAGCATATTTAGTGGGTAAGATACTTGCCTCTGGACCAAGAGGCCATGGGTTCAAATCCTACCTTCAGCAGAACACCACTGGGTTCCTGAGGAAGATCCTTAACCCCAAGTTGCTCCAGAGAGACTGTCCACTGAAGTTATAGAATGGAAGTCGCTTTGGATAAAAAAGCATCTGCTAAATGCTGTAACTGTTATTTAAAGGACTAGTTGGACAGCTGGTGAAATTCAATTGTGTACATTTGATAACTGACTATTTTTAATATGAGACAAAGAAAAAATTCAGTTCTATTCAAGTGCGTTGCAAGCATATGGCTTTCATGGACAAAAAATATTAGGACATATATAATATATAATATATAAGAGTTATACCCTTTGCACCCTTTTAGACTTAATAAAAAGCCGCGCATAGGGACTGTGGAAAAACAGATTCGGCTCAGAGCCATTAAAACATTTCACTCTCATTAAGAAAAGCTTGTTATCATGAAGGGCTCAGGTGTAGATTCATGTTTTTCCAGACACTTCTAACAGGGCAGGGTGAGAGTGTGACTCCTGTGAATGCGGTGCATCACTTTGTCTTTATCATCATCATCCCAGAGAATCCTGACTTTACATAGACTCCTGCTAGTCATCAACAAACAGATATATGGACATTCATTAGAAAGTTTACTGTAAGTGATGTTAAAAAGCCATGTGACTTAAGTAAACAACCAAAGTGACCTTCAAATACAATACAGTTATTTGGCCAGACTGTTGTTTGGAGATATGACACGCCAAATTCCCTGCTGTCTTCTGTGTGAAAAAAGGGAGGTACTGGAAAAGTAGTCAATTTTAACACAGCTTAAAATGTGCAATGCAAAAAGGCCATTTACCAGAACATAACAGTAGCTGTGTCTCTCTGTTCACTATGACTGAGAGGATTCGCAACAAAATCAGGGCTGACGGAGGGGTTTTTGCAGACAAAAGCGAAGACTTCCAATCAGGTTGTTCATTTATTGTAACTTGGGGGGCATATATATTTAACATCTGATCATTTGTGCATGTTTTGGTCTCACCAGATGAGGGCCAGCCAAAGACGTCAGGTTTCTGTGGGCTTCTCCTCACCGCACTCTCTTTTCTTCTCATTCTCGCCACTTTCCCAGTCTCTGTGTGGAGCTGCATGAAGGTAAGAACTCTGAAAGCATTTGGAGAAAATCTATGTGCGAAGATAATACCTGGAGAAAGAGTCTATACCACGCAATACAGATTTGATGAACCAAACCTTTTGCACCTTCAACCAAAACTACTTATGAGGGAGCAACTTCCATTCTTCATGATTTTAGCCTAATTAAATAGCTAAGATGTGAACAAAACAAAATAGTAATAACAAAAAATGGTTATAAATATACAGGCTGGTGCATATTTTTTGTAATCAACTTTAAAAAAAAACATTCATCATGAAAAGGTCCATGAGAGGTAAGACAAACTAGTACCCAAAGAAAACATATTTTATTCCAATTTACCACTATTTTACCATCATCATTACATATATCATCATAAAAAAGCTATGACTTTCCTTAGACTTCAACAATGGAATTAGGAACATTTTGAATAATCAGTCAAATTTCCATTCAATAATTTGTACTTAAAGTTATGGATTATGGAATATGGAGTTATGGAATAATTTCAGTCATAAATATTTTGATTCATGCATGTACTGATCATTATTATTTATTCTGTAAATCCTTATTTGATTGAAAGATTGTCAAGGAATATGAGAGAGCAGTTATTTTCCGTTTAGGGCGACTCTTAGGTGGAGCTAAGGGGCCAGGTGAGTTACACTTCTATTATTTTTTTTTTTTATTATTATTAATGGAATTATTTTTTATTGCAGAATACATAAATGTTTCAAAATGGAATGTCACTTCATATTTTTAAGGCATATTTTGGATTCTTCCATGTGTGGACACTTTTCGAAAAGTGGATCTGAGGACAATATCCTTCAACATCCCTCCTCAGGAGTTGAGTAGCAATAAAATATATTTATAATATCTATCAGAGTCAATTTTATATATATATATGTATATATATATATATACTCTATAATTCACTCTGAGATCTGTAGTTTCTGCCTGCTCTGTTTGTAACTCAATATATAGAGAATAAAGCACCATCTAGTGGTAAATATACGTAATTGAAATTTAGATGATAAAAATGTTGGCTATAAAAAAAAAGAACATTTTCTGTCATTCAAAAGCTATTGGTCTTTGAGTCTATTTCATGAGCTATAGAGTAAAATGTGGCCCATGCTTTTGTTTTTCTCTACAGGTGCTGACCAAAGACTCAGTGACTATCATGGTAGACGGAGTGGTGTATTATCGAGTTTTTAACCCTACAGTGTCTATAACCAAAGTGGAGGATGCCAATCTGGCCACACAGATGCTGGCACAAACCACCCTCAGAAACATGCTGGGCACCAAGAGCTTGGCGGACATCCTGCGAGACCGCGAGGAGATGGCAGAGCACATGGAGGTGGAGTATAACCTAAAGATATGGCAAAACAACTATCAAATAACTAATTTACTAGTAAACAGAAAATGTAATGTCCGTATGACACCTGGCAGCAATTTAACCAGTTTTGGTGTCTATTAGGGTGTTTTTTTTGTCTGAAAAGGGCTGTGTGTCCTCTGCTTTTCATTCCAAGCAAACCAGAACACACCTGATTCTACTTGTTTAATCTGTTGGTTCTCCTGCTTTGCGCCAATGAAAACCTGTACTACACCAGTGCTTGGATGATGGGATTGGACATCTCTGGCCTATATCCAGCCACCTGATCCCGTACATTTCAGGTTCCTGACCTTAGCCCTGGAGCCCCCTGTCCTGAATATTTCAGTCTAGCACACCCACTCTAAGGCTTATTGATGACCTTACTAGATAAATGAGGTGTGTTGGGAGCAGGCCCAACAAAAAAATGAGAAAAAAAAAAATTGTTATTTCAAAAGATCGTACACTAAAATGTATTTCCAGCATTATAAAATATATGCACATAATTATTTCCGGAATAAGAAACTAAAAAATGAGTTGATCTGTATAAATGACATTTATGACCTGACCTAAAAACCAGAGCTAGGCTGATAACTAGTATTGAGACTTGGCTAGCAAGTGAGGTTTGGACATTATTAAGCAAACCCACTGACAAGAAAATCACAATTAACTGGTATATATTCTATTATTATATATTCTATATATTCTTTTCTATTATTATTGTTTTTTTAGATATTCTAATATTTCTATTTATTTTTCAAACACACCAAAAATCAAAAGCTTATGCCAAAATGTTTGCACTGGCACTGATATTTTCCTAATGTGTTAAAAAACATTTTTAAGAATAATTGTGAATTTAAATGTGCAGAGGTGCTTTGGGTGCAGAGGTTGCAACTATATATAAATATTTCATTATGTTAACATAAATCAAACAGTGATTTTTTCACTTCAGGAACAAACAAACAGTGACCTAATAACAAGACCCCGATCTCAAACTGTTTATGACTCTGACAGGAAGTGCTATACTCTGCGTCTAAGAACTGGGGTATTAGAGTGGAGCGGGTGGAGCTGAAGGATGTCAAATTGCCTCACACGTTACAGAGGGCCATGGCTGCTGAGGCCGAGGCCACGCGAGAAGCTCGGGCCAAGGTGAGGTTTCACACGTTTGCTTCTCAGCAGAAACATCCCTATGAACAAACTCTGACAAGGGCTGCCAAGTCCAGCCTGATCAGCTTTGCAGCTTTGCGTTGTGTCTGGAGGGTCACGGAGCTCTCTGATTGGTCTCTGACTCGGCGCTGCCCCCTGAGTGCAGGTGGGTGAGGCATAAACCTGCTCACGAGGGTTACACTTGATTTGCACAGGATCACACTGGCTTTACCGATTCAGACATCCATATCCCTGGCAAACAAATGAGCCTGTGTGTGTTTACACATCACGCGCTGATAGCCCTTCTTACAGCCATCTGCTGCGTCTCTCTTTAACATGTGCAGCTGTTCATTCATTAGTCATTCGGCCCTGCACGAACCGTGGTCTTGCCTGAGAGTCACACAGCATGAAGCAGGTCACCTAGAGTGTGAAACGGGTCATCCAGCATGAAACAGGTCATCCAGAATATCTGTATATATATGCACAAATATTTTTGCAAATACATACAAATCTGAATAAAATGGAAAAGAATCCATACCTTATAAAAGCAGACACTGCATGAACCCCATAAAAGGTTACTGTGTTTTACCTTACTGGATCTGTAAGACAAGTAATGTTGCAGCATCAGTCGACCAGTTTACGTTTCTATTCTTTTTTATAATATTATTAACAAACAATCTAAGTATTATACAAAACATATTTTTATATGTGTAGGTATTATCTCAAGTACTTTTTGAACAGCATGCTAAATAATTTACTTTTATTTTCCATGTATGATACATTTTCCTGAGGTTTTCAACAAAAAGGTTGTCAACAAATATAAACACAAATACAGCCACTGTCACACCAGCTGAGAAGGAAAGAAATCAATGGGCTAATATTATATTGTTAAGAGCCAAATCACATCCCAGGGTGATATTGTGACTGATTTAGTTTTGTTTTGCATCTGCTCAAGGAAATCAAAATAATGAAAAAATAATAATGTTCATATATTTGTCTTTTCATATTGTCTATGATTGAGTATGAAGTATTAAGTATGAAAAGACAAATACAAGACAATTATACTGTTATGATGTAGTTGTATTTGTGATTTGCACAAAGAAAACAAAATAGTACTAAAAAATAAGATCAGTATATTTGCGTTTTACTGTTTTAATCAGTTCTGGGCAAGATGATGTTTGCTTCAGAAAGGTGTAATATTTTTGAGCCAGAGGAAAGTGAAAAAGCTTTCCTCATTGAATAAACACAGACAGGGATTTTTGTCATGAGAAATTTCAAGTAGACTGATCTGCAACCACTAGTGTGTGTGTTTCTCACATGCATGTGTCCTCTGTACAGGTGATAGCTGCTGAGGGAGAGATGAAGGCGTCCTGTGCTCTGAAGGAAGCGGCCGACGTGATGTCAGAGTCTCCGGCTGCTTTGCAGCTGCGCTACCTGCAGACCTTGGCTGAAATCGCCACAGAGAGGAACTCCACTGTGGTCTTCCCCATCCCCATGGACCTCATCAGCACCTTCATGAAGAAGTAAATGAAGAAATGAAGAGAAGCAAGAAATGAAAAACATATTTAAATAGTGTACAGGACACAGCCAATTACACTGATTACAAATGACTGTACTGTAAAGTATCTTTATATAAATATCCGTGCTTTTGTGAATTTGACCTTTATCACTTATATACCTTCATTAAATATTAAATTAATACTGAGCCATTTTCTGAAGAGTTTTTTTATTAATATGAAAATATTCTGATTGTTTTACATGGTTTCATTAATCAGAATGCACTTTACTAAAATGATAATAGACATGTGCAAATGAATGAACATTTATATATTAATAATTTATATCTATCTGTTTATCTACCTATCTATATTAGAGGTGGGCATCGTTTAATTTTTTTAACGCTGTTAATCTCATTGTAATATTGGCATTAAAGGTGTTTCTAAGCCTGTTTATGTCCTTTGTTTTCATGGCTCTCATAACGCGTGTGTCAGTGAAGAGTTTGGAGTGAATGAGACCAAGGTGCGGGCTGTGAAGTCGAGGGGGCGGGCGGTGCAAGCAGTGACAGCATGGCTGAGATCACACCTGATCTAACTGAATTTTGATTGGTGCAGAAGCGAGGCTCTGGGGACCGGCAGGAACCCTCTCACGGGCCGGCACCGGTCCGCGGCCCATAGTTTGAGAAATGCTGGATAGACCCAGCACCCTCTGTCCGGGGCGGGGGGGGTAGATTAACTG
>JBBPDH010000001.1:7210662-7225164 GCA_037974565.1 Clupeocharax schoutedeni
CACATACACACACACACACACACACACACACACACACACACATACACACACACACACACACACACGTCATGGCAAAATCCATTTTCTTAGAGTACAATTGAGAACAAGAGACTGGAACTGACCACTCACCTCTCTGTCCAGCTGGTCCTGGAGATCTTTCAAACGCCGTTCCTTCTGTCTTCTGTCATCCACCTCCCTTTGTCTTCGCTCCTCCTCTTGTCTCTGCCTCTCCTCCTCGGCTCGGCGGGCCATCTGCTCCTGCCGCTCACGCTCTTCCTCCTGTTTCCTCTGGAGCTCCTCTACCCTCATCCTAAACACAGTGACAATACTGAACATGAGTACCATGACCATAATACTATGGTCTAAGGCACCTGAGAAAATTTTTAAAACCTGTTAAAACCTGTTTATTACCTAAAACTTTAAAACCTGTTCATTACGAGGCAGTAGTATTAAGTGGTAATCACCAATGTTCATTCATTCATTTCCTTTCTGTAACCACTTACTAGGGTCACGGGTACCTGGAACCTATTCTGGGGTCTACAGGCAGAAGACAGGGAGGGACTCACCATAAAACACCATGGTTGCTTGTTTTACTTCACTAAATTAAATTAGATGTGTTGCTTTTGGATCTTCATAAATTCACACAATAATTGAAAGCATTGAGCAGAAACATGGAACCAAACCTGGGTTGTTCTAACCAGCTCACTAAATATTAGATATCAAGTATTGGAAAAAAAAAAAAGAAATGCTGATACTTTTTACTACTTTCGAAACAGAAATCGTATTGGATTATGTCTTGTGAATGAAACACTGTCAAGAAGGGTCTCTGAGCATAATCACCTCATAATTAGTGGGATGGTGAGAGACAGGGATGAAGCATAGTATTATGGCTTAATGTTCATTTTTTCCACATTCGTGAAATTTTAATATATTTCACTGTTACTGTTATGCATGATGGATAACACACCGCATTCACATGGCTAAATTATACAGCTTTTTGATACTTTTTGTGGACAGAAATGATGTATTGTTTTCTAAATGCTGATCTGTATACTCAGTCAGTAGTGTCTTTCCATGTTCAGGTTCAAAATTAATAATGTGCCTGAAACCCATATTGTTTATCATATTTAATTATGATACACTTACAGTTACTGTGAATTAATTTTGCTCTGCTTATTTAAGAAAATAAAACCAGCAAACTAAATAAAGTGTTATTTTTTTACCCTTTAGTTACCAGAGTAAAATAAACATGAATCAGTATGATGCTGTTAAAAGTAATAAATAAGTCCCATTATTTCCCACTATTTACTAAACTGAAATATGTTACGTTCCCCTGAGCAATTCCATTAAACCAATTTTATGCAAAGCACAGATTCTGAAAGGTACTGTAGGTACAAACACACACACAATCACTGAAAATCCATATTCAGTACAAATACTTCACCTCTCCTCTTCCATTCGCTGTTTCTCCTCCTGCTCCTTCTGTACTCTGGCTAGACGGCGTCTCTCTGCCAGCAGCCTGGAGGCTTCCTCGGCATCGGTGGTGCCAGCTTTACCAGTGGGCGTCACTGGGGACTCTGATTCAGACACAAAAGAGCGCAGAGAAAAGCAGAAACGATCTGGTTTGGCATTCACCACTCATAACAACATCACTGCATAATGCTCAGCAGCTGAAACACTCAGTCAGACTTTACCTGCGTTGAGTTCTTTGCTTGCAGATTTTGGTATCTTTTCTGTTCTAGAGGTTTTCCTCTCCAGAGTACTGGAACCTTTATTTTCAGCTGCTTTCTCCTCTCCATCCCACCTCTTGCTGCTGTCCGCGCTGGGGGTGGTGGCCCTGTGCCTCATAGGTGAGGTGGGGTATTGCCCAGGCGAACAGGGAGACTGAATACGGCTTCTACATGACTTGGACCTTGAATTTCAGAATTAGATAATTTTATTGAATCACAAAAGGAATTTATCTACTCGGACACACAGAAACACAAAGACAATATAAAGTCATAATAAAACTCTCCAAAATATATTAAATAAATTATCTTATACACATAAAATACGTTAGTGAGTAAGAGATAAATACTGCTGGACAGTAATATATTTCTTCATCTATAGTATTTATTTACCAATTTCATTTAAATGTACACATAAAACCTGAAATTATCAGGTAGCCAAAGTATAGTATTAACCTATACTGAAGACAGACCATTAAAGTTTGATAATGGTAAAGTGTGAAATCATTTTTCAGGGACAATCTGCTCTTAGATTCAGATCTGAAAAGCTCAGTGTTGAAGCTAAATATGAAAATCTCAGATGAGTTCAGTGTCGAAGCTAAATATATCCAAAGGATCAGAACATTGTTGTTTTACCTGAAGATAAGAAGTGAGTGACCCTGTGTGGAGCATTACTCTTATGAAGCACCAAATGTACTTGTGAAGAATATTCAGCCTGCTATACATGAGTGAGTGAGGGAGTGAGTGAGTGAGTGAGAGAGGGAGTGAGTGAGTGAGTGAGTGAGTGTGGGAGTGAGTAAATGAGTGAATAAGTGAGTGAGTGAGTGAGAGAGGGAGTGAGTAAATGAGTGAATAAGTGAGTGAGTGAGTGAGAGAGGGAGTGAGTGAGTGAGAGATGGAATGAGTGAGCAAGTGAGTGAGTGAGGGAGTGAGTGAGTAAAAGAGTGAGAGATGGAGTGAGAGAGTAAATTAGTGAGTAAGTAAATGAGTGAGTGAGTGACTGAGTGAGAGAGGGAGTGAGTGAGTAAATGAGTAAGTGAGTGAGAGAGGGAGTGAGTGAATAAATTAGTGAGTGAGTGAGTGAGTTAATGAGTGAGTGAGTAAATGAGTGAGTGAGAGAGAGTGAGTGAGTGAGTGAGAGAGAGAGGGAGTGAGTGAGAGACTGAGTGAGTGAGAGAGGGAGTGAGTTAGTGAGTAAGTGAGTGAGGGGGGAGTGAGTAAATGAGTGAGTGAGAGATGGAGTGAGAGAGCAAGTGAGTGAGTGAGTAAATGAGTGAGTGAGAGAGAGAGAGCAAGTGAGTGGGTGAGTAAGTAAGTGAATAAGTGACCTAATGGGTGAATAAGTAAGTGTGAATTTTATACCAGGTCTATGAGGTCTAAAAATGGCCATGGTGTTCTCAAAATTTTTGATGTGCAGATATGTACTGAGAAGCTAGTAGTTAGGTACATCTATATTTATATTGTTATAATGTTTTGATATAGTGTACAGTTGCTCTATATTATATTGCTGCACAATTTGCCAGCCACACTCTACCCTTTGGAAAAGCCACCCTACAAGGCCATTTCCAACCTGACCAGTCGTGACTTATACATTCAGATACAGTAACGCTACAAGGTTAAGGTTATATGGTAGGAATTTCTGATAAAAAGGCCAGTGAGGATACAGGTAGGTGTACCGAATAAATTGGCAACTCTGTGTGTATGAAGAGACAAAAAGTGAAAAAGTGCTGGAAGCTGAAACCTTTTGGGTGTGCTGGGATTCTTGCGGGCAAAGTTCTTGGTGGGAGTTGTGGGGGATTCAAGACGTTTTGCTGAAGAGTCAAACAGGACATTATTGAAGCCCCTCTCTCCTCCTGGTTTTTCTGTCTGTGAATTCAAACACAGTAGCACAAACACAAATGTGAAATGTGATTATTTGCCTGTGTGTGTGTGTGTGTGTGCCAGCCTTCTGAGCTACAAAATATAAGATTTAAAGCTGGAAAGGCACAGATCAGAGAAGTGGTGTTGCTAGGAGACCAGCTCCTCTGTGGTGAATGTCCCACAGCGTTGGCCATTGAACATAACTGCGTAACAAAACTGGCATTTTAAAATAATATCCATATCACAGGCATTGATAGCATGGGCGTAGTGCAAACTAACCTGGGGGGTTTTGGGGGTCGTAGCTCCATTCCAAGAGTCATCCAAAGGCCCGCTGGGTGCAGCATTAGCCTTCCTGCGGTCAGCTCTGCTGGGGGAGGCTTTATAGGGGGACCTATGGGGGCTAGGAGAGGCTAAACGAGGACAAAGACAATACACTGGGGGATCAGGCGACGTTAGAAAAAGGGCAGGAGGGTGAGACAGAAAAAAGCTGATTAATAAAGTTTAGTAGAAGACCAAGTCTAACTTGCCTTTCTCTGTTGTCTGGACAAGAGTAGTAGAGGAGGAGGAAAAGCTTTTGAGCAAAGTTGAATCAGGACATTCAGGTGGAATCATAAAGTCTGGTTAAGCATCATTTGAAGTTTCAGAGAAGGAAAGAAGAAAAAGGGAAAACGCCAATGAAATTAAGCTTATCCGAATAGAAGTGAAAAAAAAACTTCTTGGTTTATTAATATTTCATTGTATTCTTGTAAAGCATGACATTTATATATATATATAATAACAGTTTAGAATAAACTTAGTGTATGATAATAGGCAATGTAAATAAACTTGACTAGACTTGATTTTGTTATCGAAACAACGAAAAACTACATCAGACCATTCACATGCTTACAAAGTCTGAGGGATACTGGTTCAGCTGTTACTGTTACTGTTCAGTAAAGCTTATTTTATCTCACATAGATATTACAATAGAACATACACTATATGGACAAAAGTATTGGGACGTGTGACCATTATACCTACAAAGACGTTAATGACATTATATTCAAATACATAGACTTCAATATATTGATCCTCCCCTATGCAGCTTTAACAGCTTCCACTCTTCTTGGGAGGCTTTCCACTAGAATTTTTATTCATGTACATTCATTCTGTAGAGCATTTATGAGGTCGGATGAGAAGGCCTGACTCACAATCTCCATTCCAGTTCATCCCAAAGATGTTGGGGCAACGGCTCTGTGCGGACCAGTCCAGGTCTTCCACGCTGAACTCCTTCAGCCTTGCTTTTATGGACCTTGCTTTGTGTGTCTTAGTATGCTGAAGCATTAAGATTTTCTTTCACTTTAAGTGAGGGGATTTCCCCAAACCTTGGAAAAAAACAGGTGTGTCCTAATACTTATGTCCATATAGTGTTCAATGTCCATATAGAAATTCAATGTGTAAATGAAGTGGGTCTAATGTAATTGATTTAATTAACATATACATGATGTACACATTTGAATCAAGCCAATTTTATGCTTAATTTATGCTTAAATTTTGTGACTTTTCAATGCTGTATCACTGAGTAGAGTTACAGGAACTGATCAGACCTGATTTTAGATCAGTGCTCTGACTCCGAGATTAATACGAGCTCAGACAAAGCCGGCACTGTTCTGACACTGCATTCACCCTCAGACATTCACAGATACTGGTTCATTTTGAAAAAAAAAAACACCAGATGGGTCTTTTGTCTAATTAGTTTACTGTGAGAAAATATAAAAAGACATTCTGGTACATACAACACAGTCATTCAGATGCAGTATCTGTGTGGGTCGCATAGCTGCCTGGGGGATTTGTGTTGGTATGCCAGTGCTGTCATAAGAAAAGACTCATAACTATTTTTTAGCTGCCTTGTAGACCCAAACCATTTAAATGTATTTAAAAATGAAAAAGCATGTTTTTGGAACAACAAAGAAATTTCAAAATGTCTGCATAATTAAATGGTTGTGATGTAAATAAAAGTCATTTAGATAGCTTTGTCTGGACTTCAATTTACAGTCTACAGTCCAATTTAGCCATTTTATTATTGCATTTACTATACAAAACCACCAGTTAACCTGTATATCTTTTTTATATCTAATGTCACTAATAGAAAAACAGTGTTAAATCTTAAAAATATTTTAAAAACCTCACAAAAACGAATGTGTCAAGCTTTCAGGTTCCATTCAACACTGTAAACTCTAAACAACATTGAGAATGTCTTATCAAACATTTATGAATGTCTTTGTTTACATCTTAATGATTGAAATGCTCAGAAATGTCGAAAAGTATATGAAATTCCCCTTTAAGATACTGTAAAAAGGACTTCAGTGAATTTCCTTAGTTCAGTTATGTGCATGATATTTACTTACTTTGGACACAATTGCAGTAAGAATGATAAAGAAATAGTTCGGTGAAAAATCAGATTAACAGTAGTTTGACTTACTGTGAGCTGTAAACATTAACAAAACCTCACTGTGCAGGCAGCCTTTTCACACAACAGGGTCTGTTTTCACAACCAGTAGTAGGAGGCCTGGTCTAGAAAACGTTTTTTGAACATATCGTCAGTACTGAAGAATCTAATTGGATGTATCAGCCCTGGTATAACCTAAAACACCAGAATAAACCGGTTGAAGATGTTTTGGAGATGTATTTACAAAAAAGGTTTGGGTGACTACTGACTTCTAATATCTGATAACAACATTAGCCTCATAGAGTCCCAGTGCTGAGTTAAGAAAGAAACAGGTCTTGGCTAATGAGCTACATGCGAGATAAGTGTAATTTTTTTATTTTTTTTGCCAAATCATATAAGAGCTTTTTTCTTCTACTATTAAGTTACAGTTTCAGAAAGCTTTTCTTATAACAGCAACAACAAAGTAGTGAAGAAGAATGAGACCAGGCAGTGAGAGTCTGTGTTATTGCTTGTGGGGTTTGGCGATGTTGGGACATGGGCTTGAATATATAATTAGATGATGGAAGAGGACACCCCCTTCATCCCCAAAATCCTGTGTTGTTTCAGCACTGAGGGGCACTGCAGCTCCAAGCTGATCCCAATTACAGATCATCCTGCCTATCCGCCCTTCCTGCTGTGCAGGGATATGTAACCACTTGGGGCTGAGCTACGTGCTCTCTGTCCTGATAAGGAGGGACCCATGTGTTATATGTGCAAAAACGATTGGTTGAATGTGCAGTTGCCTGTATTGATTTATTAGCTCAGTAAGGCTTTCCTGGTTAATATGGACAGATATGTAAATAATTAAATAAACAGCAGTCTCAGATTTCCCATCTGCACACTATCCACGTCCATAAGCTTTACAGAGGAGACATGGAAGGGCAGCGACATGACATGAACTATTTTAAAGGCTCATCTTACAACAATTACAAACAATTAGAAATGATCCAATGCATCATGTTAAGTCACTCATTTGATTTAAATACATCTAAGTGAATCTGATTTTTTTAAAAGTACTGTGAATGTGACTGAGAGGCCTATTGACACAGTAGTGGAAAAGATAACAACAATACAGGATGCAATGACACACCCCTAATACTGTCCACAGGAAAACAGATGAGCCTAATGCACACCACACCCCTGACAAGGAAAATAACACGATACACCAACACAAAGACCATGTCACCATTATACATGCACAAAGCAAACACCCACACACACGCACATTACAACCATTGTGACTTCAAGAATCAATGCAAATAATGAAGGGATGACACATAAAGCAGCAGGAGCTCAGTACCGGTCCTGGATTGGCTGGCAGGAGCGAGAGCAGCAGGATCATTGGATAGGGAGGCAGAAGCAGCAGGAGTGGGCGGGATTATCTTAGGAACACCTGTGCAGCAGGTGATGCAGAGCAGAAAAACTACAGGTTTATGAACACATACACACACGGACACACTCACGCACACATTTTTATCTGTTTTTTATACCTTTTTTTATACCTTTATACATACATATATACATACATATATATATACACACACAGTAAACTCCCACTATTCACAGGGGTTACATTCTAAGAGAAGCTGTCTATTTTTATAGTGTAAATCTTAAATATGCTTCCAAAACACATTAACTTCATTTTAAACTCCACTTAATACATTACCTTTTAAAAAATGTAAAGGTAAACCCGAATCCGTACTGTACAGTTTACACAACTGCTGTCTCCTGAGGGGCTAGAATGTAAATACTCAAGTTACCCCTGTATAGATTGTACTGTAATTCATGCAAGGGCGTCTTCTTTAGTATGCAGTGTTGTTTTCTTTGGTATAAGCAAGTAAATACAGAAATAAATTAATATAGTTTACAGTAATAAAAATACAGAGCTTTAAGAAGAACAAATAACATGAGAAACAATGACGTGCTTTCTTTGTGTTCTCTCCACAGTAGCAAAATGTATAGTTATATTTTATATGGACATATAGCTGAATTTGTTTTCTTAATAATTTAGCACAAATATGCATAAAAGATTATATACTGCCATGAATAATGCAAGATAAAAGCAGAGGATATCTGTGGTTTTCTCGAATTTGTGGTGGTTTCCGTGAACAAATATTAGTTGGGTTGCAATGAAAAAATCTGTGAATTCCGAAACAGGGGTTTACTGTATATATATTAGAGCCCAACCGATATATCGCCAATATTAGGCATTTTCCAAACTATCGGAATCGGCATTTATTATGGCCGATAAATGAATATTTGTTTATTTTATTTATCATTTAACGTTAATATCTTTTGATGTTCCTCTGTTCTCTTGTGACAATAAAAGAAACAAGTTTCTTTTTAAAATGCATTATCATATTATATTATTTAAAACTCATAAATGACTACAAATAACTAATGTTTGGGAAATCTGTTATTGTTTTGTTGCGCGTTTCTGGAAAAAAAATATATATTTTAGAGGTGGGCATAGATTATTTTTTTTAAATCCCCCCCACACACACCCCTCCCCGACGGAAACAACGAGAGGTGCGCGAACCGGAAAAGTAAATGAAATATCAGTGACCAGGGTTATTCAAACTTATCCCCGCCCCCCAGGAATTATTCACCCACAGGAATTATTTGGCACAAAAAAAAGTAAATCAACGTTTTAATGTGAAGGGCGTGTCTGCTTTCTCGCCACTAACCACTAATCGAAACGAAGAGTACACGCTGACAAAGACACTCAGGGCGTGTTTTCTGAGCCTGTTTCTTCCTTTGTTTGCGTGGCTCTCATAACGCATGTGTCCGTGAAAAGTTTGGAGTGAATGATAGGGCGGAACGCTGAACATTCTAGCATGCTGAAACAATGGGCGGGCCGTGAAGTCGAGGGGGCGGGGCACGCAGTGAACGCATGGCTGAGATTAGATCTTTGATTGGTGCAGAAGCGAGGCTATGCAGACCGGCAGGAACCTTCACACGGACCGGCACTGGTCCGCGGTCCATAGTTTGAGAAACGCTGGTATAGACCCAGCTCCCTCTGTCCGGGGGGTGGGGGGTAGATTAACAGCAATATTTTCTTTTATCGCGCGATAAGAATCTCAGCACTAACATATACTAACTATATATACTACTATATATATATATATATCGGCCGATATGTCGGAATATCGGATTTTAAAACCAACAAATATTTGTATCGGTGTCGGCCTTCAAAATCCTTTATCGGTCAGACTCTAATATATATATTGGTCAGCAAAGTCGAGTCGACTAGTCGTTTGATGACATCACACATGGAAGGGAGGAACATATGCGTCCAACATTGAGCAACTTTTGATAACTTTTAGTTCTCTGTAACATTAACAGTCAGCATGACAATTAAACAAAACAAAGACTTATACCTTGAATTTTCTGGTTAATTTAAGTGCACACCTACGACTGGGAACGACTCCCTGCTGTGCTAGTGTTAGCCATGATAGCTAGCGGAGCCATTTCAGATGCAGTGTGCTGGTACTGTTACTGTACTTTAACACCGACTGGCAGGTTGTGCAAGTCACAGTGTTGTTTGTGTGTCTAGAGTAAAGTATTTCCACATGTGATGTGTGCCTCACATCTCTGCTGCATGATTCTCGCTTTGTTGTCTCGTGGTTAGATTCCTCTCGCGCCAACGGTACCGCCCCTTTTACGAAGATACTATAATAGATGGTTAAACCAAGAAACGCGTGTCAGCATAAGCCAATCAGAGGCAGATTGAATCAGGTTGCATTGCGCACATAAGCGGGGCCAGAGAGAGAGAAAAGTCGACATCTATATATGGTTCAGGACTTAAGTTAGATGTTCTTGTTATGCTAGAATTGTATTTATTTGTTTGTTTGTTAGTATCTATAATAATATACCCCATGTGATGTAGTGCTGTATATTTATTTAAGTAACTATCAGTGTTTAACTATGTATCTACACAATAATAATTTGCAATGTAGTCACCATCAGAACAAAACTGTGTCCATTTTTGTCATTTTGCAATTTGCAAGAACAAAGTGCTGTTTAGATTTTAGATATCAATGGCAAATGCCGTGGTGATCTGAACAGTAGAAATGGCCCAAAATGATTAAATACCATATTTTTATGTTCACTTAATGTGATAGTTCAGAAGTTTTTTTTTGAGATATGAGGTTTGTTCCAACAGTGACGATGGAGGTACCTACCAAAGTCAATCATAACATTAAAACTACCTTTCTAATATCAAGTAGGTCCCCTTAATGCCACCACAAACGCTCAAACCCACTGAAGCATGGAGCATGAGAAATCTGGAAGCCATGAAGCCTTAAATTTTCTGTCCTCGCATGTTCCTCAAATAATTACTTAACAAAGTTTTGTCCACTGCTACATGGTCCAGTTCTGATGCTCTTGTTCCTGTAGTAGCGGTGTTCAGTGGTAGACAGGGGTTAGCTTGGGCACTCTGACCTGCAGTCAAATACACAGCTATTTGTGAGGCACTGAGTATCTTGAGAACTTTCTATCATAGGCAGCATGAACTCTCAGCAATTTGTGCTACAGTAGCTCTTTTGTGGGATTGAACCAGAAAGGCTAGCCTTCACTGCTCACACCAGGGTCCCTCCCTGGTTTTCCTTACTTGGATCACTTTTAGCAGGTACTAAACATTGCATACTAGGAACAACCCACAAAACCCACAGTTTTCCAGTCGAGCAATCCCACCATTACAATGCAGACTTTGTCAAAGTTGCTCAGATCCTTACAATAACCTGTTTTTTCCTGCTTTTAACACATCAACTTTGAGAACTGAATGTTCAATGACTGCCTAATATCTCTCATCCCTCGACAGGTGACACTGTGACAAGATAATCTTACAATATTACTCACTTTACCTGTCAGTGATTTTAATGTTGTGACTGATTGGTGTACATGTAATAATCACATTTCTTCTGGATTCATACTAAACAAAAATATTTTTTCCTAAAAATATGTGGAAAGTGTAAAAAATGTATAATGTCTGAAAAAGTACATAGCCACATTTGCATTCACTCCATTAATCATATCCAGATGACCACACACTCCAGTTCACCAGTTCACAATGAGGATTTGGCCAGTCACTTTGGAAGCACTCTATCTACTGTATACTCTTTCCAAAATTACACACAGCTCAATGAAACAGTGATATAAATTGTCAGCAAAAGAAAGGTGAGGTTTTTCTTGGACAGCCATTGCATTTACGGCACAGCAACTAAATGCATTTTATACATCGAGCAAAGCGGCATGGTAACATGATCTGGCTCAAGAAATAGCCCAAAGCGCAGCATGCCTGTAATCCTGTTGATGTGATCAGGTTTATTTAGAGAAGTAACAATAAAATGCACCCAAATTGGTGTATATTTCTTTCAGTTTATTGATGAATCCTCTACCAATCCCTGCTCATTTACTATCATGTTAGATACCAGACAAGTCTTAGTTAGGACCTTCCCACTCTCGGCCAACATAAATAATTAATGTCGTTATGAATGCACCATGCAGTTTGGGTGGTGCTCCTGCGTCTCTCTGTCTTTCTCTCGGCTGCTTCACCGTGGAAAAACACGGGTCGATTTATCTGAGTCTCCCATCTGATGGCGAGCAGCCGCTATTACAAGCGAGTCACTCAAAATAGAAAATTCTATTAACTCAGTGCTTTGAGAATAGGGGAGGTATGAGGCAGGTGCTGAGGTGGTGTTGTAGAGCAGAGAGTGTTTACCTACACAGTGAATAATGTGTTGGGGGAGGTGGGGACGCCATTGTTTTTGGCATTTATTCTACAGCTGAAACTGCCTGAAGTGCCCAATGGAGCCCAAGCTGATGATTGGAGACGGCTGTGCTGGCCTGTGCTGCTAATCAGAGGCTGTCGGCTCTAACCTTGAGCCTTGTGGGCTGTCATGGTGGCAGGGGGTGGGGGTGGTCATGGGGATCCTGGAGCTGCTCTGCAGAGAGCAGAAATATAAGCAACAGACTGACACCACCCTACTGCTGCTGTCCATGGTGAAGCAACAGATAACACTGTCCTGTAATACTGTCTAAAGCTATCACTGTCCGTTAGTGCTGTCTGCACCTTATAGTGTTCTATAGGAACATCTATAGCAAATTATGTCCTATCTGTCTTGTGGTGTCTAGCTCATAGTGAGCTATGATAACATATGTAGCTAATAATGTCTATCTGTAGCCAATACCATCCAATAAAACTGTTTATAACTAGTGGTTTCCAATAAAACTAGTCTGTTCCATGGTATTGTCTTTAGCTAATAGTGTCGTGTTATTGTCTGTCATTAATTCTGTCCCATGGTGCTGCTGGTAGCTAATACTGCCCTATGGTGCTGTCTGCATTTAGTACAGTCCTGCAGTGCCTTCTGTTGCTCATATTTCCTCTGGTGCTGTCTGCAGCCTCATAGCCTCATTCTAAATTTCTCCTTTGAGATCAATAGTGTCAATTTATCTATCTACCTAGTGTCCTATGATGCTGTCTGATGCTAATACTGTCCTAAACTGCTGCTGTCGCACTGAAGCCTGCAGTTGCTCCCTTGCCACCCACACCATTCAGCTCAGCCCTGCCTCTACCCACTCAAAGACAAAAAGACAGGCACACTTTATTAATGCCGAAGGAAACTGCAAGGTTACAACAGCACAGAGAACTGTGGGAACTGCTTGCAGAAGCTATAAACATGTTATTAGATTCACAAGATACTTACAAGAAGCTCTGGCACCTGAGGGCTTAAAGATATTTGCTTGCATGCAAGTAAATGCTTTTACATCTCTAATACAAAACTGCTCCCCCCTGCAATGCAGCCTCCACACCCTGTTTTCTCTTCTTGTCTCTTATTTCTTTCTCATCCCTATGGGTCCCAGAGCCCATATCTGAATCCCCACGCCCTAGTGAATGGACTCACCCTCACAGGTTCCAGGAGGGCCACCCCAGGTCCAGCGCTTGGGCCTCTGCTCCGGCTGCAGGCCTCGTTCCATTGATCGTCGCATCAGGGCCTCCAGACGCTCCTGTTCATTACGTTCCAAAACAGGAAAAAAGAGACTCTCTCTCACCGAGCTGTCGCTACGGCGCCGGGAGGATGGAGGCGAGGCCGGATGCTCCATGCCAACTGCCTCCCCTCTCGGCTCCCTCACACACACGCTCCACACACACTCCACACAGACACACACTGACAGCCTCACTGCCTGCTGACAAATAACAAGGGCCTTGCCCTCTGCTTTCTCTCTCTCTCTCTCTCTTTTCTGATCTCAGCCACTCTCTCTCTCCCCTCTCTCTCCCCTCCCTCCCTCTCTCTCTCTCTCTCTCTCTCTCTCTCTCTCAGGTGACGAAGTGTGTCTAAGAGAGCAAGCAGCCAGACAGAGATCAGCAGCACGTAACTCCGCCCTCAACCCTCCCCCAACTGCAACACACACAGAGCGTAGCTACGGTGATGACACAGGTCCAGTGGAATAACCAGGATCTTCTAGGCACCAGTGCAAAAACAAATGAATGGGCCCAGACTGTAACTGTAATTTACTAGTTTACTCACTGCTGCTATGATGTCAAGTTGATGCTCTCAAGCTGCGCCACTCCACCCACCAGCATCCAACATTAACCTGAGTGTTTATCCTGGACTACCCATGTGAACTGCACTAATTATATGTCATGTTTAGCTTTATGATATGAAAAAAAACTACATAGGTTCCCAATAACCCTTGCAGTGATTTTGCTAAAATACATATTTGTATGTATTATTATATTCTGAATAAGAGGGTGATCAGGGTGTGTCATGGGTGCACAATGGTCTCAGAATCAATATGTGGGAGGGCAACAAAGACTGGGCCTCCCTACATCATGGGCACAAGTGTGATTTCCCCACAAGTTCGTTTAAAAAGAATATGCAAATGATATATGCAGGCATGTTTGTACCTCTGGCATTGTATTTTTAGGATCTATTCTATGTGGCCATCAATAATCCCACTACAGGAAAGATGGTTATTGAGCAAATGATTGGGAGGAAAACAGCTGTATTGACTTGGAGTGGAGAGATATCAGAAGGGAGGTCAAGAGATTTCCAAGTAACATTGATGCAATTTGAGCAGCGGTATGAAAGGGGGTGGGGGGTGACAGGGTGCAAGCAGGAAAAACATACTTGGGCCCATTATATATAATTGTCTCATAATCAATATTTGTGGGACAACAAACACCATGCTTGTCTGCTTGTCCCATCCCATTCTTTCCTTGTATCAGTGTCACCAGGGAATCTCTCCACCCCAAGTTCAGTCAAAAAGAATATGCAAATGATATGTATGAATGTATGTGCTGTAAATTGTACATCTGGCATTGATTTTTTTGGTTTTGTTTAATTCAATAATTCCACCAGGGAAAATGGGGGGGGATGGAGAGATTTCCTAGTAACATTGATGCAGTGGTATAAGCTGGTGTGGGGCAGGGGAAAACACACTTGG
>JBBPDH010000001.1:7238052-7252094 GCA_037974565.1 Clupeocharax schoutedeni
CACACACACACACACACACACACACACACACACACACACACACACACACACACACACACACACACACACACGGCATGGAGGAAAAGCTAATCTTAAAAGTCTCTGAGTGTCCTGAATCTACAAAGCCCACAGCATATTCTCTCTTGTATATTCTCACTAGCAAGCGCTAGTCCTAACTCTGTTATCCGGGACAGGAGAGTTAAGATCATGCCTACTTTTGAGCTGAGCGTGGCGGCAAGTGCAGCGGGTTCTCACTGTTTTTTGAGAAAAACGCAAACCCTCGCGGCGAGCACAGGGGGGCAGATGAATCATTCTCAGTGGTCTTTTTGCGGTATTTTGGACCATTGATAAATGGGGTAAAGTTAGTGCTGGGCAATAAAGCGATAAAGATAATTATCTCTGTATTTTTTTCCTTGATAGAACCAATGAATATAGTCAATAGAAAGTTGGTAGAACTCGTTCTGTCCACCTTCGACTAGAAGCCTATGATAAAGAGAACAGCGCCGAACCAGTCGTGTGAAAGCTAATGTCAGTTAGGTTGAAGCACAGAGCAAAGGAATAGGGAAAGGGATACAAACGTGTGTGTGTATATATATATACACACACAAACATACACACACACGTTTGTATCCCTTTAGCTGTGACAGGCAGCAGCCGTCGAATGAGGACGAGCCGACCCACAGTATCACCATCAGTAGCACAATATCTCTGGCCTGTGTTAAAGAAGAGCCTCTCAAATATGAAGTGAGCCATATTGCAAAGCTGGAAGAAGAACGTAATTTGGCTTTGGCTAGCAACATCAAGCAAGAGGAAGACGAGTGCCTGCTCTCCACAGAGGCGAGCGAGGAGCTCAGGATCGTTCCGAGGACAGATAGCAAACTCGAGAGCGGCCTGGAAAGACAGATATAAACGCTTCAAGTGCTAGACCCGCAGAAAGAGCAATAAAGGCGTCCTCATGCAGCTTGAGATCAGTCACTTGAAGGAGAGAAAAGTCATAGCCTATCACTGTTATCACTATAGAAAGGGCTGTGAGCTCCAGGCCTCTCTGAAAGCTCATCAGAAGCTCCACAAGGGCATAGAATCCACCTTGCATAGACATGCTCTCAGTCACAGCTACAAGGGACATCACAGGTCCCAGAGAACATACAGGGGCCCCATCTGTGTAGAGGTGAAAAGAGTTCAGCACTTTAATGCCGCTCACGACGGAAGCAGCCTTGTGTGCACATTTTGTGATAATTATTTTTTATATGCGTTTCAAGCGCATGGAGAAACGTCTGGGGGAGACGCCATACTACTGTAGCACTACCAGCTGACAGAGCGCAGCTACCTGGGCCACTTATGCATTCACGGGCAGAATCACCTCCTGGGGCCGAATTCCTAGAATAATCCACAGTTGTTGCACCTTGGGGCAGCTGGTAGCCTAGTGGTTAGGGCGTTTGTCCTGCGATCAGAAAGTCCAGGTTTGATTCCCAAGACCGCTAGGCACAGCTGAGTTACCCTGAGCAAGTTACCGTCCCCACACACATGGCTGCCCCCTGCTTCACTTGGTGAATGGGTTAAATGCAGAGGAAGAATTTCGTGCTGTTCACACTGTGCGCAGTGGTGTGTTCACGTATGACCTAATGATCACTTTCACTTTCAAGGAGAATTCATGCACACCAAGAGGCAGAGTGAACCACCCTCAGCTCCTACAGCTCGTGGCAGGCCTGTAGAGGAACCGGTCAGGGTGATTATAGAGACTGCCTAAGGTTCGGACATGGAACCAGAGTTGGTGATTGGTATAGAGTCAGTAGCTGCGTTTGAGGAAACAGGAACAGATCATATTGTCCCAGAATTAGAGTCCTTACCCTTGCCGGAGGAGCTCTCCTATTCAGCAAGGACACAGACGATACCGATTGAGACTGAGACCATTTATCTTATCTGAGATGGCTGTATTTGAGCTACTGATTCTCTGTAACTACTAACTAATGGGTGCATTTTTACCCCGAAACTGCTGTCGTCATTACTGCGATTTTCTTCTACTCTACTCTGTTTGAGAAGTACCAGTTTGAATAGTCAGACGTCTACTTTGGTTTTCTTATTAATGTAGAAATACATTTTTCCAGTAAATAAAAGTAACTGTCCCATTGTAATAAACATGGCTTTGGTTAGACTTGTGCCTAATTCATATTTCATATAGATCCCCATTAAGGAACAGTAAGGGATGTTATACTGATACACTGAATATCATTTTTGTTGACAGATTTATACTTAACTATAGCTTAATATAAGCACTATATGTTTGTAGACACCACCAAAGGATATCACTTTACTAATCTGGGAAGGTTTACCACAAGATTTTGGAACACCACCAAGAGGATTTGATTGTATTCAGCCACAAAATAGAATGCTGAAGAAATTACTGGATGGCTCAGTAATACTTTCAGAAGCCCATTTCTAGTATAATTTCATGAACATTCAGCTGTCACGCTCATTCACAGGCTCTTTGTTTTCTAATCAAAATGCAAAATGTTACTACATCGCAGCACTTAGCCAAAAAAAACCAAAAAACCTTTTTTTCCAGCATCTCATCCAATTTAAAGAGCGAAATGACTACAGTGGAATAGAGATATCACAAAACCAAAAGAAACCAGAAGGAACTGGGAAAAATTAGTTGCTTACGTAACAATTTAACCATGAACTGAAATAACACGGCTATTATTCCATGCATTTACTATATAAATGTTCCCTATATATTACATGCCATATAATATAACAGAGGAACGGACTACATTTTACAAATATACTGATCACCAAGGACAAAATGAGACAAAACCGCTTTTGTTACTCAGCTTTTTTAATAATGCATTGCATTCCATAAACCTGAGTTCTCTAAGTATGTACAGTTCTGTGCTGTCTTGTGCTCTGAATGTCTTTTGCACGCTTGATCTGCAAAAAACTTATTTCTCTTGTGACCCTCTTGCCACACGTTATATTAATATATAAGTGTTTTTTTTCCCCCAATGGATGCCCTGGCATCAGGCATTCTTTTAAGAACACCTGTGTATTTTTTCCCTGATGCCAAGAGAAGACTGAAGGAGGAAAAGGAGCATCTTTAAAACCTTAAAACACAATAAGGTCAGCACTCATGGTTTTAACATTCCAGAGTAGTTCCACTTGGAAACTGAACATATTTGGAGTATGAAGGGAACTGAACATCTGATGGCATTTCATATAACAACTGTCCTTTTCTAAACAGCCCTCAGTGTCTCAATATAATAAAGTCTTACTCTATTATTTTTTTATAAAAACATGATATTACAGTATGTTACAAGTTTATATGCATGTATTATATTGTCTCTTGTTTCCCAAAAAAATAAGTCAGGAGAATGCTCTGGATGCTTTGCTTGTCTGGAGTCTGGAGGCAGCAGTGATTGTACAAGCAAAAGACTTCTGTTGGTCCTCTCATAAAGCAGATAAGGAAGAATCAGATTGTCCACCAGGGGTCCTGTGAGACCAGGAATGGAGCAGGACTGAACAGCTGGGCTTCTTTAAAGGGCAGGAGGACGGGCAGGCAGTTTTCCTGCAAGGTGTGAGGTTGGAAGAGGGCGTCGGCTCAAAGAGCGGTGGAGGTAACTTTCTTCACTCCTCGACGCTGAGCGAGAATGGAGCAACCTACAGGTTCCAGCACCGGGGGAACGTTCCTGTTCAATGCAGAATAAGTAGCAGCCATAGCGCCCTGTGACAGAGAGAATCAGCATCAGAATGGCTGAAGTAAGTGGTTTCCGGGTTTTTTTTTTTTGTTTAATTTTTTTTTTTTACAGAATCCTGGATTTGTATATGTATAGACATGGGAAAAAAATTTGCAGAATTGATCCATCAGTAATCTGCTCCCAGATGTGTTCTTTCATAGCAGCTGCTGCTTGGCTCTTGGATATTTACAGACTGGTGAAAAAAAATCCCATTCGACCTAATGAAAAGTTGAGACGCACTCAGTTTTGCTTAAAAATGGAGAGTTGTTGATAGGACCGTTGTTATACACAGGGCTACTACTATTAGTATCAGAGTAATAGACTGATTATTCTGGCTGATTCAGTAATCAGCTGTTAAGTAATCAAGTAAAGGTCTCAAATACTTTTGTGCAAAGGTCTTTAAAAATTATATATAAATAAGGTGCCAGGCCCTGTTATTGCCTGTTATTACTGTAAAATACCAGTAGGAGGTAGGAGAGTTTAAATCATGTACATTTTTCTTGAAGGTCAATGGGAAATACCAACAATAATAATAATAATAATCCTTTCAGAATTTTTTGTTTCATGTACATAAAAGGTCACACTTAAGACAGATAAGATGCCGTTCTTTGTTTGGCTATTTAAAAAAAAACAATCACAAAGTAAACTGAGGTCAGCAAACTGTGGAGACATAGTTAGGTCTAAAAGTGATGAATCCTATGTATCAAATACCACAAGGGGTGAGTAAAATGAGAAGTATTCAAAACACCTTGACCAGGTGAGGAGCGTCCTGTCTGTTGAGCTGGTATTTGGGAAGCTGGTCTTTGTGAATAATCCAGGGATGCCTCAGCACTTGTGCAGCCGTTAATCTTTGATGTGGGTCTACATGCAGCATTTTAGATACCAGGTCCTGTAGGCAATGTTGATGCATATGAAGAAAATCAGATGCAGATTCTGGGCTGATGCAGAGTATCAGTACTTGAGACTTATTGGTTTACAGTGTACATTTAAATGCAGGGTCAGCAACCAGTGGTACCTGTGTGTGTGTGTGTGTGTGTGTGTGTGTGTGTGTGTAGCAACCGTGTTCTTATATTTATTTATATATCCACTCTGTACAAATATACATACAGATACCCATTGTGTACATACACATATATATAACATATAGTTTACACACACACACACACACACACACATATATGTTGATATTAAGTTTAATGACTGTAAAACATTAATAAGTGATACTGAAGTCAAACAGAACGTGTTTTAATGGATTTAAATAGATCATTATGTCATTGGGTATTTTAAGTAGCAGTGAACCAACCTTGGCCTCAGATGAGACAGAGTTCCAGTAGCCACCAGTCAGAGAAAACTTTCCACTGCCAATCCGGGCCAGGATCTCCTCCGGTGTGTCCTCAGGGCCATTGGCGAATGGAGTGAACCTGCAAAACAACATGGTATCTGACGAGAATCTGACATTTCAAACATTACCAGCAGCTCCATAGTTTGTTTACTTTTCCCATATCATACATCTTTATTTACCCTGTTAGCATGGTGTATAGAAGGACACCTAGGCTCCATATATCACATGCAGCATCATATCCTTGCTTCTTCAGCACCTGGAGAACAAAAATAATCTTTGACTGCAAACACTTGTTACATTTTTTTTTTTTTTTTTTTAATTAGCTAGTGATTCATGGATCAGTTTTTTTGTGAACCACACACGCCTGACCCACAAAAATGTTTGTGTGTGTGTTTGTGTTTAAATATACATATACATAGACATTATATACATATACATACATGTTAGATACACATCATACACTCTTGTGTGGGTAGATCTTAAAAGAGCTGTGCATGTAAGACGAGCAAAGAATATTACAGAACTAGAAGCCTTTTGCAGGGAAGAATGGGAAAAAATCCCAAGTACAAGAACTGAAAGACTTTTATCTGGCTATAAAAAGTGTTTGCAAGCTGTGATATCTGCCAGAGGAGGTGTTGATTATGTAGGGTCCAAACATAAAAAGTCACTATGCATCAGTGTTTGCTGAAAATATTTTTCCATTTCCTAGAGAGACTGAATTTTCAATTGTTATAAATAGATAAGTCACTGCTAAGTAACTGCTGACCACAAACAGTGATTTGGTGTTGTTCTCTATATTGAGTGAGGGTACAAGTACCTCTGGGGCCACAAAGTTGGCAGTGTAGCAGGGCGTCATGAGCAGACCGTTCTCTGCCCTCAGCTGTTTGGCAAAGCCAAAATCACAAATCCGGATAGACTCTGGATTTCCTGACTCATCCACATAGAGAATATTACTGGGCTTCAGATCTCTATGGACCACCTGAGGAACAGAGCAGGGTTATGGCAGGATTATGTGAAATATTTTAAGGCACTCTACGGCCTTTTATTAGTGGATATCATTATAGATACAGACACACTTTATCTCACTTTATCTATAATCTATAAAACAGAGTTTTTTTTTTAATTCTTTGAGCCAAATAAGCTCACAAGGGGTGATATATCATTCACAAGGTTTGATACGTATACACTGTAAATAAATATCTACCCCTTGTGTGTGCAGGTACTCCACAGTCTTGGTGATGGTGTAGAGCACTGCGCTGGCCTCCCTCTCAGAGAAGAACTTCTGCCGGAGGATTTTATCAAGCAGCTCTCCTCCTTTCAGCAGCTCGGTCACCAGATAGACTGAGCGGCCATCATCGTACACCTGTGAAACATGTCACACATCAACTGTGTTCGATAACTATTATTTTTCTTGGATGTCCCTGAAAGATTAAGTTCTTTAAGAAACACTGAAATGTGTTTTACATTGTTTAAAATAATATTTCATGTTTTTAATACACACTGAAAATTAACTGGAACAACTACATTCACTGGCAGCTTGATTAGAAACATCTACCGTTGCATGGCCTGCCAGTGGCTCCCATGAGGTATTATAGGTTCACTACATAAGTGTACAATTACAGACTGTAGCCCATCTGTGGCAGCACAATTTATCAGTCCTCTACTACCCAATACATCATTGCAACATTTCATTCTTATGTTGAATATTATTCATTCTGAAGGGATTACATCCTTTTTACATTAGACTGTTACACTGCTGGGTTGTCTATTTATTGTATTGTTTCTCAAATTCAAATTCACACTACTATTCACAAATTGCTGTACTGTCTACTTATTGTGTTGTCTCTGTGATTCCTTGCACTTTGTCATTCCTTGCACAATCATACTTACAGTGCAACACTAGTCACTCTGGAAGGTTTCCATCCTGTTCACACTACACTGTTTACATTTGGCTTGTTTCCACTGTTCTCCATTCAGCATTATGTGCACCCTTTCTTTCTGCAATCTATAGCAGCTTCAGGGCCATTACACTTGCTTAGTCATACCATACCTGCAGTTTTTCATGTGCAGCTCAACTCAGGCCTCTTAATGTAATGAGGCCTGCAATGTAATCACAGGACATACTAAAATACATTCAGAATTGGTTTAACCTCTAGCAATGTACAGAAACCTATTTAAAACATGCTTAGCTAAATACATATGCCAAATACATATAAATAAGCCGTGTTATTTTAGTTCATGGTTAAATAAATAATGATATACTTGGCTGTGAACATTCTCAATGCCCAGTTACTGCTGATTCACATGCCATTTTTCACTCATTGTGTCCAATGCAGCTACATAGCCTGTGATCATTCTTCTCTTAAAGGGGAATTCCACTGATTTTTATTTTAAGTTTCGCCAGAAGTAAGTGGTTATGATGTAAACAAAGCTAGCACTGTGTACTGTGATGTGAAATGTTCTGTGAAAATGTCAGCAGCGATACTGTTGTTCATAGTTTTGGTGAAAGGAAGTCTGAATGTCTGAAGGGCCTCTAAAAGCTACCTTACCAAAAGTTATTACACAAAATGGTTACACTGGTTGTTTTAGGTAAATTAAATAACATTATCAAGACAAGGAGAGACGGGTTACTTTCTCAACAATGAGTCAATTCTCATCAAACAGCCATGGCTCTTGCTCATTTCTCAATCAAGAAATGGATAAAATGGGATTCCCCTTTAATATGAGTGTCTGAGCTAATATACATACTACATGCTTTTTACAGGTTAAAGCACACATTTTTTGTTTCTAAAAACAGCGCAATGCTTTCTCCTCTACACACTTACATCTTTTAAGGTGATGATGTTGGGGTGTTGGCCGTAGCGTAACAGGATTTCCACCTCCTCTGTAGGATCCCTTTTGGCTTTATTGATGATCTGTTTGTGAAGTTAAATTGGTCATTGGTGAAAAACACAACAGCATAATGCGTACACTGCTTATATTTGTTTTGTAACTGAGCGGTCACCTTGACAGCGTACTCCATGCCGGAGCTTTTCTGAATGCAGCGTTTGCAGATTGAGTATGAGCCCACACCAATGTCCTCTTTCACCTCATACGAGTCGCTGAACTGGGCCGGGTTTCTGTGGAGCTGCTGCAGTGGAGAGAGCACCCAGGTGTAAATATGACCCAAACACAAACTAGAACAACGTCTGTACAATTCAGGTCATTTCCAATTAGGGCTGTAATATATATTGCTTATAATCATTTTATGGTTATCATCATTTGTTAAGCAGTACTGATAATGTTGTAATATACAAATGAGACGAGGTTTGTTAATTTATTTATCTTGAACACTCAGATGAGTGTATCTTGGTGTCTTGATAGAACAATTTTAGAGCCTCATATCATTTGAAATGTTTAATACTGTCTGGTAACTAAGGACTAATAGGGCTGAGAATCATACAGCCTATTTATAATTTCATAGCAAATGTACTTTGACGTGTTTGGGGTACTAAAACATCTCTTAGACTCATTCTCCATTTGTATTTACATTTACAGCACTTATCAGACACTTTTATCCAAAGCAACTTCCATTTCTTAACTACAGGGGGCAGTCTCCCTCTAGCAACGTGGGGTTAAGGGTCCTGTTCAAGGACCCAGTGGTGGTGTGCTGAAGGTAGGATTCAAACCTAAGACCTCTTGGTGCAGAGGCAAGTATCCTACCACTAGGCCACCACCACCCCCTGTGTACTCCCCTTCTTGTAGTTTGGTTCCAAAATGTGATTGGCTGAGACAGGCTTAATGCCACTGTAAAATAGGGCACATACTTATTGATGAGACTAAATTTGATAGTGTACAACATTTCATAAGCTACTCAAACCTAATGCAGTCAAGGCAAAATAAAACAATTGAATTATTTTGGTCAGCCTTAAGCACTCGGTCAGTACTGATTCCGTAAAATGGTTTTAATATATTATAAAGCATATCATAGCAGTAAATGTACTCAAAATACTCATGAATGTTTGACTGAACAGAGTCTGTGAATGACAGTGTTGTGAAGGAGAGCAGCAGATGTTCAGGACACCCTTTGTATAAAAGACAATGGCATAAAAAAAACATGGAGGATGAAACCTTGAGACAAACACTCAAAGAGGAACTCATCTTCCTGTGTGGAAACTGGTTGTATGACTTAAAGACTCTCTATATTAGAGCTGTCTTTGACCAAGAACTTCCTTAGAATTTCCTTCCTAGTCAAAACGTCTTTCTTCTTCTGACCAAAAGCTGACTAATTATAGCATTTTCTTCACACCAAAACTTCCATATGCAAAAATACATCCTATGGTTGACATTTTTACAGTGTGAGATTCATATCTGTGGGTGTATTAAGCATAACACAGGTCAACACAATTATTTTTGTAATGATCAGAAACCACAACACACTTTTCTAAACCAGTGTTTCATGCTGATTTCAGATCTGCTTTCAGTATTTTTCAGTTACATTAACTTATTAAATTATGAATATTATTGGATTTGCAATTGACTTGCATGCGGTTTTTATTAAAGCGCAGGCACCAGCTGTTTCAATATTTTCAGCGGAAAGTCAGACAGGTGCACACTGTGGCAGTGTCAGTCAGCTACCACTGACTGGCTTCATCACAAAAACTGTACGTGTGGGAAAAACTAAACACAGATTTGAAATCAGCATGAAAAACACTGCAGAACCCACACAAACTTATCTCTGATGATTGTGACCTGTTTAGTTCATCATATATCACTTAAAATACAAGTAATTTTTGATCCAAACTGATGACTTTTGCCTGCCTCACAGATGTCTTCTGATCTTTGTCTAATGTCTAAGGAAACCAACTAGATCTGAAACTGCACCTCACTTCCATTTCACTTTGAATCGCATTTTCCTTCTCTAGAAAGACTTATTTCAATTATGATTTGCCATTCATGCTGACTTTAACTATAGTTAAAGGAAAACGGTGTGTGCGTGTCCATACCTGTACTATGGCGCTCATGTTACTCTGCAGTGGTTGGGTCTCCTCCTCTGAGCTGATGGCCACAAAGCTGAATCCTCTAAAGAGCTGATGGGCATTGGCACTAGGGGGCACACCTGGTGAGTCTAAAAACACACAAGCACATACATTTCTTGAGTTCTTAATTAACAATCCTGTTCAACACCCACCGCAGAAGATGAAGATTTCATGACTAAGTAAATGAGCTGTCCTCTGTTATCTATTTGTTTGAAGAGATGTTACAAATTGCCAAAGAAGCCTATTACTCATAGAAGACTAAGTGAGAAATTTTACCCAAGGTTAAGTGGCTGTTCTACTGCAATACCTTTGGGAGTTTTAGCTGTGAATTCTGGGTCAAAGTAGAAAGTGTCATCCGGTCTTCCAGAGGCTGGCTTGAAGGGCGGATGAATCTCTCTTCTAAATAATTTCTGGAGAGCAATGATGAAACTCATTAAACCAACATGCAGGATTTCTCATTTTATGAATGAACACACACACAAACACACACACACACACACACATACACACATACACACACAATGATGAAATACCATATTTCAACATACTCTAAATGCAATATGCCTTGCAATATTTCAAAAACAGCTTAAAATAACACTTTACTGTGTTCATAAGGCTATATGGCACCTATAGTACTGTGCAAAAGTCTTAGGCACCCATGCAAACAATTAAAAGCCATTTTCTCAGTATCTTTCTGCAAGCAAAGTCAACATTAGAACAAAAGAAATTAAACCAGAAAGCATTAAATGGCATTAAGATTACTTTTGTTTGTAAAAGTAGTTGAATTGTGTGAGCTGGTGAGGAGACATCGGTCCCGGATGTCTCCTTGAGGCCTCTAGCCATTGTTTGGATTTGTCTGAAACTCTATCAGCAGCTCCGGATTTAATTTAATAAAGGACTGATTGAGTCAAACTAGGTTTCTGATGTAAACTGCAAGTAATACTGGACTTCCACAAAGAACAAAATTATATACTGTATATTAAACCAATATTTACTGTGTAAATGATATTGTCTTTAATCTTTTTAGTTTCATTTAGTATAATTATTAATATTACAGTGAAAACCTAACTATTTCCAAGTCATTTTTAGAAATTACTTTCACAGGTGCCAGACTTTTGTGAAAGAGCAACAACATAATAAGCAGCTTATGTACCTTGACACCACTTGTCATGAAAGGCTTGTGTTACAAAGCCTTACAAATAAAGTGCTACCCAAATTACACTTATAATAACATGATTATAAACTGCTCTCCATTACTCCGACCAATGAGTATGTTTCAACGTTTATTGGATAATAATAAGGCATTTACTGATGAGCTGGATGGTTCATTTGCATACTATATCAAAATTACTAAAGTAAATATTGTGATGATGAATAACAATTCAAACAATGTACTTTGAAACACACACACACACTTACATTCCAGTCAATGGAAGCGTAAAACTGATGTCTCTTTATTTCCTCCACCCCATCTGGACCAGCACCTGGGCAAACAATATTTGACAGCTATGGCTGAATTTCAGTGACAATACAACACTGCACAAGTTAATTTTTAATAATACAATACTGGGGAGTGAACCATTACTCAGCATGTGTGTGAGTGTGAGGGGTGTACTGCTTACCCAGCCTGTTGGAAGGGTTGCGCTTGAACAAGTTGCGGAGGAGGCTCTGGGCCTCTGCGCTGAGAAACTGAGGCATGCCCAATTTGGCTCTTCAGAAAATGACCAGACAGGACAAAGGACAGGACAGAGGAAAAGAAGAGAACAAAAAAAAAACCCACAAAAGATAAGCTTATGTAGAGAAGTAATGCAAAAATAATTCAATATTTCAAACTTTTTACATTACATATCACTATATTTTGCTTTGTTGAGAAAATCGGAAAGTGCTGAAACACATTTACCCCCAGCCAAACGTTTGGAAGCACCTTCCTTCAAAATGAATAATTTTGATTACAAAATTGACAGTTCAGGTTCTCATATCTGATTGCATGAGCCATGTACAAGCTGGTATTAAATGGCCACACATTTTACGCACATATGATGAATCAAATAAAATTCTGTATTAATGTGCCACGTTATTAAAACCACTATGCTCTTGGAATGGACTTGAATACAACAAATTAATAATAACTGAATGGCAATTATAGCCTACTGTTAACCAAATAGACTACTTAATATATTTTTAATTGCATTTATTTTTCAAAACAAATTTGATTATGAAACACAAAGCTTTTTAGACTTGTGGTGTTCTCCTTAAACTTCACTGAATTCACTGAAACGTGTGGCTTCTTGAATTTTCACTCAACAAAAAACACCAGCTTTTACCACAAACAGATGCTTCCTAAAACGTTGGGTTTGGCTTTACTCACCAAGTAGAATTATCACCAACTGTAACAAACATTTGTGACATTGTTTTCCTCAAAATTAACCTGGTATATCTTGAATACAGTTTGTGTAAACTGATTATTGTTTTTTTTAAATGTTTGGGAAAGCTATGTGTCCTGAAACCTGGGCAGCATGAGAAATACCATAAAAACTAAGACGCTGCATTCCAGCAGCAGGCGTGGAGCGGTGCGCTTCCTCCTGCATCTCATCATCAAATTACTGCACTCCAGCCCAGCCCCTGCAATCCAGAGAGCTGCTGACAGCCCACCAAAATCATGCCAGCATAGCTTATCATACACAGACACACCATCCCCTCGCTAGGTCTGTGTTGCTTAATTATTATCAGCACTTACCCTGCATTTCTCACTGCTGGCTTATTCACATCAAGCCATCAGAGAAAGTAAAGTGAGTGAGCTTTGAGTGGCTTTGCCTTTATTGCAGGTTTATTGCGGGTTAAGTGTAGGGTGCTGGGGCTCAATAGCAGTGTCAACTGAACCGTGGCCACAGACTCCATAACCGCAGTGCTTACTGGGTCGCTGCAGGCGCTCAGCTGACCCCCAGCCACTCAAACACAGCCCAACGACTAGAACAAAATACAGGCCAAATACTCCACCGGCAAGTAAAGAGGCAGCCGCAGCACTCACTTCAAGATCATGGTCATGGTTTCCTTGCGGTCCTTGCCTTGGAAGGGGAGTGTTCCGGTCAGCATTTCAAACTGCAGACATAAATGAAAACAATGAATGGCTGGTGAAGAACATTTTTCTGCACAAAGGGACAAAACTAGAAACGACAGGGCCAGGCCTACCATGAGAACACCATAAGACCACCAGTCAGCGCTGTGGGTGTGGCCCCTGCGGTTGACCACCTCTGGTGCCATGTACTCCACCGTCCCGCAGAAGGAGTAGGCCTTGTTCTCGTGATCGATTGACTCTTTACTCAGCCCAAAGTCTAAAAACATACAAAGACACACTTTTGATGAGTTAAAGCAGAATCAAGGTTTACTGGCTGAGTAGGCTTGCATATTTTTCTATTAAAAATATTTGGTAAAGGTTTTTATATTAAAAATATAACTTATTTGGTATATATTATGATTGCTAGAGAGAAAATTATGATGTGTTATGGTGATATGATATACATTTGAATATGCGTGCCAGAAGAACCACTAATACAATTAGCTGAAAAGTAAATGAGTTTCACTATAAGACATGATGTGTTAAATTACAGGGTATTTTAATCATAATAATGCTTTAATGCAGTTAAATGCAGTGCATGCAATACACACAATACAATTCTTTTGACAAAAAGGCCAATGTTTAGATAAAATAAAGTAATGTGGTCCCTTATTGTCACACACAAACACACCAAAGCACAGCACTTGTGCTGAATCCTAGAAGCTCTATTTTCCTAGAAATTCAAATAAACATTTTTATTTACATTTACAGCATTTATCCTACCCACTAGGCCGCCACTATCGCATAAACTGTACGGGAGTAAGTGAAAGAGACCATTTGTCATACGTGAACACACCACTGCACACAGTGTGAACAGCACGAAATTCAACCTCTGC
>JBBPDH010000001.1:7298115-7313906 GCA_037974565.1 Clupeocharax schoutedeni
ATTTGTATCGGATCGGCAGATATCCAAATTTAGAATATCGGTATCGGACATAAAAAAGTGGTATCGGGACATCTCTATACTATAACCCCTTTTGACACAAGAGGTCTTTGAAATTTGATCCCCAAATATGAATTATGAATTCTAGTCAGTCATTTTATTCTATGATTTTTAGAATCTTAAAGAATCTTCATAATCCTGCTCAGAAAATTATTTACAGCATTATACTGGATTATACATCCAGACATTAAAATTTTTATGTTATTTAAAACTATTCGATATGGAACGTCAGTATTGATCAGGATTCCTAAAACAACATAGAAGTTGGTGGGATTGTTGGGAAGAGTAGGTTTGATCACCTGTGTCAGGGCTCAATGGGAGTATCGGGAGTATTGAGCTGGAAAATGAAAGAGTGGCAGTACTTAATCAGTAGTAAAGGTTACACAAGCATTTACTGTGTGTAGCAGGTCAGCACTTTGGGGAATTGAGTCTTGCAGAGAGCCTGATTTCCCGTACATTTGATTAATAATCTGTCCTGGATTGCTTGGACAGTAATGAATTAAAGTACACTCGTTCCAGAGGCCAGTGATTTTATTTTTTTTTCCTCTCGCTTCTCGAGAGGCTTACCTTTTTGGGGGGTTGCCCTTTCCCCTGTTCGGGTCATAGAGAAAGATTTATGGAGTGTAATCCTAAAACATCGGCAAAGCCAGGGCAGAAGCATATATAATCTCCAAGTGAAATCTCAAGTTCTGAATAGAACATCTCTTTAAAATCTCTTTAGCATTGAAAGTATTGTGTTTTCAATATAAACACGTTTCTTAGCTTGTAAATTTTCCATGCACACTTGCAAGCTTTGTGAGGAGATTCTCCATGACTGTGCCCGCGCGCGCGCACACACACTATGACAATACATACCAGACCATGGAGATGTTTGGGTGCTTGGCACAGGTAGCATTATTCTTGTCTCAGTAATGTAATGATTTGGTTTAAATATACAAACTTGGGAGAACAGTCTTATATAATTCTCCTCAGAGAACATCCATTAGGTGTAGAGATTGCTTACGGATATTGATATCAATATCAGAAATAAATAGTAAGAATTTCTAAATAAGGCAAAAAATAATCCAGTCATATCTAGCCTCATAATAGATCCAACTCTTGCCTACACTCCTTATAAGCTGTGTCTCTTCCTGTGGAGTAATAATGTTTGAGTAGTTTGAGCATGACTGCCTATTTTTAGGTAGTTATCTTAATGGAATTGTTTGGAAAAAAGTCCAATTTTCATTATTTCCCACTTACCCCATCCAAGAGTCCAGAATTAGTCTAAATATTTAATTTAGAGCTGGAGCGACGTGACTACCGTTTACTAAGACTAGAAGTCAATATTCACTCAAATTCACAAAAATCTCCAAAACATCCCAACTCACTCAGACAGCTTTATCTTTATAGAAACTATATGGATGTGGTTTAGGACACAGTATGACTTTTTCTGAGCACACTTTTTACTTGCAGGATGTATTAAGCATTTCCCCCAGTTGTGTCTTGCTGTCATTATTGTATTGGACTGTGTATGTCGAACTGGAGACAGTATATTGTACTGATATAACTTGCATTCCTCACATTCCAGTTCTGAGACAGAGCGGAGGTAGAATGTGAGGGATTTGCACCCATTGACTAGACATGTTCATAAGTGCCTTCAGTCATGAGTATTTTCAGGGGATATGAGAACCCCCGAAAAGGTAAGCCTCTGGAGAGGAAAGCAAAAAGAATCCACTGGCCTTTGGAACGCGTGTACTTTAATTCATTACCATCTAAGCTATCCACGACAGATTATTAATCAAATGTACGGGAAGTCACAGTGAGACAAAGCCGGAGGCAGACATGGATTTCTTGATATAGCTCACATTCCTCACATTCCAGTTCTGAGAGGAAGGATCTGCCGTGTCTCTGAATGTGAGGGTTTTGTACCCATGCTCATGATTTTTATTTTTAGAGCACAGCGAAGAAAGCAATGAATAAAATCAAGCTTTTCAACCTTTGAGATGAGCTTAATTAAAGAATGCATTACCTTGGTGAACTGATATTGGCGCCTGTTTTATTGGGATTTGATAGTTATTCAATGTTTATTAGTTTATTTTACAGAATTGTCTTTTTTTTTTTTTTTTACAGAAATTTGGATGGTTTAAATGTAACCTGCATACCTTTTTCCTGCAGCGTACTGACCATACTGCTGTGCAGGTTATTTTATACCATGGTACTCACTCATGAAAATTTAATGGGAGGCCTGAAACATGCTGGGGGTGGGGGGTTTACAGACATGATTCTCAAAGATGTGATTATTTTACAAGATTAAAGTCTCAATCATTAAATGTGTTTCACCTTGGACAGCTCTGTGGAAAATATCATTTGTGGGTCAAAATAAGTAATACCAATGAAAGACAAGCTAATATCAGGTCTCTGTAAACTATTAAATGCATTATTAATATTTTATCAGTCCCTCTCCTACTGACCAGGGCAGTTATTCTGCCTGGGCATCTCACAAAGGTGTGTACTTTTAATGATGGTTACGAAGAACATTAGCAAAAATCTTATAGAACATAATGACAAATAAAAATTACTCTTATTTGTTGTGTATGCAAAATTTAAAGGAGGATTAACAGTGTTGACAGGCTAAGCCAAATGTTTACCAAGTTGCTTTGTAAGGCCCAAACAGTCAGGAATTTTTGAGATTGATAGCAATTTTAAACAATGAGATTATCCCCAATATTTGTTACGGGCTGATTTAACTTTCGAAAAATTCGACCCCATTCATTTTAAACTGTACTTAATTCACCTGTTGTTCCGAACGTGGATTTTTGTTAATTAACTGATTTTTCAAGTTTACATCTTCGAAAGGTGTTTGTGCTAAAGTTCTATATCTTTATGTTGAATATGGTGATTTGTAATTAAATTTCCCAGTTCTGACTGTATTGCTCTAATAGAGGAGGGCTGGTGGTCATAATATACTAGAAGCCTCTACATATTGATGCTGTCAGTGGGATTTTCACCAACAGTGATAAATCTGCACTCCATCAATATTATAAGGTCTGTAAGGTCAACCAGCCGATATATTCCCCACTTCCAGGGGGGTAAGAATGGACCATGCAATTTTGTGCCCATGAGTAATAAACACACTACTCAACAGACTGGAACACATGAGGTTAGGAATAATTATAATGCATGAATACAGTGCAGACCCTCCCTCCTCTGAAAATATTGGATAGGATCATTCTGTAAAGCTTTTCCAACCCAAAAGTTGCTGTGAAAGAAGTCAATTGTGGGCCTTCATTACATTTTGCTTCTTGGAGCTCCATAAATGACTGTGGGCTCAGGGTATAGTAAAGCATTTATACGATGAAGAGTATGGAAATATTTTCAGGTCAGCCCGAGGACTAAAATAAATCTTAACTAAGCCCTGCTTGGTGAAGACATGGATGATCAGAATCGCTGCTGTGAGGGATGTTCTACACTGTTTGGGTGGTGTAGTGAAGATGAATAATGGCCTAGTAATATCAGTCTCTTCACTAACTGTGGTCTACATTTTTAGCTATTCACACTGTGGGTGGTTGGCACTCTTGCTGTGTCCATTCAGAGTTATCAAACCTTAGAAAAACTCTATATTGTGTATCTTTAAGTATTTTTGAAGTATCCCAATGTATTTGAGCTCCATCTCCCACTCCCACAACCAGAGGAACATATGAGGTTCTGTCCACTCCAGAAACGATCAATGTTTTGAGGTCTTTCTGTGTGTTCTTAGAATCAGCAAACGTTATTGATCGTATGCTGTGACTGCACAGTGATACAAAGATGAGAACGATATAAAATATAACTAATAATAAAACTCTCCAGAAAATACACAATCATCTCATGCCTTTCTCTCTCCTTTTTGTTTTGCAGGAGCGAACTAGAAATAAACAGTAACCTTACAGAGATCTCACTGCTAGAACTTCAACACTAATAATGTAGAACCTTGAATATTGCCTAACCACAGAGGAAGAAGGGGGCTCTGATATATTTTCTGCTGAAGACCATGTATGAACACTTAACACGACCATGGACTTTTGTGTCAATTTCCGATGCATCTGTACTTACTCTCGAGTCTCTCTCTCACAAACAATAAAAAGAATTACTGCAAATTTCTCACTTAAAACTGTATCTTTTAAGCACTTTCAGTCCTTCTAAAAAGCTTCTACCAATTACCCTTAATAACTCTCACTGGACTTCTGTTTGGTATTAACTGACTAACCAGTGTAGTTGGTGTGGAGGATTATCTCATCAGACTTCTTAGGTTCTTTTGGTTTTTTTGGGTTTTTTTTAATAACTTTTTTGTCATTTCATTTTTTCATCACGGTTTCAAGTGCTCAGAGGAGACATAACAAACAACAAATGTGTGACAAATGACAAATCTTTTACTTGAATCTGCGAAGCTGTGTGATTGTCCAGTTTCAGTGCAGGACTGAGAGGCAGGCAAGGCATTGACTTTTGGAAGGCCAAGTTGGAATAATCTGGAATAATCATGTCCGTTGGTGTAGACTGAATACCCCTCCCAACCACGTAAATGTCTGTGTACCAAAAGATGGTTATTATGCAGCTTGGTGAATGACACCAGTTAATGCACTTTTTTTTCTTTCTTGTAACTGTCATTCAAAAGTGCATTTGTCTAAGGAGACGCTTGCTCTGTGATACCATAATCCTCACAGCTGCCCTCTCCTCTAAAGTCTATGTACCTCACTCTGAAGCAGGCCTCGTGCTCGTCAGCCACCTCTGTGACGCTTTCGGGATAACCCCCCCCCAAACCTCCAACACTGGGTTTCATCCCAAATGCAGGAGCTTCTTAAGCTGATAGTCTTCTCCTTTAGGTGACTCACTAGCTAAATAAACATTATCCATGTTTAGCGATACCATGGTTTGAGTTTTACCTTTTGCTTTTCAATCCAAAAAAAAAAAAACAACAAAAAAAAACTCCCACAAATGTGCTCTCGGTCACTTGCAATAAGGGGCTTGTCACACGTCGTCCAGATTTTGTCGTGTTGCATGAGAGATTTAATTTTTGTTTTGGCATTTGAAACGATATATATATATTGAGCATTATTCTGAGGACATGCAAAAAAATTATATTTAATCTATTTAGGTCTTGATCATAAAAATTACTGAATGATTTAAAGTAAATGCATCGCTGTGGTCTTAAAAAGAATAGGACAGTCGAAACGGCCCCTATACTAGTGATCTGTGGCCCGGGCCGCCGGTGTCTGAGACACGATCCCTCCATTAAGGCCTGATCCTTCACAACATCTGTGAGTAATATAGCGCACTTCTTGTCTGTGGTATTTCCTGTTGGTTCATTAGCTGCCTTTTTCCATAGATCCTGTAGGGCTTCTCTCTTTTTCTCTCTCTCTCTCTCTCATTATGTCTCTCACTCTCTCTGCTGTATGTTGTGTTGTGAGGATGTGGCTAGGCCTCTACTGAGCGCTGGAAGGGCAGCACCTCATGTTTCCACAGCCAGACTGGCATTCCGGATGGAGTCGAAGGATTATAAAACCCCTGCAAAAAGAACCACCTCTCACCCCTTCCCCGTGTGGTTTGATTTGTGGCCATGTTTGTATGGGTTACTGTAAATCAATGCTTCGTAATGATGCTAAATGCTAATTGCATTATGATGTGATTACTTAATCTGATTTAAAAAAAAAAAACAAACAAAATAAATATAGATTTATGGAAACAGAACGCTTGTCTGTGTGAAATACACATTGCTTACATGGCATCATTACCATACATTTACGGCATTTATCGGACACTTCCAAAGTGACTTCCATTCCCTAATTACAGGGGATAGTCCCCCTGGAGCATCTTGGGGTTAAGTGTGTTCCTCAGGAACCCAGTGGTGTTATGCTGAAGGTAGGATTTGAACCCATAACCTCTTGGTGTAGAGGCAAGTATCCTACCCACTACGCCGCCCCCATGGCCATGCCCTGTTAGATCAGAAACATTTGAATTTAAATGGAATTAGTATTCAACATTGAGCTGTTTGAGATATTTTGTTATCAAGAGTCCGGTATTGGTAATAACTGCTTGCTCTGTATCTCCACATTGAGTTTCTTACACATTGTTCACAATAGAACAGTATCTTTTTGTACCACTTGGTGGCGCAATGTTTAAATACTGTAAATGTTTCATGATCAGAGGTGATGTAGTAAGACACTAAGCCACTAGAGGGCGTCATTGTTCAAAACAAGCTTATTGCCCAGCAATTTATATTTCCATTGATAATAATAAAATTATAATGAATGTTTATATAGCACCCTTTTCATACCTAAGGGTGCATATAGTTGTGTTTATAAATAGAATATTTCCTAAAAAATTTAATTTCATAATTAATTGTTTTTGGCGAATGTTTGTGATTATTGGGGTCCAGACACAGCATTGTTGTTCTAAACGACCTGCATACTCAAAACGCATCATAAGGATACATTTGGTAAAATCTTGGTGTTAGTCTTGGTGTTGATCTTGGTACAGGTTTTATCTATTAAAGGAAATTGCACCCAGTTTTTAAAAGTTCTGAACGTTTAAGAGCAGCTTGATGTAAAATGGTAAATAGAGAAAGAATGTGAAAAGCTGGAGGCAGTTTGAGTGGGTTGAGATCAGTGTTGGGGACAGATTTCCAGAAAAAAACGTGTTCCAGCTCCAGTTGGACACCAATTTGGACACCAAACATGTCTTGGCTGTTCATCTACATCTGGGGTATGAACGAATTATGCAAATCTGTTTTTTTTTTTTTCTTTTTCCAAACCAAAACCCTTCATGTAGATTTAACCCTTTATGTAGATATTTTTGGAAAATGTGAAATTCCAGCTCACACATAAATCTAATTGTTCTTCTGTAGAGCAGTTTTTAATTCTTTATAAGGGGCAAAACAGTACAAATAGGCAAACCATGCATTTTTCATGATCTGAAATTATACCAGGAGTTTAAAAGACTTCACTGAAATAAAAAGGCAATGAGGCAAAATGTCTACCATGAGTTTGTCCACCACACTCTTGACCTTTAAATGAGAAATTGAGTTTAATTGTGTGATCTAGTCTGTGAGCATGAAAAATGTGCCCCCCTCCCTACAGTGTTGTCTCTTTAGCCTAGAAAAGCTCCTCTAGCCTCCAGTCTGCTGCTCGTAGAAGATCTGGAGCAGGCAGAAAGAAGAAATCTGAGAAGACTAGAGTCTATATATAAGTCCTACATGTCTGAATGCCATGTATGGTATGTCTCTCTGGAAATACCATTTTAATCAAGCAATTATAACACGAACAAGACACACATTGTCTACATGGTACCTTTCCAAAGACGTCGTGCTGCCAACATGGTCCTTCTGCCTGCCACTTGCCCTAATTGCACTAAGAGAGCTTCGAATAGAGACTTAACTCTGTCCTCCTCTACATGTTCGTTTGTACGCCCATCTGCTTCCGCATTCACTGCCTACACGTTTTCTTTCTGTTCGGGTTGAGTTTGAACAACACTGTCCATGCTATTAATAGGCCTCACAGCGCTGCCTCCAAATTGCCGGTTTTACTCATAAGCTCGAAGAGGACAAAGCCAGAATATGCAAATGGGGATTTAATTTCAGCTTTCTTAGTGTCTCCTTGCTTTTACTGTTGCTGTAAATGTGGAAAAGCTGTAGGAAGCGTAGTTGTCATAATGTTAACACTGCCTCCGTCTCTACTGTACAGACAGTATTGTTTCATAATCCTGGAAAAAACTGTGTTCTCATCTGAGAGTATGCCTACAGTATATTTTGTGATAGATGGACATAATATTAGAAAGGGGAACTTTAAAAAGGCTTTTATCAGTAGCTCACAAACTACTTTAACCATGTTCTAATTGGCCCAACCCACCCAAACAGTACTCAAGACAGCAGGAAGGCAGAGCTGGAGTTCACTTTAATAAATTTGTTCAAATGTACAATAATTTAAGGGAACATTTCACTGTATGTAACAATTTTCGACACAGAAGAACAATGAGGCTATGGGAATCTGCAGCTTGGGCTAGAGGTAAATCAGCTGTGTCTTGGTCAATACATATCTTACATGTTGGTATTTTACATTTGCTGCTGATCTCAGATCTACAGTCTAAAACAAGCTTTAAAACAGATGGCAAAATCATTATTGTGATTTCCTTTTATACTATTTTATATAAAGTATGTTCTTTTTTTACATGCCCCCTGAAAATGACAACTGGTTTCAAACGATATAGAACTAAGGGCACTGAAATTAGGAGATTGTAAGCTTGATCCCTGACAGTGCCATAGCCATCTGTCCTCTCTGTCCTTCTCATCACTCAGTGTGATGCTAGGTAGTGCAGGCGTATGATAGCTAATGTTGCAGCATTGGATAATAATGTTCTCCCTGAGCATGTTAAGCTGTTCAGTAAGTCTTAGCTAAAGGGTGGAATCGGGCATGAATAAAATGGCAGGGGATACAGTGTACAAAAAAAAGAAAACAAAATAAATAAATAGCTGGATGCATGAGGCAATGTTAGTCATTTACGGTTGCTAAGCAGGAGAACTGAAAAAATACCAGGGTTTGGGATTGGTCATTGGAATATACCTGGCACATTCAAAAATGGAGAGCAATAAAAAGTTGATTAGCCATGATACAATTACCCCCTTTGACTGGGAAGACCAGGGGTCAATATTGATAGTCAATATTGTAGACATGCTTGAATGTAAAACAGGGCATTATTCATTTTCATATCAGCCAGTGAAGATGGTAGTTCTAAAGCTGGTGGAATAAGGACTAGGAAAATAGGAATAGGAAATAGGAAAATACCTTGATTGGTGCCTATAATTACACCAAACAAACTTTATATTTACTGGAAATTTAAGACAATGATCTAAATACCTTATCACTTCCCTTTCCTTTCCTGATCTTCTGCACCATCACATTACATGATAACTTAGGCAGACAATAAGCAGAATTTCTAAATAACCTCACACATGGGAGGCATAGAGGCTCACAAAATGATCACAGCAGATGAACATGAAGGACTGGAACCTTTTTCTTTCATTTTGCCTGTCACAAACAAACAGATGGCCGTATTTGATTTGTCAGTATATTTAAAGCCAATGCAAATACTTTCAAATATACTTTGATATACCAAAATCATACAGAATTTCTGTTTTTTTCTGTCACAAATTCAGTGATTTTACTGCCTGTCCATTCAAAGGAACCAATACTGCATTATTTTACTTTTTATTTTACTTTTAAGGCAGCTGTATTCAGTGCTATAAAAGTAATAACTTGCTTGGGCCATTCATAAAAACAAACAAATGGCCACCCAGGTGTGTCATTTAAATTGACCCCAGTTCTGTGGCTGTCCATGAGTCATCAGAGGGATGGGACTTTGGCCCTCTGAGAACAGTGTAAAATAACAATTTCAGCTGCTCACAACATGAAATAAATCACTCCAGCCACCCAACTTTAAGCAGAACTAAGCAACTTAGAGAGAGCTTAGGAACAAAACTGTGCCACTCTGGTATAAGACCGGTCACAATTGTCTGCAGACTTAAAGAACTATTCATTATAAACAAAATCTCCTCAAACAATCTCACTTGCATGAATGTGACAGGATTTCAGTTTAAACCAAGAGCTCTACATGTTGGCTGACATTTTCCTTTACCTTAATATTAATCAGCATGTTTGCACGGTAAGGTTAATTCTGAAAGCTGTGAGAAAAGGATTCCACTGGCATAGAGGTCAGAATTAGTCATTCTAAAATAAAGATTTTTTTCCACTCATTGTCAGGTTACATGACCCAAACACATTGATTTCAGATTCAGACTCCACCGGACAGGCCCAGCAGCAGGATCAATAAAAACGGTAAAGAACTGCAATGATCTCCATCCAACAAATGGCCATCAATAAGATATGGCCCTCAATCAAAATAAAAGGAGCAACAAACACCCACATGAGACACTCCCTCCTCCATGCTTCCTAGCTACAATCAAATTGCCATGCAACATTTTGCTTTCTTCAAGGAGAACAACTGCTTAAATACATCCAGTGATACACATGATCTTTGCCCAACTTGAGATGTAGACAGAACAAATTTTAAAATATTTTCCTTGTGGTAGATTTTAGAGGGATTCATAGCTGCAGCGTTATTCCAAATTACTTCCACTTGATTTTCCTCACTGTGTACCAGCTGAGTCTCATGGCTTTAAAAATCCTTTTGTAACATTCTCCTACAAGCCTTAACAGCTTTTCTTCTGGAAGCTTTTAAATATATTTTTAATGAGTAATATTGCACTTCAACAGAATTCTGTGAAGAGCATGCAAGCAAACTTGTGGTGTCTAATATAGCAGGGCAGGTCAAAGCCACACCTGAACTGATTACAACACCCAGCTCCAATTACCCTAATTACCTTTTTTAGGTCATTATTCTAGAGCAGCAGTCACCAGAAATACTCCCCTGCATCAAATGTGTTGCCCCCCCCTTACCTAACACTGAAACCTCTGATCCAACCAACCAAGGACTTGTGAAGGAGCTAACATGCTGCAGGCGGCTGTGATTGGAGCTACACAGGAAAGGATCCCCAGGAACAGAGCTGACAACCTACAGGATATATTTTTGACCACTTAATCAATTTCTTCAATAAAATAAATAAATTATATATATATATATATATATATCCCCCACACGTGTTTGTTAAATAACAGTGCATTTGTTCATTATGGATTTATTTATGATGAACAACACATTCTAGATATTCATGTAGAAATTCAGATAAGTCCACAGGGTTCATCCAGGGGTTTTCTCACAACTGCAATTAATGAATAGAAAATAAATTGAAATTTTACTGCAGCTGTTTACCAAGCATTTGCCTCGTCACCATTCATGCTAATAAAAAAGCACATTTCACAGTACAAGGGGAAAGGTGCATTTGTATGGGGGCTTCAGTGTTGTTAAGAAAAAATACAAAATAAAAATGCAACATTATTTTGATGTCACTCAAAATAAGAAGAGAAGTAATGTCATTTTTATATTGTTTGGTGCACCTGATCAGTATCAACTTTGTGCCAGTTAAATCAGGTTAAATCATTGGTTTCAGCAAATGTGGTTCTCTATGTCATTGCCCCAAAGGAAAAAAATGGCATCTTTATGATTTTTAAGATGATCATCACTATCATTCTCATTAAGACAGTTACAGAATGGCAGTACTGATATCTGGGTACTGGGTGTCCACAAGTTGGTATGTCTGAACACTTTTATCACATTTGATTACTTTTTATGTTTATTTTTTCAGTTTTAATCAGGTGTCACGGCCCACTGTTTGCTTTAAATACACCTTTCCTTTCCTAAATAAACCTTTCCTTTTAGACCAGAAAAGGGTTTAGTTGTTCCACAAGCTTAAGAACCTTTAAATAATCAAACTTTATTTGGTTCTATAAAACACTGTTTCTAGGAGTGTAACACTTTTGGGCCCTTAACACAAAGGTGGTGTGTAAACATCTTCTGGCCACTTTACCTTTACTTTTCCTTAGTCCAAGAGTTCTATAGTTCTGCAGTACAAAGAAAGAACTAATTCCAGCATGAATGTGTGTGTCTGTAAAGAAGGGGGTTGAGATATGTGCAACATGAACTAGTTTACGTTGATTCTAAAAAATAAAACACACACACACGCATGCACATGCGCGCATGATATTCACTAAATGAGAAAATGTCTGAAGCAGTGTATAATTATTGCTAAGTGAAGTAAACACAGTTCTTTCAGTGAAGGGCTTTTGGGATTTATATTATCTGCTCTCCCTCAAGCATAAAAATGTCTCAGGAACCGAAAACTCATTAATAGAGTTGAAACTCAGGAGAGATGTTGAGAAACTTTCAGAGTCGTGTTGGAAAGTGAGATTGAAAATCAACCTTCATCACTTAACAAAAGCCAGCTCACAGAATGCCAGATTTATTTAATGATCTACATGTGATCTAAAACCAGCAGTAAAGCGTCATTGTAAGGTTGAGAATGAAAAAATTTGCTTTTTTTCAAATGCATTCCTTAAAATGCCCTGTGTGAGTCTCTCTGCCATAACTGGATTTGAAACTACTTTTTAGATTAAAACTTTCTCAAAACTACCATAAAACACAGTTCAAATGCATCAGTCAGAGTATTCATAACTACTTCATGTAATATCTTTCTGTGAAGGATATTTAAGTGGCATGAAATAGACATCTGGTTCCATTCTGCACTATGAGCAATTTCTCCAGAAGAGCATTTCACATCAAACCACTCTTATGTTGGTTTTATGCGAACATGTGGAAAAGCAGTGAAATTCCCCTTTAAACTGATCAGCAACAAGTTTTAACTCCGGCCCAGAATTAATAAGGGAAGTCAAATATGAAAACCTAATGCATGGAAATTCTCCTCCAATTTAGAGACATATTTGCCCCCCATAATAGAGGTGTCCACACTCCCCTTGGAGATGGGAAGGGTGTATAGCATCCTGCATCATCAGTGTCTTGGAGGGGCCTTCTAACCGTCTCTGTGCAGCTATAGTCCTGCAAGTTCCTCCCACTAATACCTAATGGAGATTAAGGGCCATTAAGACCTCTTTGCTGCATGCGCAGTTTTGTATTGATCACATCGACTCAACTCGTTTTAGCCAATGATCCGATTACAACCCAAGTCCCCCCTCCACTGCCTTCCTCCTTGTGTCTCTCTGGCTCGAAGGTCCTCCACTGGGCCATTGACCCATATGCTGACACATGCGTTTCTCGTAGCCCTCTGTGCTTGCAAGGAGGGTCAGGGCTTTAACACACTAGATTTACCAAGAACCAGGTTAATGAGGCCAAATATTATTATTCATTTTACTACCGTTATTGCTTTTTTTTTTTAACATATGTACAAAGAGTTAGACAAAACAGAACAAAAAAAGACTGCAGTGAAGCCATCTAGTAATGCCCTGACATGCATAACATTTCCATTTCAGTAGTGCTTTTTTGCTTCATTTTCCAACTCTCCAAAACTCCAACTGAACTTTACATTGTGTGAACATTTCATGATGAATGGGCCAAAACTGCTTGGACATGAACAAATATTAAGAACGTTTTCTTCTCCTATAGGGTTTCCATTGCAGAGACTCATTATTACAGTGGCAACTGTCATACTATACATGCACAAATATTAGTCAAAATATAAAAATAATCCATGTTCCCCACTCCATCCTATGAGGGCAAACTTTGGCAGCATTCCGTGAGGCATATTCTTTTCTTCAAAAAATGTACAGCACTGGCAAACCAACATAATGATCAAGTGATCAAGGATTTCATTTGAACTCCACAAGTATTTTAGTACTGCATCAATTTCATTGTTATGCTTTGGTTGAAAAGCTGATTCAAGTCTTGAAATGCCCAATTGAAAATGATTCATTATTCATTTTTTTCTTTTTGGTATCTAGATAGATAAAGCAACCTACTCCTCCTAATGTGTGGACCTTTAGAAGCAATACTTATCATTATCATAAAGGTGTTTCTGATGTTTAGGGCCCAAATTTAAGGGCTAGTTCTAGTAGTTGAAGTTCTAATGCTCAGTAATCATCAAAAGTCAGTCTGTAATATGGTAGAAACTTCTGAGGTATCGTGAAGGAGAACGGGCAGTTAGAATGGAGCGGCTGGCTGGAGATGGCGTGCTCTGGACACTCTGAAGGCCGTCATGGCTCGCTCTGCCAAAAGATGCCTGAGGGAGCGCTCTTTGAAATTGCCATGGTTATTACCATCGACAAAGCATCTCTATTAATCTATATGGATCCCAGCTCACAGAGAGTCCCAAATACATTGGGCTTCACAGCGCTATGTCTCTCTCTATCTCTCTCTCTCTTGAATCAAAGGCTCCAATAAGCAGCAGCTTGGTGTTATTAGTGACATTTGTCCCTCAGAGAAAGCCCTTACAGCTCCACACTTTAGTCAGGTACTTGACATTCCCTGATCTACCGATGGCATGGAATAATGAAGCATCTACAAACCAAGCTGGATCTCTTTCAAAAATATGCAAGTGTCTTGTCTCTGTGATCAGCCACTAGACTAGTCCCTCTGTTTGCACCTGAACAGAAGAAGGCATCCCAGAGGCCTCCGTTAAGCTAAGAAACCCCATCTGAAGAGTGTGACAGAACTGGGTCTTGGTCCACAGATCGGCTGGTGCTTCTGATTACTGCTCTCTGTCTCTCTCTCTTGTTCTCTCCCTCCCTCTCCCCCCCCTGTTCCCAGGCTCTGATCTGACACACACCACTCCCTACATGACTGATAGATCCAGGACAAGCAAGTAACAAATAAAACCAAGGGATTCGTCACATATCATAGAGCACTCAGAAATTGATTGGAACGCAATGCAGATGCACCACGTCCCAGCATTCAAGCATACAAAATGATAAAGATCTCCCATAGACAGTCAGCTGGAATGTTTTTCTGTGTTTTTTCCCTAAATGCTGGGAACTGTTTTGATGTGGATCATAAGACTTTTTGACACAAGTTGGAACACTGGGTACATAATTTTTTTGCTGATATTTCAAAAGACCCATGCTAGTCCCATGACAAACCATGCAAGTTTTCGCTGCTTGAAATTGATTTTTGGGGCGAGTCTTCTGCAAGAGTCTCCTATGGTCTGGAATAGTCTGCAGTTCACATGCGGCTGTACGCAAGTAAATGAGAATGTCTTGGGAAAGATGATGAGTTTGAACCAGCTTTGAACTTTCTGGGAACTGAATCTTTTACAGAGGACGCACAAGAGCATGTTTTAAATGTCCAAAGGTCCATTGGAGACAACAATAAATTAGCTTTTATTAGTTAGTTTAGAGAATTCATTTGAATGTATTAATGTTAAACACTCACATTAGAATAAATACAAATAAATAATATGATTTAACTCTCGAGGAAGGTCAGTATTTAAAGTTACAATCCAATACATAATTCATCATATCAGTCCCCCATTAAAACAAATCAGGATCTCCTGATAAAATTTAACAAACTTATCCAGTGACCTAGAGTTCACTGAGAAGTCAGGAATCAACATTCTTGCTATGTCTTTCATGTTAAATTTATGTATAGTGTTATACAGTAGGAACAACACACAGTATTTGCTCAGTAACACAACTACAAATAAAATTTTTACCCTAACAGATAAAAGAAAGTAGAGATAGAAGAGCTGGCTGGTATCCCATACTTCTATACACTTATGTATAGCCTTGGGCTTAATTTGCACTGTCAGAGGTGAGCCACACTGTCTTTAGTCCATTCTCTTGTGGAATCAAACAGTCGGATCTAATAATTAGAGTACAGGTCTGTGGACACCTTATTTAACCACTGCTGGAATGTGGTGATATTTTGTTGCTAACAAGCGAATGTGCATCTAAGAAAATTGCATCCTGCTTGTAAATCTAAATAACTTTTAGCTTTTAAAACTACCATGAATTTGTCTCGTAGTGGAGTAGCGTTTTAAAACCAGAGTATACAGAACAAATACAACTGCTTAAATGCATTTTAGAATGTTCTGTTTTCATTTACTCAGTTCAGGGGTACCCAGCTCTGGTCCTGGAGGGCCAATGTCCAGCACAGTTGGAGGATTTTCCTGCTCAAACACACCTGAATCAACTCACCTGTTGATTACCAGATTTAATTAGTGTGTTTGAGGAGAGAAATTCAATTCAATTTTCAATTCAATTTTATTTATATAGCGCTTTTAACAATGGTCATTGTCACAAAGCAGCTTTACAAAATGAAATAAA
>JBBPDH010000001.1:7326055-7336948 GCA_037974565.1 Clupeocharax schoutedeni
AAACATGAGAGAGAGAGAGAGAGAGAGAGAGAGAGAGAGAGAGAGAGAAAGAGAGAGAGAGGAAGAGGAAGTGATACAGAAAAAAGAAAGAAAGATAAACATATAAATAAAGTGCCAGAAAAGACACAATGAGCGGGAGAGAGGGTGGAATAGAAACAAGAAGGACAGGAAGATAAACATATAAACTACCAGACAAAGACAGAAAAGTGAGAGAGACAGAGACAGAGAGAGTGAATGACAAATGGAGAAGTAGAAAGGAGAAACACTGACATGGATAGAGATTCATATAGAGAGGGAAAGAGAAAGAGAGATGGAGAGAGAGACAGACAGACAGAGGGGGGGAGAGAAAAAGAGAAAGAAAGAGAGAGACAGACAGAAAAACAGGGAGAGAGAGAAGCAGATACAGTGTTACAGAAAAGGGGCAAGAGACAACAGAATAAAGAGACAGAGAGAGAAAGAGAGAGAGAGAGTGAAACAGTGATGAAGAAAGGAGAATGAGGAGTGTATAAATAGCTTGGCTAATGTTTCAGTGCACAGGACTAAACCAGCGTCACAGGTGAGAATAATGAAAGCAGCAGGAAGTGAAGCTGCATTTCTGTGCTTCGGTTTTTTATCCCGTCCTTCGAACCTCCCAATTCCCCCCCTCCACCCCTTCCCCCACAGCAGGAGAGCAGACAGAGGGGCTTAGAGCTGCTCACTAAAGCTGAATACACAATTCACTCTTACACCCATACAGCTAGCAAGTGAAAGAATAGCTTTAATGTGTGTTATTTTAGTAACTATTGTTTCCTGCAAGTAATAGAGGCTCCACAGAACCGCACACACACACACACACACACACAAACACATATACACACACAAACACACACACACACACACACACACACGCGCGCGCGCAATCCAAAACCACAACGAAAAAGTGCTGCACTGAATACATTTGGTTTTAATGAATGCATCCACACCCACTCAACCTATCCACAACAGTTTAGCTCTCAGTAATTTTTCAGGGTTTTTTGTTTGTCATATTAAAACTCATATTATTATTATTTACACTAGAAAACATCAAACCCTTCCTCCTTTTGTGTAAACATTTTACAGTAAATAAACAAATAGCAATGGTCCAAAAGAGCTACCCCCCCCCCCATTGTTATATTAAAGTCAGTTAAAGTAAAGAAGGTTTTTTTCCTTCTTTTGTTTCTGAAGCTTTCTTATGGCAGAACAGGTTTTATTGTGGAAATAGATATACATGTTTGTCAATTTGTACATGGAAATGATACACACATTTGAATCGTGTAAATTGTTCAAATCTGTTTAACTGTGTAAAAAGGACAGCTTCGTGAATTCTCTGAGCAGGCCTTGTTTCTGCTCTGCCTGCATAAAGGAGGAGGGAGTTTTCGCTGTGTTAGAATTTCAGCACCTGCTAGTGGACAGTTCCAGACCACCAATCAGTGTAACCACTGCCATCTCCCTCCATGTCTCTCTCTCTCTCTCTAGATCTCATCTTCTCACACACACACACGCGCACATACACACACACGCACATACACACACGCAAACACACACACACAAACAGTTATCATATGTCCCATATGTCCTATGTACATCTCTGGTAAAAAAAAATAAACCACAGCAATTTATTTTGAAATCAGCGCCTGTATGACAACCATCCCATACCAGTGTCTGTTAAATTCCTACACAAGCACCTCACTCTGCTTTATGAGGCTTTATGATTAGTGATCACCTGAATCACATCTTCCCAGTTAGCAACATTCTGTTGGGCCGGATCCGCCTCACACAATCCATGTCCCTCTGGCCCGGATACCGCAAAGAATGACGGCCCAGTGACGGCCCAGATATGATTTACCGCAACTCCTCCTGAGTTGGGGTAACTGGGTTATTTCATGAGGAAAAGTATAAAAACACTGCTGTAATCAACACTCTCCGCTCACAATGAGACCAGTTGGGTGGCAGAACACTATCAGAAGTAGGTCAAAGGTATTTGTTGCCATTTTGTTTAAGAGTAAGCCACAGATTTGTTTTCTTGAATTTTTAAACACTGCATAATTTCTCTTATTTTGATGTTTTATAATTTCCTTTAAAATTATGCTTTAAATAACTTTTTTTTTGGAAATTAGGAGAAATATGGTCAGCAGTTCATAAAAACTAAGGCAAAGCTTTTCAGTTCCATACGAGCACCTATAATAGATAAAACCTGAGACTGAACATTTTTGCTGTGGTCTCTTATTTTTTATGAAGCTGTATATATACTATATGTGTTATATATATATATGAAAACCTCTTTATCATGTGTGTATATATAAATATACACATTAGGGATATAGACACGCACATGATATTATTACCTGTATATATGTGTGTATCCCACATGTGCTCATGCACACATGTATGAACATATATGTGCAAGTTCATGAACACGTGTGTGCAATAATAATTTTCATTGCATGCCTAAGAACATGCACGCTCCATAATCATAGTGTGAAAGATGCTAAATGTGAGTGTACAATATGAACGTTAGGTAGTGACTGTGATGGATAATGATGTGTGTTTGAACATCTGTCTGCACAGCTGCTGTGGCTGCTTTAGTGTACTTGAGCCTCAGAGTTTAAGAGTATTTTGCCAAAACAAGCAACCCTCATCACTCAAATGACTTTTTTTTGGTCTGAGATAAGCTCTGAAATCTGCAGCCGGAGTCAGGTGCTGTATCACAATAATATTTTAATAAGAGCAGATTACACTGAAGTAGATGAGGACTTCCTTACTGTGCAATTAACAGATATTTGAACATGCACGCACACACACACACACAAACAGTTACAGTTTGTAGAATATGTTTGTAAAATACATCCAATAAAGATAAACATACACCTGCATATTCCGCTTACAAAGGTTTAGCTCTTCCAATTCATTCTGCCGTTTCAGTTGGAACTGCTTTCTAAGTGAGGACAATATAAAGCAGTCAATCAAAATAGAGCTCATTTACATGTATATGCATAGGTCATACAGCAGACTAGAAATGACCAAGTACAAATAAATATGGACTGTTTTAGGTACACACCTCAAACATTTTTGTTATTAATTGATAAGAAATTAACTTTTTTGTTGGACAGATTCAACAAATATGTTTTGCATTGTTTATTTTAACACATGAATGTCTGTATATGTGTTAACTTCTGTTTGCATGGTGTGAAAGTGTGTATATGTGTGTGAAAAGCAGAATTGAGTTTTGGACACAGTTCTACAAAGAGTTCTGTGAGCCTCCTTGTATATGTGCACATGGGTGAACAATAGATGAATAATGATAAATAATGGTGAATAATGGATTTATAGTCAAAAAATGACCTGCATAGGTTTCATTCTTAAAATTTTTCAGCAAAAACCAGATCATAAGAAGTAATATTACAAAGATTATTTACGTCCTGCATTCCCACAAAAACAACTAAAACAGTTCAGATGTTTGCACGTCTGATAAATTCACCAAATTAAGGTAAATGATTTATTCCTTTAAAACTATGAGTATAAAATGAACTTGCATATGCTGTTTATTGGTGCTTTAACTGCAAAACAGTGGCAACCCATTGTTGTAAAACTAGGGATTCTCTTTGGTTAAAATGCCACAATAATGCTAAGAAGCCATTTAGATTGGACTTCTTATTAAATTTTACGCACATGTTTTACATGGGATTTTACACGTTACTTTACATTTCAACTTAGTTTCCTTTGTAACCTTAGGATTTATATGCATTTCATGTAATGTTAGATGTGACGATGTGAAATGTGATGTGTGATATTTCATGAAAAACATTTAATGTTACATATAAAGCTGTGAAAGCTCATGTTTTGTGTAAAGTCTCATGTAAAGCTCAGTCTAAATGGCTTCTTACATATTATTTATAAAACACTTACTTATAAAACATTGTACATGGAAACCATTAAGTTGCATGTGATACCTATATACCATTTTTAGCATCATGTGTAAACAATGGTATACAGGAAGCACATGCAATGTAATGGTTTTCTATGTAAGGTTACATGTTTGTAAATGTGTTTGAGTTTCATAGTAAAAGATACCTGACCAAGCAATGCAACACAATCATATAAAATTAAATAACAAAAGCCCCTCTGATAAGTCGAGTGCGTGTCCAGCAGTGATGCTGGCAGCAGTAATTGGAACTCACTGGTCGTTCTGTACTCAAATCCATAGTAGCATATTAATATTCTTTATAATCAACTCGCTTTGTTATGGAATTATTGGCCTTTTCACAAGTAATAAAATCTAGGATAATTGAGTTGTTGATTGCAGCCACGCGCAATTTTCATTCTTCTGGTTTGGAAATGGAAAAGCACATTTCAATTTGAATTAATACATCAGACCCGAGCCTCATTTATGGACAGAGACACATAACTGAAGGTTTAGGATATTTTGCCAAAGAGTATCAGGTGAAGCCCTTCAGACTTAGCATTAGCATTAACACTTAAAATCTCATTTGAATGGACATCCCTTCCGGTCTACTCCTGGTCTTACAAAACACAACTTCACACATCTCTGCCCTTAAATAGACAGAATCAGAATGAAACTATACGTGTTACAGCCTGTTTATTTTTTAACACCATTGTGCCTTCTTTTTCAGCACCATAACATAATCATTACAATCTGCTGGAAGGTAAAACATAATGAATCAAAACTAAAGAACATGAGGGTTTCCATGGAAACATGTATAATTATGATAATTAGCCAAGCATGAATGTTCATTTCCTCCAAACAGAGTAAATATGCATCTTTATAGGTACGAGAAGAAAGACGCTTCTCGCACAGTTCCGCACGGGAAACTCTGAAAACTTATTATTACAGTTTTTTCTGTATCTGGTGAACAATCGTAGTACCTTGTCATTACAACACTGGGTTTTTGTTTCCAGGCAGTGACCTCACCTAATTACCCAGCGCTCCCAATCAAACGCCATGTATAATTGTCTCCTCCAGCTGATTGTCTAAATGACATCACTTAGCAGAAAAATATACAACAGCCCCCCCGCTTCCAAAAAATCTCTCCCAAGAAAACAATGAAATAAGGACAACACATTTTAAAACTTGGTGGAATGAAAACCCAACTTTACTCATTGATTAATTCATAAAACTGTACAAACACAGAACACAGTGATTAAATGTGTGTTTGTGTGTGTGTGTGTGTGTGTGTGTGTGTGTGCGTGTTAGCTTAATCATTTCACAGCGGTTATTGGCCCAATATTTTCCACCTATCACCCAGTTTATCTTATCAGTCCTATATTAAATAAAATGCAATAATGAGGAGGAAATGAACCAAACTGTCAGAAACCTCACACTCACATGTTCATAAGTTTACTAAAAGCAACATTTTTGCTGTGTTTTACTGTATTCATAATTCTAAAATTACTTATTTTCAAAAATAGTAATTGCAAATGATATGTATGGTTGTACTCGCGTGCACACACACACACACACACACACACACACACACACACACACACACATATATGGATATCCATCCATCCATCCATCCATCCATCTATCCATCTCTGTCTATCTGCCTAGATGTCACTGGATCCAAATGTGAAACTACTTCTATTTTGCTCATTTACTCTTTTCTCATTTAATACAAACGTTTTCACTACAAATGACATCACCAGGGATGAGTGAAGAGCACGGACGTGCCGGCATGGACTTCACAAGCTTGTGCAGAAGTTTCAATTCACCTGAGAGACATCTGAACAGACATTTCAATGAAAGAGACAATGCTAATAAAATGGACTGAGAGTCCTCAAAACTCCAAAATTCCATAATTCTGGACCAATAAATAAATAGTCCAGAATGCTGAAAGTTTCTGCAGTTTACTCGTCATAACCTTTCATAGTTTTAAAATCTTGTTTATTTCCAGATTAAAATGAAAAAAAACCCCAAAAAACAGATTTGGTCTCAGCCCTTTTTCGACCCCGCTGTTCTATCCGTTACAGACATTTTGGAAGTAGACCAGTTAACATATGCTGCTTCCATTCTCCTATTTGAGCAAATTACTTTGGTTGAACACGCTGAATTGAAATGAGCAGTTTCTCCTCATAGAGCCGTTCCGCCTCTCACTCGCTTGTTGAAATTCTGAGGTGGTGGCTTCAGCTGTCTGCGGTCAGTTCAGATGGCTCGGGTCAGCGTTGCTGGACTGAGGGGCAGTGTTGCCTGTCAGAGCCCCTGCCATGCTGCAGCTAGATCAAGAATACTAAACATCTGGCCTCTGGGGCTGGGTCACATGACCATCCGACTGGAGCCATGACATCAGGTTAGAGTGAAAGCAAAGGCCAGGCCAGACATATGAACTTCTGTGGATGTATTTTATTATACCAACTAACCGATGCTTTGTTTTGGTCTTACACAATACGAACTGATGATTCACTTGACATATCGAGAGCTTTCTGCTAGAGAAAATGGCATAAAATATCCTACTGCATTCGGCATTGTGTCAATAATACACATAAATACAGCAAAGCCTGAGAACTTCTGTCAGTTTGAACTGTGTGAGGCTTTTTGACATTTTTGACATTTAATTACCCACAACAACATCTCATTTATGGAAATTCTGATGGTGAGTAATACATTTGTGTACATTAGACAAGGTCACCATTATTGATGTGTATATGAACAGCTGACGAACATTTGTAATATTTGGAAAGCCAACCAAACGTGACTATTAATGCAACAGATTTTGTCACCATGCGCTTAAGTCCAAAGTAGGAGTAATATTAGAGATCACTAGACTTGTTATGATAAATCAGCTTTGCCTTTTGTCCCGAGTATCCAAAGCAGGTTTAATGATCCACTCCAGCTTCTTTAAGGCAATGAAAGGGAGCAGATATGTAGATGTATGTGTTTAATTGAATGCCATTAACATAATGCACTCCACCTTGTGTATTATTCATATTCAAATGGACTCATTTGAACTGAGCATAATTTGCACCCTTCTGAGCTGATTGCAAATTGAGGCACGGGCCGGAGATCACCGCTTTAAATTACGGCTGAGACAACACGGGGGGTTGGCCAAGCATGAAGGCCTTCACCTTTACCGTCAAACACTAACATCAGTGGTATAGAATGGAAAACTGAATTTACAGTGTTGAGCCTTGTTTAAATTAAATTTTAAGTACAAATTGGTCATTTAGGGAAACTGAGCCACCAAACGGTCAGTTTAAATTTCACTCTTCATGTCACAAATCCGCCATGTTTACATTTGCCTGTTCAGTCTACAGCAATTTAGTCCAAAGATGTTTTAAGGAGTGTTTCAGCATGGGCTGCTTTTTTAAAGAGGTGCATTACAGGGTTGCCAATCAGAACATAGCTCATTTACATATAGTAGGCTTAAAGGAAACTTGTTTAACGTATAGAAAGTATGAAAAATGGTCATTCAGAAATTGATTACGGTTGTTTTTAATATATAAATGATGAATTTCGTATTATAAGTATGGTTTATGTTTTATACTACACTGTTGTCAGCTGGAAATTCAGTATTGTTGTTTTGTCATCTCATTAAAATCTGCACAGGAGTAGCTGGTGTGTGTTCATGTACACATTAGTCACAGGAAATTGGATCAGTGTGTGGAACTACTTCTCTGTGTTACCGTGTCACTATTTTTTTTAAAAAAAACGTACTATGCTGCCTTTATTGTTGGATGTGCTGCAGTCTGATCTGATTGACTTCACAGACATTCAGAAAGCAATGCAAACACTTATTGCTAAGCTCTTTCATACGAGTTACAGAAGGAGACTGAAACATGAAGTGTGTTTCCATGTACATATGTGTTTTCTGTGCTTGCTCACAAACATATCAAAACAGTAACAGCACTGAGAAATCACATTATTAATGTAAAAAAATACATAAAAATGCAGAGACATTTTTGCCTGTGCAATAAAGGGTTAATTAAGGTGAGACACCACAGATGAAAGGGAACATTTTCTATATAAAAATATGAGAACATTTGCTATTATTTTATGCTACGTCAATCCTAACCCCAGCGCTGAGTGATACTTCAGATACTTCAGGATTTTTCAGAATACCGTAAATAATTATGCTGTAAAATTGTATGAATGCAGGTGTTCCCAAGCTGAGAGTTTTGGTTTTGTTAGTGGAATAAACCTGATTTTGAGAAATACAGGCCCTTCACTTAGTGGGATATCACAGAAAACTCTCTACTTGAATTAAAGTTGTCATATTTGAATATTCGAGATATATTCTACAGGAAATGAACTTTTCAGAAATATAACCTCACATGATTGTGCTGCGTGTGGGCGGAGCTAAGCCTTCGTCAAATGTACAATTTGAAAAAATGAAGTTAAACATGAGCGGAGGTGACTAAACACACTGAACACATTTCTGTTAAGGTTTGATATTTTAATGATCACAGATTACCAAAATCATAATTTCTACCTGTAGTGTCTCATCTTAATAAAAATACCATGAAATATTATTAATAAAACTAAACAAATACATTTTGGCACCTGCCTTTCCAATTGCATTTTTATGTCATCAGTCCACATACAGCTGACGGGCACCATAATCTGGAGGACCACCTTCCCCCCTCCTTTAAAGCTGAGTGGAGAGAGAGGCTCTGCTGAATCAAGTACTTTGCTTTGGTTTTGTCTGAGTCTCTGATTTCCTCCCTAATTTGTCACACAAATATCTGTTTTTCTCATCCACTGGCTATAAAGCTCTGGATTTCCATATAATTGCTGCCCTCTGCTTCTATCTCTACACCCCCACACACACACATCCAATTGCTTCCTCATGCCTTAATTTCTTTTGAGCACTATGAAAGGTTTGAACTCCACCATGTTGGATGTGATGCAGCTATAAGAATACTAAAGCAAAACATGTATGTTCATTGGAAACAGCCAAATACCACATCTGTCTGTTTATTAAAAATGTTTTTGTTTTACTTGTTGTGAGAAATATGACAGCATCACTGAACGGTATCAAAAAGTTACTGAACTACAACCGCCAGTTTCATTACACGTGGTTACTGTGATATTATGAAATGTGATGTAATGAAATGAACAATTCACATGACCCTTTAATTATTTCAGCCTTTAAAAAACATGATTGTACACATTTCAGCTCAGAAAGGGTTCTTAGTTTGATGTTTGATCTTATTTACAAAACTGGTTCTTAAATGGAAGAACCCATTTTGGGGCAGCAAAAATGTATGCAGGTGTTTGTCTGCAGCACTAAATATATGTATATGTATATATACATATGTCTTTTGACAAAATGTGTGTGTATCTATATATGTGTGTGTGTCTGTCAGCCATTTGACAAAATGTGTGTATATATATATATATATATATACAAAAACACACACACAAACACATACACATTTTGTCATAAGACTGACAACAGTGACAACAGCTGCATATGAAAGAACGAGTGAGAATGCTTGACTTGGCTTCTGAGGAGAGAACGCGGCAAAGCATGAGAATTCCAAACTGCAAAAAACGTGAAAACGGCAAATGTCAGGGGATTACAGCTCTGCAGAACCACGGCAAAGACTGGAACAAGCCTGAGAGGAGGAGGAGGAAGAGGAGGAAGAGGCACGTGAGAGCAAGTGAAATGAGGATGAGGGCGAGAAAGTGGGAGGGGTCATCCTGTGAGCTGTCTCCACATGCAGCCGTGCCATTTGTTCGGCTTCGGGCAACTCTTCTCAGGGTGTGTTTTGGGATTTCACCTTAGTCGTCCCCTTAAAACAATTCAAACCCTTAAAGTGACACTTCAGCCAAAAGTCTCTGAAGAGTGTCTGAAGATTGCATTTTTAGTTTTGCACTAGAACTATAATGCTAAGTAATGAAAGCCATTATTGTACAACTTGCATGTATCAATCATCACACACGCATGTCAAGATGTCATTTGGAATAGGCTTGCTCAAAGTTTTTTTTTTACAGTATATTTAAAAAAGGCAATAGCTGTATTTAGAACCATGACCATAAAAACATTACATGGATTAGACAGGCACTGTTTGCAAAGTTTGGCTGTACTTCAGGACGGAACTCTCATATCTAGTCAGTGGTGGAAGGAGCCCATACAACTAAAAGAACAAACAGAACAGACAAAAACATCAGATATAATGCTAACATCTTCTTGTAATTGAGACCAGAATGTAAAGTGTACCCAATTATGCTCGAGATCTTCTTGTTCTTAACGTCTGCCTAAGCTTCTTTCTGCACCAGACAGCTCGCTGGCCTGATCTTGTGTATTCTCAGGAGTGCATGATATATAGCAGTCCTTTTTGCTGATAGTTTACAGAGAAAATGGAGAAAAGTGGACCAAGATTGTAGGCTTCAAGATTGTTCATTAACTATTATAAAACTGATAACTGTGAGCAATGTAGTTACAAGAATGAGGAATGGAAGTCTGACCCACTGATAGTGCCTTAGAGTTTAAACCCAGTGCATTCCCTAATATCAACAAACTGACAGGACAAATGAAGGCCAATCTGCCAATAGCAAGGTGTCTTCAGACCAGTGGTAGTACCACTTCAAGTCAATTACCCTACATTACCAGGTACTGCAGCTGCCCCCTTTGCATGGTGTCAGTGCTCTCTCATGCTTATATTGGCCTCTCTACTGCAATCCATCTCCTCTTACCCTGCAGATGGAAGTTGGAGCTAGAGGTCTGGATAAGCACTGTCTAAATATATTAGCCTGAACTCTCAATAGCTGAGATGAGCACAATGCTTAGAGGGGAAAAAAGAAGAGAGGAGGAGAGAAGAGGGGAGAAGAGAGGCGTAAGGCATGCATATATATATATATATATATACACACACACACACACACACACACACAGAACTGTATAATATACAATATAT
>JBBPDH010000001.1:7379770-7401922 GCA_037974565.1 Clupeocharax schoutedeni
TTTTTGGGTTCATTGAGAACATGGTTGTTGTTCAATAATACAATTATTCCTCAAAAATACAACTTGCCTAATAATTCTGCACTCCCTGTACACTACAATTGTGTATTTCAGTTCTTTGCTTCTTGTTGTAATTGTGTTAACGGAATATACTTTTTTTTGTGTGGATGTCAATGACATATTTGAATCAAGTATATCCAAATACTTTTGTGTAGCGATTTAGAGTTGAAACTTTCACTAAAGCCCAGTGATGGGCTGTGTACTCAATATAAATTTTGTCTGTTAATAATATATGTATGTTTTAGTAGATGCTCTTATCTGTAGTGAGCAACTTTTAGCAATATGTTTAGGTCCTTGTGTTGTAATATGATTTATTAAAGTCATAATTTTGCCTTTTTTATCTTTTAATTCTACATTGCTGAGATGCATTCACGTGGCAGTAAAAGATCAAGTAAAAGATCACATGACTAAAACCAATGAAAGTCTCTAAAGGTCACATATTTTACTTTGTGACTGAATTTTAATCACAATAACTTCATTTATGAATACTGCAGATGCTAATCATCTTACATGTATATTATTGCAATTATTTACTATTTCCAGTAATGTCATTTTCTCTGTGCAGCAAGGTTTGCTTCAATTTAGGCCATAAAACAGCATGTTTATTCTGTTCTTTTAAAGCATATTATTTAGAGACCTTGCAGTTTAATGTCCGATCTAATCCCTAACATCAGCCCCCAAACTACACATGCACAGAAAAAGAGCCAGAATACATTTACCAGAGATAAAGGACCTTAGTGAATGGAGTCTTATTGTTTGCAGGTTGTGATGGCAGCTTGATTTATACCTTGTCTTTGTCAGATTGTGGTCTCTACACTAAAGCAGGCAACCTGCAGGCTCTGAACCCCTCCAAATCTAGACACTGACATGATAATGCATAGTGGCTGCACTGGTGGACTCCTAAAAGTGACCGCTCCAACTTTGGAAAAATCCTGAAGCGTACAAAGTTTTATTACAGGAAATTAGTAACAACTAGCATCTCTGAGAGGGTATCTTTCACTTTTATTGCGTGGGAGACATTTCCCTCAATGCATTGTGTGTACCTGTCAATAAAATCCAATTCATCGAAGGCCACTGTTCTGTCAAACAGCCGCATAATAACTCCTTCAGTGGCCTCACTCTTTAGTCCCCGGCTTGCTGGGATGTAGGACTCCTCTCCTCCATCTTGCCCTTGGGAGCAGTGCAGAGAAAATGTCAGGGGCGTGTTTGAATTTAAATCCAATGCAGAAATTCTGGTTAAGACACCAAGGTACAATCAGATAGCGCAAGAATAATTTCCATCAAAGCACTGCACAGCACTTCAGACTGATTGGGGTAGCATGGGTAAGTAAAGTTTACATAAACACATCCGCGGCCATCTCTACTGGAGCGAAAACAAGGGAAAAAACAAGGGACTTCTGGATTGGGCCCTCTGACATTCCAATAGTATATATAGTCTATCTATGCTATAGATAAAATAACAACAGTTACATATCCAGGGGCCCCACATGACAGAGGTTGAAGGGTGAGAAACTGGAAGAAAGAGAAAACTACAGGGTGAAAAAGTATGGAGACAAAAATTGATAGAAAAAAATAGGGGGTCATTAACACTTCACTGGTCATTTATTTACCAGTGAATTGCCAATAACCCTAACCATTTCTAACAATTATATTAACTTCTTTTAAGTAAAAAGTTAAAGAAAATAAATTAAAACATGAGTAGCTAATAAGTTGCTTATGCAGGCAGTTGAAGCTAACATTAACTACCCAGATAGCTAGCTGTCATGTTTTTTATGCTGTCTTTTAATCTTTGCTTTTACTAATTTCCCAGTAAAACAAGGAAAAATGTCTTTTATTAAAAAGAGATACTTGATTTAGTTAAGACATACACACATAAGCTAAAAACAGTTACCTTACTATTAGCTGTGCAGATAACAAGCTGTGTTTTGGTGGAAAGCAGGTGTCGCCTGACTTAGCCTTTCATCTTTCCTTTTGGTCATTTAAAAAAGGAAACTAACAACACATCCTATCAAAGAAATAGGATTAGTGGTTTTAGTTAAAGTTAAAACAATTAAGCTAAAAATATTAGCTATCTATCTGACTAGGGTTGCGGATGGGCGGAGCTAACTTGAGCTACATAGGTTTCAGTAAAGAGCAGGCATAGACAGTGTTTCTATATTATTCTATATTCTATATTAGTTTTTGATATTTAAATTTTACATTTATGACATTAAACAAACGCTTCTATTCAGTCCTATTTTATAATTGCAGAGACAATCAGTGGAACAAGGGACCCATAGTGTTAGGACAGAGTGGAATTGAACCCACCACCTTCAAGACTGCTTATCCTGCCACCACATAGAACTGTGTCAATATGTGGAAAGAAAGGTAAATTTTGCTTTGATTTAACAAATTATTCTGGCAGGGTCGCAATTCTTTAATAGTGCACTTCACTCATTTGGTTGAGTCCTTAAGTACAGAAAGGACATTACATGTTTTTGCACAGAGCAGTCCTTAGGCAAAACCAACACATGCAGAGACTTCCATCAGTGCTTCTCCCGCAGCTGAAGGGAAAAAATGGATGGCTGAAAAATTACTGAAAAGAGATCAAGTGTGTGTGTGTGTGTGTAAGTGTGTGCCACACATTCAGCCGGCACACCTCTGTAATTCAGTGTTCAGCTCTACAGCACGAGCAGCCGGCAATCTCAGGCGCAAGGCCTCCTCGTTATCTGCAGTTTAAATGCAAAAAAAGGCAGACACCCAACCTCCCCCCACCCCACCCACTAGCACGTGGGCTTTTCCTCAAACATAAACGGGGACCATATCCTCAGGCCCAGATCATATGTCTGTCATACAAACTCACAGATAGATTTATTTAGATTTATATTTATAATTAATCCTTTTTACCATCATTGTTGATCTGTCTGAGTGCTGCTGTTGTGTTGTGTTGTATGTTGCACTAGTGTACTTAATGTATTTGGCTGGGATGACAGTAAGGCTCTACTTGACTTGCCCAATGTATAGCTGCATTAGCCCTATTGGTGTAAAGACACAGACACACACACACACACACACACACACACCCATACACATACACATACACACACACACACCCACACACACACACACACACACACACACACACACACACACACACACAGAGAGAGAGAGAGAGAGAGTAACAAATGGCAAAATTAATGCTATTAGTGTAAAGACACACACACGTATGCACACATAGCCCTACTGGTGTATGTAAAGACACACACACACACACACACACACACACACACACAGGCAAATCCCGCGCGGGGGTAGACCCTCTCGTGCGCCACAACTTCCACGTGCATCTTGGCAGATAATTCTGTCCGCCGCGAATCAATAATGCAGCAGTAAATTCCATTTAGGCCCACATTAGTGAACGCGCTTAATTAATGGAGCCCCATCCGCGTTTTGTCAGTGTCACATGCACTCACCTCTCTGATGTTCATATAAATATTGCTCCACACACACACATCTACACCATCCCCTCTTCACCCACCATTCAGCCAATTCGTCCCATCTTCCACAGGAAGAAAGAAAAGAACATGTTTCTCTTTAAAACCTGGACAATTTATGTAGCGAAGGTTTTTCTGTGTGTATGGCAAAAGCAACATGACGTAATTTAAAATCTGCACCCCCCCCTCCTAACATTAAGGCCCATAAAGGAGATTGGAGGGAAACGCGCAAACGGCGGACGGGTGAATTTCTAATTAACGCAATCTGCATACGAGCCACCTGATCAAACGCTCCAGCAATTATGAGCTCCATCAATCAACCGGGACGTTTAAACCGCACCCACGGCGAGCACATTCAGAAACACCTCACTAAAGACTTAGAATTTAAACTAAATAAATAAATATCTCTGGACAAAACACGGATGAGCACAAAGAAATGCTTAGAATCAGTATTCAGAATCAGAAAACATTACCGAGTCCTATAAGAAATAGCCAGAACATGCTCTGAACATGCCATTAATTTACATGCTATGTTATATTCACAACATGCATAACAAACGCAAAAGTCAGTATAAAAGTCAAGATGACACTCGAAAATATAGTAAACTAAGTACACTACACTATATACACAAAATGCACAATATACATAAAAACTATATAAAATATGTTAGAATGTCAGAATGAGTTTGTTTTTGTAAAAAATGCAAAACAATAATAAAACAGAATATAGAGTTCAAATAAGACTCTCCAGAAAATACCCTGAAAAAAACTGCACTTAATACTCCATGCTTTATACACAAAAATGCTTTGGTCGGTAATTACTAAAAATACTAATTAGGGCTGAAATAGTTTTGCTACTTAACACAAATAGTGGTTTGGACAACTGACTTCACTGAGAAACAAACAACAACTTGACCATTTCTGGCACAATAGAAGTGTGATGCCATTAATTGCTTAAGCCAGTTCCTCTCCAAAAATATGAGCACGTTCATGCCAGCAGTCTTTGTTGGCACACTTTGCTCCATGCTTTGCACTAAAAGTAGAAGAAGAGGCGTTCACTGTGCCAAATGAAGAGAAGTGCGCTTCAAGTAGAGACAAAGAAAACATTGCATTAATAGGTTGTGCCATTACTGACATTTACAGACCAGATACTGCGTTGTATCTATGCTGCTGCTGAAAAAGATATGTACATCTATGGCAATTCAGATAGAACCTTCGATTAACTTGGGTGTTACAGGATGCCCATATATTTGCTGTTGAAACAGTGTTTGTGTCTTATGAGTCTCTTCAGGAATCTGGGATCCCGAATCCACTGATATTCAACTGCCCCAGTTTCCATTTCCCAAATATTTTTTGCATTAAACTTGGAATACATTTTTATGGGCTACATGCTGAGAAACAATGCAAAATGCCCAGATGATCATGTTTGCCAATGGATATTTCAGATAAAGACAAGGCAAACAATGAAAGCAGGTTGGAAACTGCTTTGTATGGCAGGCAACACTGTTGTGGACCACAAATGATAATCACTTTTCTGCCATGAATCATTCACAGAAGATGCTGGGTTCATTGTTAAGAACAGAATTAAAATAGATAGAGATGATTGACAAGTAACCTGACCATAGTGTTTTCAGGTTTTTCCTTGCTGAAGAAGACAGCAACTTGGTAATATTAGTATACATACATGTATACTATTGCTTCATTTTACTGTTAAACCAATAGATTTTTATTGAATGTTAGAGCAAATTCCCCACTGTGCAAAAACTGCTGCCAATATAAAAACAAGTCATTTTAGCCCTTAACAACCACAGATCTAGCTTCACTACTTGAAAGAAAAATTAGGCAAAAACACATATACACAATTTTCCTTCACTTCAAATGTAACCAGTCAGCTTTTTTTTTGAAAATGTAGCTGAAGGCCGAGACACAACAAGCTGACACGGAAGAACTAGCAATTAATGACAACTGATGATCGTTTTCCATCAGCTCACCGTCGTCTCTTGTCTCCTGTGAACATTTGCACATGCACACATACCAAACACTACAGTTTGTGGCTGCTGCACACACTCACTGTGCCTGCATAAAAGGGAGCTACTTTCTGTAGCTGGAGCTACCAGAAGACTGTCTGCATATGAAACTAAAACATTAAAGAATAGCTTATACATTTAAGTCTCACAAGCTTCAAATGTCTATGTTTAACACGCTGTTATCTATAGAATGGATGAAAGTAGCTAGTAGCTAATAAGCTAAAAACTGAACCGCAAGTGCAAAGAAGATCCAGGCTATATTTCGAAAAGGGAAATCTGTAAATTTGCTTTTGTACAGAACATGACCTTAAATGGAATAATGCTAGTATAATGCCAACAGCAGGTGCAAAGAAAAATATTTTAAAAAGAAATAGAATGTTAAAACATCCAATGCCGTCCTTTAATTAAAATAAAAATGACTGATTGGAAAAGTTAAAACATCCAATCGTGTCCTTGCAATAAAAAATGCTTGATTGGAACGGTATAATGTCTCAGATCGATTGCCAGCTACATTTTGGGACAGCTAGAATTTGAGTGCATGTATTAGGGCCCCCCCAAAAAAATTCTGCAGGGGCAAAAGCCTGCGAGAGGGGTTTCAACAGTCTTAAGTATGCTATCATGGCGTCTCTTGTGTGGGGCTCTTTTATTTGCTGTCGTCAGGTTAATGAGCCTACCAGCCCACTTGATGTCGAGAGGCCTGCCACAAAGCCTTGTCTCATTAGAGGCTGCCTGGCACCACGCGCGGAGACAAAAGCACATTCAGGCCCGGCGCTGCTGAATGCCTTCATGCTCCTCAGTGCTGCCAGCCTGTGGAGCTGCGGCCATGCCATCTCTCAGACACACTCGTGCACACGTCCTGGCTGCTGGCCAGCACCACCCCGACCCCTCTTCTGCATGAGAGAGCCCCTGCTGGGGTTGCACGGACATGTAGGGGGGCACACGGAGGAGATGGCATGGTGCCAGGCAACCCAGGGCTTCAGCCAGGCATGCACGCGTCCTCTCCTTGCTGCCAGAGATGGGGGGGGGCACTATTGTCCTGCTTACATGCCCCAAACAGTTTAAGAAAAAAAGAGGGGGAGAACGTGCAGGACTATAATAAGCCAGTCACTCTGGGCCGGTGGCCATTATCCATGGAGAGGAGATCAATAGGAAAAGGGCTGTGGGGGGGTGGGGGTGCGGTATGGCTGCTGTATGTGTTATCAGTCTGCAAGCAGGTGCGCTCTTTTAACAAGTCCCAGCATGGCATGATGGGTACATGAGAGACAAATACCAGCGTCCTGCATATCTCCTGTGTTAAAGCTTCACTTGGCTAGTTTTGTTTGCTAAGAGTTTTTAAAGCTATAAGTCAAAAGAAAATATCTGTGTGTTACAGATATGTTACCAATAGTAGAACAAATGCCTGTCTTATTGATTTTGTAAAGCAATGACCAAAGCAAGATGATAAAATACTCCAGTGTTTAATAAGCAAGTTTGTTTATTATTAACAAAACAAACAGATCCTCCAACAACAGGAAGCTATAGCTGATGGGCAACACAATTCATTTTTATGTATTGACACTACATAATTATTTAAATAAACTTATGTGTATGTATTTTATAAATGGACACTGATGTAGTCTGGTACACCAGGTCAGGTAAAAACATTGACTGAAGGGTGAAATTTCAAAATATCTGTTTCAATTTTAGACACCAAATTATGTTTTTGTGTGTGCAGCTATTCATTAGAGCCTACATTTTTACATCATTTCATGATTTCAAATGAGTATAAGTGAAAAGGATGAATTGGGTAAAGAACCCATCTCTTAAATAGATGGGTCTATTGCCACTTTACACGGTTTCTCATTTGAAAAGAAACACACCTTATAACTTCAGCATTAATCCTTAAGTCCATTCAGCATTAGTTCTTAAAGGCTGATCAGGCTTATATATGATCAATGTTTTTATATTCAGTTGTATTTTTGTATTTTTAGACCCTTACATGTTAGCATATTTTCATGCAAATTTTTATTGCTTTTATTTAATACAATATATTTGCATATGTGTTATGTAACTTCTTAAAATGTATTCAAAAGTTAAAATACAAAATATTACATGTTACATTGTTTCCTATTTGCATTAGGGAAAAACAAATCACACAATGAAAATGTTGTTTGAGTCAAGAGGACATTTCTAAAGCAGAATTGGCTCTAAGAGATTCAGAGTTCACCACTACAGCTTAGCAGTAGTATTTGCAGACTGTCAGAAACAATTACAAAGCAAATGAAAATAAAAGCAGGGCCACACTGCAACAAGCAGAACCGCAAATGGGGGGAAAATCATCACACATCAGAATCGCCCACATGTGGTAGCCTGTGTTTACCTTGACAAAAAGCCAATATCTCTCAAGGCATGGGGTCAGGAGAGTTAAAGATTTCTCTGCATTAGTGGAGCCTGCAACCACTCCCCCTTTGCCCACTATTTATAGAATGCAGGCAGAACCAGCTGAGCGGACTGCAGTGATGTCACTGGTGCTGATGGAATGCTTTGTTCCTCAGCATGTGCACACACCACCTGGGCCTAAGCAAGAGCCCACGAGATCAATGCCAGTGAGTGTGTGTGTGTGTGTGTGTGTGTGTGTGTGTTTGCCACAAGATGTTTGATTGATGATGACATACGTTTATATATATATTTGTTTATATATATATATTTTTTTAACTTTTTCTCCCATTTTTAAATGTTGATTGTTAGCAACCCAACACATCAAACATATTTCACAAATTTCACAATAGCATCTGCACTTTTTATCAGTTACAACAGAACATGCCAAATCATTACTGAATGACAATGTAAAAAAGTAATAAAACAAAGTATAAATAACTTGAATGTATAGTACAAGCAGTTATACACTTTCTTTGGTGTTGTGTGCTACTAATTTCTATGCATATCATCACCGCTAGCTGGACACATACTCATGAAGCAAATAAACACATTTCTGCATTAAACATTTCCATATCTCAGTGGAAATAAAATGAAAACTTTTGTAATATGCTGTTGTTAATATGCAGTAATGTGCATGCATTTTATAGTGCACTCAGATTCGCCTACCGACCGAAGACTAGGAGAAGATAAATGGACATCAGGTGCATAAAAATGAGGTGAAAGAAGAAGAAACAAGGGGATGTTTAATTCATCACACCACGTTTGACTCATCATCACAGAAAAGCTATGTTAATTTAGTTTGGGCTGGATGTAAATGAGCTCTGTTTTATCTAATTATTTACCTTATGACCTGTTGGTTGTGCTGTTATTCATTGATCCACAGGAGTCCAAAATAATCAGCTTCTAGTAATTTGTTAACACCAAAAAACCCAATTTGCATTTACATTTACGACTTTTATCCACCCAATGTGGATGCTAAACACTGAATTTTATTTTTATGTTTATTTTTTTGAAAGAGAGGGATGGCTTAGCCCTACTAACCCAATTACACCTCCCACTCCTATATAAATGCACACATATACATTTACAACTTCACTTTATTCATTTCAGTATTCCTATTCACTTTTACATATCAGTTTATTTCCTCCGTGATTTGAGGCCCCTATGTGTTGAGTTTAGTGTGAGGTGTGAGGGGCTAGTTGAAGTATTAATGGAGCATTATACTCTTATATATTTTTAGTAAAAAAAAAACCCTTTGGGCACTTCCAGTGTCCCTAAAAGAACACGGTTGCTAGGCAACCATTATTGTTGCCATGGAGATTCACGTGTTGGCAGCTGCTGCAATCAGCATTAACTCAAGGCACATATTCTCATTCCAATAGTCAGGCGATGGCAGACAAGTAGGACGGCACGTCACCGGGATAGTAATCAGCATGAAACATATGCCCATCCATTACTCGCTGCATTAATAACATTATATATGGCCAAAAATGATCGCTGGTGCTTTGGTGCAATGATGGCTGATAGAATTAAACATCCTCCTGATGACTGCCATAGGCATATTAATTGCATTAGAGACATTTTAAAGTTTGTGGACTTATTTTTGGTGATAAAATAATCAACATGAATTTCATGGTACATTTAGAGAGAGAGAATATGTAGCTTTGAATGAAGGCATGCAACTAAAACAGTTTTTTTTCATGGATATAATAAAATGCATGATCAATTTGTTCACATTTTGTCTTCAAGGTAATGAGTTACAACTGCTGTGCACAATAAGCAAGGCACTGGTTTGATTACATTTAGGAGCCACACTAGGCCTCAAAACCATAAATAGTACCCAAATATACATGGTTACATTTAGCCAGAGTATGGGGGATCTGCTGAAACCCTCCACCGAATCTTCAGAGATGGGGCGGATGTGGGGGTGGATGCACTGCAGCTGAAGATTTCCCACTTCCTTTATGTTCATTCTCTCCGTTTGCTGCTGTTGCCGGAGCAGCATGGCCAAATTGAGTATTCTTGGAGCAGCTGTGGTAGCCGTTTGCACTGCGTTTCTAAAGCTGTGGGGGATAAGTGATATTTTCTCGCGATTAAATTGTTTCTCTGTAAGGCCATGTGGACGAGCCCATTTGCAGTGTGAAGCCATGTAGCAGAGCTTCGGTGGAGCAGACATGGACAGCCAGTGTAATAACAGTTATTTGGAGTGCCACTTTATCTGTCACTTCGCAGGTGACATCAGAGAGATATGCAGGAACAAAGCACGGTGCAGAAACAATAAGAGCGCTGTTGACCTTTGTTTACAACCCCAGGGCAACATGTGGAGATGCTCCTGCTGTCTGCTCACTCTGATTGTATTCCAACTACCGGCTAAAGGTGATAAAAGGCAAGATATTCACTAGCAATGAGGTTCACTACTGAGAGCGAGAAGAGGCCGAGGGTGAAAGAGGATGGTGTGTGCCTGCAAATGTACATACAATTAACCCCTACGTGCAGAGCAAAGATCATGAATGGAGATCAAGACATAATCATCACTGAAATACTAATAATGTTAATGGGCTGCTCTATAATTAGAAAGGTGTATAATTTAGTGAGCCTTTATTAAATCTATGATATGTCTGAAAGTTTAGACGTCTTCAATATGGGGACTGTCTTAAAAGCAAAGATTTCTAAATGGTTTTTTGTTTTGATGTACAGTTATAGGTAAAACATGTCATAGAACCCCTATAATACACAAATAAAGCTGTTCTATGTGAGGTGCCACAAAAGAACCACTTTTTGTGGTTAAAATACAGTGAATAGTTCTTAAGAGAATTATTTTTGAGGTTTGTGAGTGCGCAGAACCTTTTTGAAGTGTAAAAGAGACACCTTTACATAGTGTGGAGGTTTTCTAAAGCTTAGAATCCCTTTTAAAGTTATGTAGGGCCATTAACTTTGTTAATGGAACCACAAGCAAGGTGTTTTGTTAAACAGTCAAAATAAACACAATCACTGAAATGTGCCCTTATAATCATATGCACTACCATAAACAATATATAACCTTTTTAAACGTGGTTCTATGTGACCCCACCATTTTTTACAGTATTTAGCATTACATAGCAGTATAGAGCACGTTTGGTTTAGTTAGTGATACAAGTAACCTTGCGCACACACTTAGTGCTACAAAAGGGCCAAATGTTAGACTCTCAAAGCTGGCTTTCTGGTTACAGATTAAGCCTAGCCTAAATTGCACTGCCAGGGTGTCCTCCATTCAAAATCCTTTTTAGTGTAGGGACAAGGCTTAATCTGTGACTGCAAAAGCAGCCCATAAACCGACTTAAACGGGTGAATAAAAACAATAGGTAAATTAGCTGAGTCAGTTAAGTGTGGAATTGTGAAAAGAGGAGAAAGTGGAGATTGTCGGGGGTGTTCATACAGTCATCGCCGGTCACTGCTGTGTGTCTCTGTGCTGGTAATGGCCTCATAAATTACATTTTCTTTCTGCTGTCTTTAATTACCAGACAAAAGATGGAGCAGGGTAGGGGAGTCGGCGAGCAAAAAAGGCCGTAATGATCTTCTCTTTCAGCGCGTTCCGCTGACATTTACCAGCACAGTGTGAGAGGGGGTTGCTGGACCAGGTGCCTCGACATGCACATTTGACCCCTGGAGATGTAGGAGTGGACAAAGGGCCTGAATGCAGGCCTGCGCCTCTTCTACCTGAGGAAGAGCAGGATAACAATGCAAAAAGGTTACTCATACTTTCCCTATAACAATATCTTTTACACGTGAATGGCACTGGCTGCAGGCACCGTGTGGAGGCAGGATGAATTAAGCGACTTAACAGTGAGGTTTCTAATACAGGAAATTTGCAGTGAGGTCTAATCTGTCAAAGAAAGTAGCTTGTTTGATCAACTGCTGTTGTACATTATGCAGTCCTTTCACATAAATGATATGCCAGATGTCTGGGGTAACTAGGTCCATTTACTAGAAATAATTAAATTTTTACTGTGTAGAGTTCTTCTGTTCCTCTCGTAAGCATCGGGATTTTAGTTTAGACTAATAGGACCCCAAAAATGACTGGTCAAAAAGTCAGTTGTCTGACGTTTGTTAAAGAGTGTTGGAATAGGCTCCAGCCCTCCATAAGACCCTGGTAAAGATTAGCAGTTAAGATCTTTAAATAAAGCAAAACTTAGAGATAGTTCAATGAAAACTTAATTTGACCACTTACACCTTCCCACCTACTCCATATGTAGCTAACCAACAATGGCACAAATTGTTTCTGTAAGTTTGTATCCCCAAAACATCTTTCAATCCACCCAAACCAAATTTGGGGCTTCATTAAGGCGTCACAGCCTTGTGAATATGCTTATGGATACAATAGGGCTTAATGTGACCTATAGAAATGAATATTAAAACTCCAGCCTTGGTCTGCCTGTAATGGTCTATTTATGTTCAATTTTACATCTCATAGTGGATCTTAAAGCACATTGACAAGGTTGTGACACTTTTATGGATGAAGTTTAAAAAGTATTTTGGGAACAAATTTAGAGAAACTAGACAAGTGACTGCAAGCATTGTTAGGCTCATAGCTCCGGGTGTACAATAAAGAAGAAACACCAAATGTCTTGGCTGATCGACTGTGCAGATCAATTGTGCTTTGTGCAATTTTGTAAACAAGTATTCATGTAAAGGTAAAGGTTCCTCAAAATGTTTCTTTGAAGCGATGCTCTAGCACCCTTTTGCTTTCCTAAAGATCCTTCCATTCATTAAAAACATTTTTTGCACAAGCTTGTGTGAGTCTGAAGAGATTTTTCAAATTTCAAGAACAGCCAGGACCCTTGAGTCATTGCTTAATTGATGAGGCAATATTCTCACTTTAGGAAAGACTTCAGCTGCTCTGCAAAACTATGCAAGATACCTGCACTGCCCATAACTTGCACTAACATTACAAAAAAGCCATGCTGAATGCCTCAAATGACCTGACCGCCCTTTCCTGGAGCTTTCTGTACAGGGAGAACCCCCAGCATCCAGCAGGTCTGCTCCTATTCATGAGCTCCAGCCATGAGGAGGTGCTGCATCTCCTGTGCTCATTACCAACCAAATTAGGTCACAGTGGGTGGGAGGGGGAAGACTCAGCCATTCTTTCACATGGATGTGGATAATCTCCATTAGACAGAGCTGCTGCAAGCAAAGCAAGAAGCCAAGAACACCCTGGCAAAATGGAGAGAAATGTTGAGAAGGGAGAGGTTTTATACCTGAGATGTTCTTTATTCCTCTTTTTTACAGATTTGTATACATATTTTTCTTTGTTATGATAGCTTCTGAAATACTGCAAGTTGTCCAAAAATCTGAAAAAAATACTATGTAAGCATCAGAAAGCAATTAATAAGACTTGAATGTAGAATGAATACACATTCTGTAATAAATACATTGGAATAAGCCCAACAACACTGAAAATACAGCATTGCTCTAAGAACAATGGCATCAGCATTACATAGCAGCACGCCTAATAAAAATATAAGAAACTGCAAGTCTTTGTAGAAGAATTCTACCAATTTTCTCCAACTTTTGAGAGGCAAACAAAGTCATTCAGGATGTTTTGATGTGAAATGCTTTACAGCAGAAATCTAATTTTACTTTTTTACATTTACTTACTATCCAAAACAAATAGTTCAAAACAAATAGTTCTACTGATAATGGTAAAATAGTGATCAATATAGAACTATTTTGGTGTCCTCTACCATAAACAGATTTAAGAAAAAATAGGGACAAAACCTTCTCAAAACAATTGTAAAACAGTATCTCAGGCACCATGCATTAGAGAACACCTTCATCATCACTTCCTGTATGGGAGATATTAGAAACACAGAAATCTGATCTATTCACCATCACTGACTGTGTAAGGTTCTATAGAACACCAAACCCACCCTGAATACCACTGTTTACATCCCAGCAATTTAGTTACATAAAAATTTGGAACAAATGGTGGATGGATTCTCAAATGTGTCTTTATAATAAAACCAGTCTATAAACCCTGAAGAGTTATAATATTAAAATCAGTCTGTAAACCGTGAAAAATATGCAATTTATTCTATTTCTGCAATTAAGCCAATATCTGCTCAAAAGTTAAATTTCCTAGTGCTCTGGTGTCAATTGCCATTCATTTAAAAATATAGTTAATTAAAATGATGTGCATTTTCACAAATTCTGAGATAATATTGTGACTAAATCATATTCAATTTAAGAATATTTTGAGTGATTGGTTTTAATAAACCAAATGAAATCTGATAACATTTTGCACCCCCTTCTTTCAGAAACATAATAAGGGCAAATAATAATAACAATGAAGATATGCAGTGGAGTTGAGGGTCGTGCTGATCTCTCAGGATTTTTATCTCCATGCACAAATCACGTCCTCTCGACCTGCTGTCGACGTGCAGCTTCAGGAAGATTTGCAATCCAACGACAAAACAAAAAAAATCTAACTGGGTCAAAAACATCCCATTTTTGTGATCTAAACGAGCTGTACCTTTTTTTCTGTTGCCCTCCAGTGCATGCCTGGCGATTTTGTGTGACCTACTTTATGGGCTTCTGCTTTAGATCGTGTACAAAATTTATCTGGACGATTTTTAAACGCGTGTACAAAGCAAAACGACGCTGCTTTCAAAACAGCTCAAGCATAATTTTCCTCATTTATAAAAAAACATCTAGGCATATCATTAACAAAACATATATTATGATTTCGTTAAGCACGAGCTCAATTTAACTTCCTCCACGTCTCCCAGGCAAAATACACGAGATATAATCTACAATGCATAACAAACACAACATAAATAAAGAGACCGATGGTCCAGCACGCTAGCAGCTTGTATTAACCATCATTACACTTTTAATGAAAATCTAACGCAAAATTAAGACGCTAGAAGATGTTGTGAGTTTTGTTTTGGACTCCATTGGTCAGTTAAAGGGGCTTTAAGCAAAGAGGTTTTTTCCTTTATCAGAGACGTGTACACGTTGTTATGCACCACGAACGTGGCCTAGATATAATGCAACTGGCCCATCCACAGCGATTAGGGATTCAACGTGACGTCAACAAACGCTAGTTTAATTTCGTCAGTACCTAAGAATCATCTAGGAAGATAGTATACATCAAATATATCTATCTTACTTGAATTTGCGTACGTGCAGTCCTTTCATCCAACCAGACACCAGCGAGCATTCCAGACATGTTTGATATAAATATGAACCCTCATTCATTAAAAACATCACAGCTTGTCCTGCTTCTACTCCTGACCTAACAGTGGGACCCAATACTGCAGGCAATGGTCACTTTTACCCTCTTTTTTTCCCCTTCATTCTTTTTTTCCCACCTCCCATGCGTTTGCTTTTTCCACAGTAAAACATGGGCCTCTGGTCAGCCCTGATTAATAAATGTTTATCTGTTTTGAAGTGTGGGACAATAGGCTGGTGCCCTGTGACCCTGTGGAGCGCCGACCCTTTGCAGGGTCATTGTGGGCGCACTGGAACAGAAGGGCTTTGGGGCCTGGGACTCTATGCTGGAAAAGAAGGGGGCTTTGGGGTCTGGTACCCTCCACGCTGACCCGAGCACATCCCATAGCTTCCCCCCACCCCATTCACCTCCACTCTCATCCACCAACCCCCATTGTCTCAGAGCAGACAATAGAGTTTTTCCCAGGGAGAGAAAAAAAATCTCTTTAAAAATTCTCTTTAAAGTTGGAGCCCTGCACTAACCCAGGCATTAGTCACTGCTTCATTACTGCAATGCTGAGGGACCTGGGCTGTAATAAGATGTGTAATATTTACACAATGTTTGCTAATCAGTTTCCCTTCCCTGCACAAGACTACCGGTCTTGCTGCAAGCCCCAGAAGGCCAGAAGGAGAAAAAAATAATCTCTCTGCTCCTCCGACTGCTTGCTCTGCCCCTTTAAAGCTGGCTTGGACTGCAACACTCTCAACCTGCACAAAAGCTTGTTTGCACGAAGATCTGTACCCATTTGAAGCAAATGGAGCCAGAGGTCAGTTTGTACCTGTGCAAAGAAGCTGACATCATGCTCAAGCAAGTGAGCTCTCTGCCTCCTTAAGACATCTTTAAAGGGAGAGGAACAAGATATGAAAGAGTGACATGTATATATAACTGCTACACACACACACACACACACACACACACACATATATATACACATGCACATATACTTATATACACACAGCTGGTTTCAGTCAATATATGTATATATGAGCTTTAGAACAGGGTTGACGATATTCTGATTTCACGTTTCACACACTGCACAGGTTAAATAATCCTTTTCACTTGCACCTTGCCTAACATTCACATTAAATTAGAGGTGTGTTTTGTGTGCTTTACCACCTTGGCAACTCTGTTCCATATGATTTTCCAGCAGCACATCGATACGAGTCAGTGCACGTGAGTGTGGTGGTCTTTTTCCAATGTGGCACGTGCACTTAGGAGTAACTCTCTCGCGCCACTGCTGAGAAATAAGCAGTCGTTTGCACTGGTCAGTGCACTGAACTCTCACGGACATTATTATTATTATTATTATTATTATTATTATTATTATTATTAATAATAATAATAATAATAATAATAATAATAATAATAATAATAATAATAATGATAATAGAAACACTGCGTTAAACTTGAAGTTAAGCGCGTGAATCGGTGATGTTTTTTCTCCATTATCACTTGCATGTAATCTGAGATAATCGCTGATGCAACAAATCCCGGACGAGATGAAGATAAATACTGCATCAACCAGCTAAACTGCTACTGTAGACACGTTACCGTATGTGTGTGTCTTTACACCTACAAGGCTAATGCAGTCATACATTGGTGTGTGTTAGTGTGTGTGTCTTTACACCAATAGGCTAATGCAGCCATATTTTGGTGTGTGTGTGTGTGTGTGTGTGTGTGTGTGTGTGTCTTTACACCAATAGTACGAATGTAGCCAACCACTGGTGTGTGCGCGAGTGTGTCTTAACACTTATAGGACTAGTGCAACCATACACTGGTGTGTGTCACTTTACACTAGCACGGCTAATGCAGCCATACACTGCGGTGTATTTGTGTACTATAAATGTGTGTAAGTGCAACATAAATGTTTGCACATATGTGTGGGCATATATGTAGCGCTGTTTCAGATTTGGAGCGCGTGTAAGTATGCATGTGTATGCGTGTGTATTTGTGTATGTGTTGGCCGATGAGGAGAGCGCGAGAAGGGAGGGAGAGGAGGGAGATTTAACTCATTATAATGCACAGAACGACCTGCCCTCTTTTGGGGTGTGTGTGTGCACGCGCGTAGGGAGGGGGTGAAGCTCAGCCATTGCTTTGCAGAGGCTCCAGCTCCCTGCTTCACTCCAGCGCGGGGCAAGTGGCTCCACGGATGCTCTCTGTCCTGCATCTCCACGCGGCGCGAGGAGCGGAATATAAACCAAGCTGTGGGCTTTATGATAATAATCACTCTTTCTTTCTTTTTTTATTAATGCTTATAAAACTCAGGGGAGAGGAAAAATCAGACAGTATCGGATACGCGCGCCCAACCTCGCGAGCAGACCGAGTGTGAGTAGACCCTCATGAATCCCACCACTCTCCCTTTCCATGTCACATCACAAAATCTGCTTGTTTTTGTTTATGTGCTGCTATCGTTTTGTTGTTGTTTATACGCGTCTGTCGCTCCTCTTTTGCCCGGAGATACGCGCGCTATTGTTTGTCGTGTAACAAAAAATGCATCAAATGAGCTAAAATGAACAAATGGCTCAAAACATATAAAAATGCAAGGACAGTTAATGCACAAGATGCAAACACGCGATGCTTGAAAGGCTCGTGGGCTTCGTCGTTCATTATAGCGGAGGCTCGCGGAGACAATAGACCGAGGTTCGGGACAAGTGGGTCACGTTAAAGCACCCGCGCGAGCCGCGGTGCTCATCAACCCGAACCTCTTGCGGTAAAGAGATTATGTGAACATTATTAATGTGCGTATTTATGGCAGATTTTGCAGTTTTTGGGGCGCACGAATATGGCGATCCCCTTTGTTTCACGCGCCCATTGGTCCTGCGGAGACCCCTGATACGATGCGCATTAAAGTCTCACTCCGTTTCGATGCTGGAGAAGCTGTCGAAGGATAAAATGTGCAAAAACTATATTTTGCGAAGGATTTGTGCTGATCTAGCGACATTAGCTGGCCTGTGGAAACGCTCGTGCTGGGGGTCACTTATTTACTCACAGCACAAGATTCCTGAAGGTCCGGTCGCCTTATAACACGCCATTGAAGAAACAGCAGTGTTATACCAGTGAATAGTAGACAGTGTAATAAATCAGTAATAGACAGTGTAATAAATCAGTAATGTACAGTGTAATAAAGGGAGAGTAGTCAGTGCAATGTAGGACTCGACTAGGCCTTTAATACAGTTTCAAATGACTTGAACCAAACCCTGGTTGTCTTATGAGTCTAAAACTCGACCTGATGTAGGACGAGAAGATGCTGCAGATCTGGGGCAGGTGGATAGTGTGTGTCCTGATAGTGCAGGTCTGGAGGGCCTGGAATCTAAAATCTGAAGGTAAATCTCATTAACATGGATTTTTAGTTTAATAATGGAATAATTGTGATTTATTTATAAGCTAAAAGGCAGTATACCAGCACACCGTGCCCTACTTCCAGCCCAAATGAAGGATGCAACAAAAGAGGCAGGAATTGCAAAAAAGAAAAAATGGAAATAATCTTTGAAGTAGGACAGGCGTTTACGAGCTCTCTGCATCTTCCCCAGCATCATTTGCATAATGCCAATATATGCCTATTGCATAAAACCACCAGGAGAGGTCAAAGCTGCAGATTCAGCTCCAAAACGTTAACCACACGGTGTCCTGCTTCCAGCCTAAATGAAGAAGAATGCATCAAAACAAAATTGGTTGGTTCCATTGGTTCTGATCAATGGAACCAAAATAAGGACGGTTATGTCAGAGCTAAGCTAGCTAAATAAATTAACAAACAAATAAACAAGTAAATAAATAATCAAACAAACAAATAATTTGCCCTTTCAGTCGTTCAAGGACGAAGCGATGAAGACGGACGGTGCGGGACGGCCAACATCTGCCCCGTGACGTCACCACTCCATTCTTCCCTTCTCCTCTCTCTAAGGGGGGTGGAAGAGATGCCCCCCACCCCCTTTTTGTGTTTTGCTGGCGGCGGCGGGGGGGGGGGGTTAATCCCAGAGTTAGTCTGTGAGGATGAGGATGAGGAAGAGGAGGGGGCTATAACAAAAAAGAGAGAGAGAGACAGGACGGAAGGTGTGTGTGTGTGCGTGTGTGTGTGGAGGGGGGTAAAGGGCAGGGATAGTAGCATTTAACTGCACAGACTGAACTCCCACAAGGCTCTTTGGTGGGACTACAGCCTCGTTCAACGTGAACCACCTTTATTGCTTTCAGACGCGATGCGTCGCCATAAACACAGCACGTAACGTCACGGGGAACGGGCAGCGCGTGCGTGTATAACTAACGCCGCGCTCCTTGCGTGTTTTTTTTTTTTTTTTTTTTTTGCTCCTGTAGGTGCCGATGGTGACTCTTTACTGCAGAGAGGAACCTCAGAACCTCATCATCTCCTCATCTTCTCCTTATGGGACTGTTCAGATTCCTGCAGAGGAGGACCCCTCTTTTTTCATTGACAGAGTTTGGCCATCGAGCAATGATGTCTTATAAACAATATAATCGAACTTTTTCTTGTCTTTTTTTGACCAATTCAACCTAAAAGACACGGTACGAGCAGGATATCACAACACGACGAGTCATGCGCTGGAACCTTATGGGAGAAAAGACATGTTTTTTGGAAGGAGTTGGCTTTCAGGGTGGGGGTGTGAAAAAAAACAGTGAGTATAACACATGTAGCCTATGTGTGTGCGTGTGTGGGTGTGTGATCTGACTCTGGCTCTCCGTGTTCACAGCGGACCTTGATTTAATGTCTTACAATTAAGGCACGCGGTGAATGCCAAGAGCTCTAGCTCGAACTCCTCCACTTTTCTGCTTACATGAGATATAATTTTTTCTGATTTTATTTCTTTTTTATTTCTTTTTTCCTCAATAAATAAAGCATGTGGAGTGCAGTAGGTCTGGTCTGGGTCTTTGTGGGTGAGGTGAATGTGCAGCTGCTGAGGTTTTTAATGTGAGGAGCTGTCCACTCCAAGTGGTGCTGAAATACTTTCGTAGGGCCATTGGGCCTCTGTGCAGGAAAAACAACGATGACAGGACTATAACGCCTTATAACATATACTTAGACACTTTTACACAGAAAAAGTGCCCATATACAATATATACCGTTTACTTGTTAATATATTCATATTCATGCTACATATCACAGCCTTTCTACAGCTTATATAACCATGTTAATCTCTGTTTCCATTAGACTTTATCTTTAAACTATTCGCCTGATTTCTACCAGTTTATGTTTATTTGTTTTCCCAATAATAGTTCTGTTTCCCAACTAGGACATCCTTAGGCCCATCTTTGCGGTTTGTAGATTGTTAGCCAGTAAAATACAGCATTTTTCTTTATTTAATCCTGTGTTTTTTTTTATGTAAACGTTAAAACAAGCTCTACAAGATTTAGGTTGTGTTTAACGTGCTATGTTTTTCTAGGTTTTTCTAGTTGATTCTTACACTGCAGTCTGAATTCAATCACAAATCATCATGTGCCCGTAACATCAGCCCAACTTATAAATTACCATCAAATTCATAAGGCCGTTATAATGCAGCAAATACTGCATCGAAATCGCTACGGGACATAAGCACTCAATAAAACGCTATTTTCCTGTTTTAATACGACAAAAGCTCATATAATAATCTTAAAACAAATCCTGAGAATTGTTTACTGCAGGATTCTACACACCTATTATCCATCACTGTCAGACTGTCCTACAGGAGCACTGTCAGTAGATCAGATTTTACGGATTATTATGGAAGTGTTATAATGCTTTAATATAACAGTATTAATAATAACCGTATTAGTGCAGTTATATAGAAATTCTATAGTTTAGTACAGTATTAGTGCAGATCTGTTGAAGATCCAAGATTATTTATTTGTATATATATATTATACACACACACACACACACACACACACACACACACACACACATATTTATATATATATCTATACACACAAGTACAACATGAGTCCTATTAGAATTAGGGCAGTTCTATAGAAATCGCATAATTTATTGTACTAGAAGTGTAGTTCCGTAGAAATTCTGTAGCTTGTTATACTGTACGGTTTTAGAGAAACCCTATAATTCGGTGTAGCATTAGTGCAGTTCTATTGAAATTCTATTATAGTAGTATTCCAGTTCTATAAAATTCTATAGTTATTTGCAGCATTAGTGTAGACCTATAGAAATCTGTAGTTTTTATAATATTCGTGCAGTTATATGGAGACCCTAGTTATTAGTATAAACACTACAGGTCTTGAATGTTTTATTTTATATTTGACCAAATAAAGAATAGCGTAAAGAATAGTTCTAAGACTCTGAGATATATCCAGAAGGGCTCAACAGTGTTCAAACATCAACGTTAAATTAACAGCTAAACTGTTAAACTGCTCACTGTGCTCTTACAGTGGTCTCCTGTGTACAATGTGTCAGTTTAACGCTGCTGATTTTACACTCGCCTCTCTCGGTGTATGTTTGTGAGCGTGTGTGTTTTTTACACACCTCCGGGTTCTCTACTGTGACAGGTAAGTTATCGCCCTCGTGTCTCTCGAATGTAACTTTAATAATCCAAATTTTTACCGCGCATGCGTGAATTCAAATATATTTTAAATACATTTTTTGCATATTGTGGGATTGAGACCCGTTTCAGGGCTTTCCGTGATCGGGGAGGCGATCATGAGCATAATGTCATGCATCAGTGTTAAGTCACGCGGTCCAAAAATGGATGGATGTGAGATAATTTCAGCACGGCCTCATCTGAAGAGAAAACGGATATCTGCCGTCCACGGCTTTAATCCCACACGAGCCATGAAAATCTTGCAGATGGGAAATAGCGCTCTCTAGTGATTATCTAGTGATAAAACACCACTGCCAAGATGAAACACACAGGTAAATAAGACAGATAGATAGATAGATAGATAGATAGATAGATAGATAGATAGATAGATAGATAGATAGATAGATAGATAG
>JBBPDH010000001.1:7402123-7415119 GCA_037974565.1 Clupeocharax schoutedeni
ACACGTCTGTGAAATCAAGCTGTCCACTTAGGAGGCAATATATATACACACACACACACACACACCCACACAATGTTAAGCCAGGTAAGTTTTATTGTCATTTCAACCATACACATACAGCACACAGTGAAATGACACAATGTTACTCCAGGACCATGGTGCAACAGAACACCATAAGACCACAAGTGCAGATAGGACGAAGGAAAATGCAAGAAAAAAAACTGGACAAAACGACATTTGGTACAATCAACGATAATTACAATATTGATTAATACAGTATTTGGACAGCAGAGAGTCAGCAGGGATAGAAGGGTAAATGATAGTGTGTGTAAATCTGAAGAGAAAACATCCGAAATTTTTACCAGAAATCTCATGAATGTGACATTATACCAGGTGCAGCCTAGCATTAAAGTGTTTCACTAATATGACGGACTGAGACCTCCAGCATCAAGCGCCTGCATCATTCTCTACAGTTTGTCAGTATCAAACCACTTATGAGACTCTCAACCACTCCTAACAGGACAAAAAAAGTTCAATAGCATTACTTTAGACGCAAACTTGGGCCTAACAACTATCTTTTCTTCTGCACAAGCACACATGACTCCTGCAGAGCACTCTGTGTGGGAAGTCATTTTATGGCACATGCGTGCAAACTGTAAGAGCAGCAAGTAAGTGAACGCACTCTCCGCAGTGTGCATGCATCAGAGAGGAGCTTGCATCATTATTCCAATCATGCCAAGGGGCAGGACAGAGCAGAACACATACACGCATATACACACACGCACACACACGCACACAAGCCACTCTCACATGAAGAGCACAGACTAATTGGTATGAAGTGACCACTTTAAAACGATGAAATTGCTACTCCCTGAAAAAAAAATCAAACATCTCTTGATTCGATTGTGTTGCTAAGCAACTGATGTTTGTTAAAGGCACAAAGGGAGCAAGAGAAGTAATTGAATTAGCATGCATTATGCATGGCAAACTTCAGCACTCTCACACGGTGGAGCTGTGAAGACAAGCAAAGCTGCAGGAGTTGAAACATTCTGCACCCAACAAACCCAGCAAGAATTCTGCTGCTGACTCAGCTCTCTCACATGCACACAATCACACACTGACCTTTACTTACAGTGAATTCCTTTAGACTTATTACCCAATTACTATTTTGAGTGTTTATTATTCAGTAACTATTATTAAAGTAATGTAGTTGTGAGACTGAGGAACGGAAGTATACAAGGTAATATAAGAGTCAGAGGTAAGGATATACAGACAGTCTTTGGTCAGTTTCCAAGTGATAAGGAAGGATAGATGGACAGATGGATGGCCATGTGGTTTAATAATTCTCCAGATTTTTTTTAAAGAGGAACCATTTCAGGGCAAACAGTAAGTGGGTGTATAGATGTGAAGGATGAAAGGAAGGAAGGAAGGAGGGAGGGATGAATGGATGGATGGATAGATGGGTGGATGGATGGATGGATGGATGGAACTAAGGATGGCTGGATGAAAAGATGGGCAAACGGATGGATGGAAGGGTGGATGGATGGATGGATGGATGGCACTAAGGATGGCTGAATGAAAAGATGGGCAAACAGATGGATGGATGGATGGATGGATGGATGGGTGGGTGGCTGGGTGGATGGAACTAAGGATGGCTGGATGAAAAAATGGGCAAACGGATGGATGGGTGGATTGATGGATAATGGATGGATGGATGGAACTAAGGATGGTTGGATGAAAAGATGGGCAAAAGGATGGATGGATGGGTGGCTGGGTGGCTGGAACTAAGGATGGCTGGATGAAAAGATGGGCAAACAGATGGATGGGTGGGTGGGTGGATGGATGGATGGATGGGTGGATGGATGGATGGATGGGTGGGTGGGTGGGTGGATGGATGGATGAATGGATGGATGGTTGGATGGATGGATGGTTGGATGGATGGATGGGTGGATGGATGATGATGGATGGAAGGAGGGATGAATGGAAAGATGGGCGAATGGAACTAAGGATGGCTGGATGGGAAGATGGGCAAATGGAAGGATGGATGGATAGATATAATTCCAAAAAGTAATAATTTCACACTTCAGAGTGAATGGATGGATGGTGGATAGATGGATGGATGGCTGGAAGGATGGATGAGTGGGTGGGTGGGTGAGTGAATGAATTGAAGGACAAATGGAAACAAGGGCGGGTGGACAAATAGGTGAATGGGTAGAAGGATGGAAGTGAGGGTAACGGAAGCATGAGTGACTGGGTGGGAAGATGGCAGATTGACAGATTACTGGATGATTAGATGGTTGGATGGATGGCATTTAAAAGACTTTATGAAGGAAAAATAATAATTGAAAGTTTTCTATGTTTTTTTTTTAAATCCCAGGTGCAAAAGGAAAACTGCACTAATAGATCAGAAAACTGGTCCGGAATGCCTGCATTCAGTCCTGCACTTTTTATCCCTTCACATCCTCTCTCTACTTTACAAAAACACATCAATTTGAACATTATACTGGAGAATGAAATATTTTGAAGTAATGTCTTTTTTAATTACCGTACTTACACTAAGGTGTGTTTGATGGTACATGGATATAAAACACAGCTTTGTTGCATAGCATCCACACATCTGTGTGTAACTTTAGACCATTTATGCACTACTGAGGCCTGCAGTGAGACTTTTCAGTATTTTCAATATCACTGGAAACTATCAGATTAAAAAAACTGGGGGAGGGATCCTCTGTGAACTCTGAGCCTTGGCGAAGTGTGGCATCTTGTGGCCGAACAGGGTTACAGCATGCTGACCGCCCCCCCCCAAACCCCCCCCTTTAAAACACAAACACAACACCCACACCGACACCCACAAACACCCACCCACCCACCAACACACACGCACACCCACCCACCCACCCACATACACACACACACACACACACAGTAATTTACAATGTAACCAAACAACTCTAGATAAATATTCATTCACTATTTTATGTACTGTACACCCATACATTTAGATACACATATGCATATATACACAAACACATACATACATACATACGTAGTTGCATGCAAGATAATCATATTTGTTGGTTGCATTATTAATTCTCCTTTTTAATGTGGTCATATCCATTATCCACTATTCTATCCTACACCTCTTTCTTTCCTTTGAAACATGCACTAATTTCCCTTCTGTCGTTTTCCTTTTCCTATATCTCTGCTGTCATTCATTATTTTCCCTCCTTGTCACTGAGCATGTAAACAATTCATCCAATCAAAGCATATGTAATTTGCATACATAAGTCTTAAAGGCACAGCAAAATATAGCAAATGCAGGAACATGTTCTGGATGCCAGGGCTCTATATCCAGCTCAGTCTCAGTGCTGACTGAGGGTGGACGGGTGGATCAGAGCTGCTAGTGGCTGCTGTTTGACCGTCCTGGCTCATCTTGTCTCATTAGTGCTGTTTGATTGGGCATGAAGGTGCTCCTGCACTGTCACAAGATAAAGAACATCGCCTCAGGAACTCCACTGCAAGACAATCTACTGCACTGCCCATTGCCCAGACAGAGCCTCAGCACTACACACACACACACACTCACATGCGTGCACACACACTACACTACACTGTATGACTATATATGTCAAAATGATACAAAAATGTATTATAAAATGGCTAAAGTCTATACACATCACAATTATACCATCTGCATCAATACCTTTACTATAAGAGACTATATACCTTAGAGAACCTATACCATCTGCATTATAACATCATATTCATCACAATTCGATCAGGTCATATATAGCATTAATATTACAGGCAACTATAACCATAATTTTAAGATTATTATTATTAGAGTGTATCTGCCTCAGTTACCTGCATTACCTGCATATCTGCATTGTAGCTTTTCTACTCCAGGCTATATTCATTATAATATAACAGTGACAGTCTATATATGTCTTGATTTTAACATTTGCATTATTACCTTTACTATAAGAGGCCATTACATCACAATTACAATGACTGCGTTATGTGATCACTACAAGCTACATACTCATAATATCTGCACTAAAGCATTTTTATTATAGTTTATATACATCAAAATTATAGCATCTAAGTTAAAGTTTTACTATCACATACTACAATCAGCACAACTGCAGCATCTGCATTATCATTTTCTTTTCATAAGCTATTAATGTCTATAGGTACCATAACCACAACTCCAGCATTATGACAGTACTATAATATGTTAAGCGCATTTAAGACATCTGCATTGTAACATCACTTTCGTAGGGTATTTATTTAACATTCATATCATGACATAACTATTAAGAATAACATAACGCAGATATATAACATCTGTATAAAAACATTATTGTTGTAAACTATTAATTCAGGTATATATTATCTGAATTAAAGCATTACTAATACAGGTAATTTACAATGGCTGTATATAATTTACATTATAAAATGACTTTCATAAGCAATAACTAGTTTGCAGTGCTAGACTGAACAGAACAAATCTTAGTCAACACAGTGCAGCACATCATTATTGGGTGATAAGAAGTGTGTTCTAATGGGACTTTAATGCTCACAGTGTCACTCCTTATAATATGCTAAACAGCTCACATTAGATGACTTTTGCCCTGTACAGGAAACAGCAGGGTCTGCTTAATGAATCTTTTAGAAAAGGGAACTTTAACCACGTGCTCCGAGAGCTGGGATGCCCAGTTCAAATGTGGCCACTTGGTGGAGCCTCAAGTCCATGAATCCTGAAACTGCACTAACACTGACATTTCTGATGAAGAAACAATAACAGCAAGTTTAAACCGGAGCGTTAGCATATATATCAACCTATGAAATTAAAATGAGAAATTATATTATTACTAGTTGAGTTTAATTGCAAAGGCACGAATTATTCGTTGATATCTCATTATAAATTAAATCACTTTTTGATTATGACTTACAGAACCACGGTCATTCTGTAACAGAGCTATACGTCCGCCAAGGGTCGTTCTTAAAACATGATAATAACAATAATATGCGTAATACAAAAGGAACATATACCGGTAATTATAAACATATATAGATAGGCCATGTAGAAACAGCAGACAAAAAGACTTTAAAAGAGAGAAAAAGTCAATTAACAATAACAACTAATTACTAATTGTGACTATCAAATCGCATTCAATACAAACGTATTCTTGTCCCAATTTTATCCTACGTCATCAGCACAAAAATATTTCAGTATTAAATATTTAACTGAACAAAAAGTGAATAATTTGTGTAAGGAGGTCATGTATGTTCAGATATGTCCTCAAACAGTGGAATATAGTGAGAAGAACTTCGTAAAAACGTTTAGAACATTTTAAGACTATAAGTATTAGGTTAAACTTTTTGGCATAAAAAGTTAAGAACAGCGATTACAATATACGTTCAGAATGTTTCTCAAGTTCCCAGAGACACAACAGCTTCAGTAAGTGACTTAACTTGTTAAGGAACCTTGGAGGAACCCAGATCAGATGGATTAGAGGAAAGCTGGAAGGTAGATCTCCAAAAAAGTGGTGCTGGGCTGGAGCGTTAAAAGGGCATTGGGTGGAGAGCTCGATCCCAATAGGGCGATTTGAGGGCGAGGACGAGGATCATGATGTAAAAGACCCCCCTCCTTTCCTCCTCCTCTTCTTCTTTTCTCCACCTCGTCGTCTCTTCTTCTTTTTCTTCTTCTGCTGATGGTGATGCTGCTGCTGCTGCTGCTCGTTGAGGAGGAGGTAATAGGAGTGCGTTAGGAGGAGCTGCGCCTCCAGCCCTTCACTTCGCCCGCGACACCCCATGAACCAGACGTGAGGTTCGAGTCTGGGTTCCTCGGTTCCTTCCCTCCCTTCTTCTTCTTTCCTCTTTTCTTTTTATCCCCACACAAACACAAGCCCACTCGCAGTTGTCCGGAGCCCCATGGAGCGGAGGATGAGCTCCGGAGAGTTGTTCCCCAAGACCCTGAGCGCCGTGTCCAGCAGGAAGATGGACCCGTACCGGGTGGCACCTGGGGTCGAACCCTTGTCGTCCGGCTGCTACGAGACAGGCGAGCCGGACCCGGCCGGAGGAGGAGGTGGAGGAGGCGGGCGCGGAGCAGGCGGAGGTGCCTTGGGCTTACCAACTGGCTCCTTGTGCGCGCGCTATGGAGACAGTAGCGCGAGCAGGACGCCTGCAGCTGAGAGCAGTGGGGGCGAGCAGAGCCCGGATGATGACAGCGACGGTCGCTGCGACCTGATGTCCCGCGCGCCTTCGTGCGCGTCCTCGGCCATGGCCGCGTCCTCGGGCGCGCAGGGCAAGGCGCCGGAGTCAGGCAAGAAGAATCGCGAGCAGAAGATGCTGCGCCTCAACATCAACGCGCGCGAGCGGCGGCGTATGCACGACCTGAACGACGCGCTGGACGAGCTGCGTGCCGTCATCCCGTACGCGCACAGCCCGTCCGTGCGCAAGCTCTCCAAGATCGCCACGCTGCTGCTCGCCAAGAACTACATCCTCATGCAGGCGCAGGCGCTCGAGGAGATGAGGAGGCTCGTGGCGTACCTCAACCAGGGACAGCCCATGCCGGCAGCACCTCTCCCCACGGCCGCTGCTGTGGCTGCTGCAGCCGCTGCTGCTGCCCTCGCCCCCGGCCTGGGTTACGACCAGGCTCCGCCGTACCCCTTCCCCTCCGGAGCCGCGGCTGCTGCAGCTGCAGCCGCTTCATCCTGCCCCGACAAGTGTGCCCTCTTCAACACCTCCAACCTGTGCAAACAATGCACGGACAAGCCTTAAATTTTAAACAAATAATAATATCATAAAACAAACAAAACGGACGGAGTGGCCAGCGCCCGGACTCAAGTTTGCAAGTGGCTGCAGCTCGTCACTCTCAGACCCAACCAGTAGGCTGCGGTTTCTTCTATTCTGAATGGAAATCAGTAGAAGTGGGATAAAAGAATGAAACTTTTTTTGTTCGTTTTTGTTTGTTCTTTTCCATTCATAGCAGGTTTTTCTCACTCTCTTCGCTCAGACTGTGTATATAAAGGTAGCGCTGTGATATAAGTGCTGGTCGAGTTTAAAAGACCAAAATGAAGTCTATGAGTGCTGAGAAATGATCAATTCTATATATACGGACCCTAAGAGACTGAAAGGCCATTGACCTGGCAACAGCCAAACCATCCTTTGCCACACACCATCCTTCATTAATTTTCGGGCTGTTTTAAAGCAGCAAACTTGCACGTGGCAGAAAACGACAATAATAGTGAGAATAATAAACCATGGACATCTCAAATGACTGTTTTTTTGTTCCGGTTTGAATGGTAACGTCGTTCACTGAGAGTAAAAGGTGGGAAAGTTCTCTTTTCCTTCGGAATTTTGTGAATGGAGTTCAGTTGGTTTGCACATTAGTTATAAACCTGGCCTTATTTGAAGTTACTTCATGAATTGATGTGATTCTTTTGCTTTTTATTTCGCTCCCAGTCCTACAGCAGGCTGTGGATGAGGTGCCTGCGTGTTTTTTGGGGCTTCTTGTCAGGTCAAGATTTTGAGCACTGTATTCATTGGTTTCCAGTATGAGTGCAGATGGTCATTTGTACATTGTTGATGTTGCTGGAATTAAAAAAAAAACTTTATTAAAATATTTTCAAGCTTAAACCCCCTGCCTGGTATTCTGCTGGGAAGATGTGAGAGTTCGAGGGGCTCGTGGCTACTGTGTAAGGTGGTTTTGATCATGCATGGTCTTAAAAAGGCCTTTTTTTGGGGGGGGTGGGGGATTCAGTTAAATTACACTTCGCTTTTAATTCTTTCAGTTTACTGTTTTAATTGTATTGATTTCCTTTTGTTTTTCTTGCTAAAATGTGAGAAATATTTCAGCATTGGGAATAAACTAGATGTCCAGTAGATTATTATCCAGTTTCCTGAAGCAGAGCTGTTCCTCCACGCGCTGCTGGTGAATCCGGGGTATTCAGGTCTTCAGAGAAGGTGGGCAGTGCTGTGAAGGTGTTTTTTTTCACTCTGAGGAGACCCTGATTTGGGATGCTGGGGACAATTTCCGTGACGGTGTGTAACGTGTTCATTTGAAAACAACAGTATTCGGAACCTATGGACCACGGTGCACACGCTGCTTTAATGAAACACGTCGTTAAGGCAATTAAAGCTCACGGATTTGATTAAGGAAGATAATTACGAGGCTGTTTGCGGCTGTAATTGGGCCTCTTTAATCAACCTTCACATTGTTCCGTCTCTACTGTCCGTCAGTTACACAACAGGGCAAAATACACGGAAAACAAACAACAAAACAAGCAAACAAACAAAATATTTGTTTCATTGCTGTCGTAACGCGTGGCTGTTATTCAGTTTGAAAGTAAGGGAAAACGAAAACAAACGTTAAAATGTTTTTAATGGTTAAATTTCTATAACGATGATTATTATTATCTGATCTGATTTAAAATTTTTTAAATAATTCTTAAGATTAGTCACATAGAAGTCGTGTTATAATATTATTATTATTATTATTATTATTATTATTATTAATAATAATAATAATGATAATAACGACAGCAACAATAATAATCTTGATACTTATTAGCTACAGCCCATGTATTATTATTCATATTACATTTCTATGAACGTAATATACATTTCTTATACACATTACTATTTCTTCATTTTATTACTATTATTACTACTGCAACAGTAATATAACTATAATTGTCTATTTTAATTATAATAATTATAATTATAAAGTATACGTTTACCACAAATGTAGAACCATGAACACGATTAAAAAAACGTAAAATGTGTCGTTTTAAAAATGCTAGAAACATTTAAACCAGTTTATATAACAGGACCTTTAATGGAGATTGTGGTTCTCCTTCTCTAAATCAGTCTAAAGGTTTCATTTCTCTGGGGGACTTTTGTCCTGTCTGAGCTGCTGAACCCGAGTCAGAAAAGTTAGACGACATGAGACCGAAGACTTTGTGTGTGCGTGAGAGAGAGAGAGAGAGAGAGAGAGAGAGAGAAGACTTTGAGGGATCTGAAGGGGGTTTAGATAATCACAGGCCCACGAAACGACTCCACACATTAAAGACAGCGTCTTAGCACTCACACCTTTCATACTGGGCGGTCACTATAATATAAATATAACGGCATACCAACAGAACCGCGAGATTCAAGGACTTCTGAAACATTTACAGAACATTTAAGACAGCATTTATGTTTAATTTAATTTCAGTTCAGTTCAGCACCAGGGACAGCTCCCACTCACAGCATTGTTAAATTGAACTGGCTAAAAAATTGCTTTGCTTTACACGTTACACACTTAACTTCATACATTTACTACATCAAACTAGGTTTACATTGTAGCATGTTAATGTTTGTTAAAATCGAAATTTTGTACTACAATTTGACCCATAATTAAAAGACATGTTTAAGCTGGCCATGCATCTACTTGTATTGATGAAGTGTCCAGAGCCAGTATGTTTACAGGGTGCCCCTCTACAAACTTCAGTTTAACCCCCACCAAAAAAAAAAAAAAATTGAATTATTTTAATTACTAATGCTTCTGTCTTATCACAGCCATAGGCCTTGGTTGAGCTTCTGCAGCCGCTTAATAGGACAGTGCTCTACTTTCTCTAATGTGTCCACTCTGTTATTAGCCATTTAGACAACAGTGATATTACTCTGTCCTCTCTAATCCTGAGCATGGCTCAGATGCGAAGCCCAGCACTCGAGTCTTTAATCAGGGCCAACAGTAATCAGCCATCACTGGGATCTGCTGGATAAATACTGTCAGCAATTACTGTTTGGAGTCAACTACTTGCAGGGTTTCCTCCATTTTTTCTTCCCTTTCTCCCACAGTCACCTCCACACTGCCACTCTGTTCATTCCAACACCCTGACTTACCTTAACAGGAATGATAAAACATCACAAGATTGTTAATTATACATGGTGAAGAAGTGCACTATTTATCCCAGAGATTAGCACGTCAAAGGGCCTCATTCTCCTGTGAAGCAAAACAGGGTGAGCTAATAACACTCATTAAAGAGAACTTCTTTCTCTGGCACTCTTAAAAATGGGTACTTTGAAATTATGTCATGTCTGGTTCCCTAAAGAAAGCTGTTTGTTTGGTTTACTGAAAAGGAATTTCTCTAAATGAGCATAAGTGTGAAGAACCTTTTAAGAAGAACGTAAACATTTTATACTTAAAGATCTTTCCAACAGTTGTAAAAATAAGAAAAAGGAGAGATGACTTGAAGAAATGTTTTAAAATAACTATACTTGGAACATTTCATTGTTTGGTTTATTTAATAAACAGTGTTGTAAGAACTGCTTTAAACTCTGAAGAACTTCAGCATCAAGGTCTAATATCAGTCAAACATGTTGTCCTTACAGTACTCAAGATAAAAGTGTAAAAACATGAATGATTCTTTAAATATAAGAGCCATGTTTGGTCCACAAAATGGTTCAATGCGTGGTTCTTTAAATAACCAATTTTTTAAGATGAGATTTGTGAACATGAACTTTTTAGGGTTTGAAGAACTCTCACATCATATAAATCTTCTGTAGTAATACAAGATTTTATTTTGTTAAATAATGGTTCATATATGAAATCTACAGAATGATGCTGGTTTCTTAAACCAACAATTCTTAAACCAGTTCTCAGGAACCTCCACAGATGGTTCACACATTTTTGCTCCATCCTTCTTCATTGCCAGTGGGATTAACACAAAAATATGGACCATCTGGGAGGTCTTGAGAATTGAGAACCACTGCCTTAAAGAACCTCTCAGTGAATAGCTCTTTAAAGGACCACTGTTGTGACAAGATGGTTGGAGATCTTTTCACTCTACTTCCATAATGTAAAGGTTTTATACCAAAAGAAAGACTCAAGAACATAACGAACCTTTATTTTTTAATTGAAAACATCAACTCAGTCCTGTCCTGAAATAATTTATTCTATATTTTCTATAGGCTGATCGAGGAAATAGTTCAAATAAAGCTGCAACCTAAGGGCACACCACGCAGACAGCAAGACAACAGAACCAACAGCAGCTTTTTTTTATTATTCATGAACTCAGTAAAGCTTAAACATGTCTGCATGCAGCTTCAGAGGTCATGAATATAAGTGAAAGATAAAAAAGGTGCCTTACCATAAACCATAAAATATCCAATTTACCATATCAAGAGCCACCAGGATGCCTATTCATAATACAGAAGTGCTTTAGGCTAAGGATGATAAACAAGTGTATAGAGAAATATATCTAGTGCGCTATCCACCTCCCATATCAGTACCAGACCAAAACCGTGGGAACGAAATCATTCTTTTACTCTTCAATCGAACAGCAAAAAGGAGAAGAAATATTCCATGTGTGGGCCGTGCCTCACATTGTCACACGCTGTAATTCACCAGGGACAACTACATTACACCTATGGAAACCTAGAACAAAACCATTTAGGAGGGTTTTCAGTAACAAACAGCTTAAAAATTATTTTATCAACATTAATTCAACGAGGACACTGAAGTATAAAGAAACATGTACATTTCTGCATATTTAAAAGCTATATTTTCATAAAACAAAATGTTCTGATTTCATGAGAAGTCAATGCCATGTAGTGATCTCTTAGCATGTTAAAAGAAAAAAAAGCTGCCAAAATAGGTTCCTTGAAGCCACCCCATGGAAGAAGCACTTTTGATTCCCCAAAGAACCTTTCAATAGATTCTTAACATAGATCCTTTATAAAGTTTTAACAACATTCACAATACCTAAAGGCCTAATACAAATAGATTTTTTTGTATCAGACACATGCAAAAGTTTTAACACCTCTGGTCAAAATGATATGTGTTGTTAAATAAGTACACATTCTCACACTTGTCTGCACATTTTAATACACAGTTAGTTCTTATTTGCTGAATTTGTTACACCAGAAATCTAAAAATGTGGTTTGTGCAAACATTATGGATATCTTAGTTATATATACACATCATATATGATAAGTTATTAAAAAAAAATTAAGATAGAGCCCAAGAAGTTGATATTTACTCATTGTCACTTAGAAAAATCAGTAAAACTCGTAATTATACTTTAATGGAATGATCAGGTCATGCAAATACATCCAATTTCAATATTTATTTTTTATTATTAGAACTATTCTCTAAACTGTGGGATGTCCATGATCTTCTGTTTTAGGTGTCAGTTTATTCCAGATTGGTTACTTACCGTAATGTGGCAGTGAAAGACTTTGACCTTGAAATTCTTCTCAAGGGTCAGAGTTTGACTCTGTAGCTCGTCGTCCTTTAGCCAGTGCTGAATTACTAAGTTACATTTCAAAACATTCTCTCTGAATGAGATTAACAGGCAGGTTTAAGCTCCAAATCTGTCTTACACACCGCCCTTTTCATTGTGTGATAATCTGATGTTCTTGGAAAGGCTGAGGACTTTAGCACTCGTCCAAACTTTGCAGTTTAGCTAGATTACAGCTGGAACTCCGTTGCTCTGTGAAAGGTGCTAAGGAGGGAAATATGAAGCTCCTGTATTCTGCTTATTGCCACTGTAAGCAACAATTAAGGTGACTGAGGGACAAAACACAGCCCATTTAAGGCTTTTTTAAAATCAAATTGACTAATTAGAGGAAAAAATGCAGGATAATCATAGTTAATTAAATGGCTCATATCACACATTTTTTGCTTTCCTTTATTGTGATGCTTGTACAAACAGCCAAAAGCCATTTCCTGTTATAACCGTTTCCTGTTATAACTGTTTATTCTAGAAACAGGCTGTGTATGTTCCAAAAGAGTCCACTTGAATTTACTACACTGGGTAACAATTATTTTATGAAAGTTCTTTTTCACTGTAATCAGGGACGTCACTAGGACAGAAAGACAAGTGGCGCTTAGTCCCTAGGATTGTAGGAAGGAATTAACGTGTACAGAGGGCTGAAAACTTTTCACCAAACCTTTCCTTTCACTTCAGGAAACAAGTAAAGTTAAGCAGTGAACAGTTATGG
>JBBPDH010000001.1:7428697-7445230 GCA_037974565.1 Clupeocharax schoutedeni
TGTGTGTGTGTGTGTGTGTGTGTGTGTGTGTGTGTGTGTGTGTGTGTGTGTGTGTGTGTGTGTGTGTGTGCCTGTGCGTGCGTGCGTGCGTGTGAGATAAGGTGCAGGGTTGTGTGTGTTTGTGTGTGTATGTGCGGAAGGAGCAGGGGAGGTCTTCCACTAAGCACCAGGAGATGGAGTGAATGACCCAATGTGCTGGAACAGCATCTGTTTCTGTGTGTGTGCTGAGCAAACAAGGCAATTTAGAGCACATCAAGGGAGCAGCACATAAACACCACCTCCACCTCCACCTCCCGACACACACACACACACACACACACACACACACACACTTCAAATGGGCTGCTCTGCTAAGGAAATGCCCTGAGTCTAATAAAATCAAACATTTCATTTTAAGAGAGCAATGTGTACTCTCATCAGTGGCACAGCTAATGAAGATAAAACATTCTCTGCCCAGATGTGTTCAGATGTGTGATTACAACAGTTACAGTTCATAAACTTTGTATCTCCAATATAGTAACTTAATAATAGAGGAAAAAATTCCTGACTAATTCTTAACTTTGCTGTTGTAGATTGTGGGTGGGAATAAGAGGACAGTTTATCACTATCCTGATAAATGACATCACAACACATTTTCTGAGTCTATCATGGGTATCATTAGTACTGCCAGAACACCAAATAACTGCATGTATCAAAAAAGGAGAAATTTAAATTAGAGCTCCTGTAAACAATAAAATATTTATTTACCAAATTATATGACCTTTTTCCTCTTGTTCCTTCTACATTTTTTTTATTAAATAATTGTCAATATTTTTATATGGTATGTGCCATTTGCAAAAGATTATGAGAGAAAGCAATAAAGGAATGAGAGAGAGAGAGAGAGAGAGACAGAAAGAAGAGGAAAGACACGTTTTGTGCAAGTGAGAGAAACAAGAGAAACAGAATTAAAATAGAAAGAAAGAAAATAGAAAGACATACAGAGAGAGAGAGGAATAAAGAATGAGGCAAAGGGAGAGAGATAGAGAAATACATAGAGAAAGAGCGAGATCCATGAGGAGATGTACAAAGAGATAGAGATTGAGAAAGATAAAGAGAGAGGGAGAGCTGTGGTGATTCATCACTGTGTTCATAGAGAACTTCCTGTCCGTCTTTTCTGCCAGCTCTCCCGCTGTACAGCAGGTCTGCGCTCCTCGCTGCCCGCTGCCTTTGTCTGCACCCACCAGCCTGCAAGTACTGCATGTCTGCTGATGAGGCACATCACTTCATGCTACAGTAAAGGACCAAAGTCAATCATGACTTTCCACCGACCTGATGACGTTTCCTTAATTTCACTAATTTCACCATTCCTGGGGCCGTCTCTGGACCGGCGTGCCTCCAGGCACTCTCCTCGTGCCGTGAAAGGAATAAATCTGTTGTAATGAGACCTAGAGCATGGCTCGCTGCTGTACCAGTGACACGCACTCAAACTGACAGCCAATGAGAAGACCCGTCACTCCACTCTGAAAACATGGCTGCCCTGGTGCTTGCTGCAGCCTGGCCTTTACTGCCCATAATACCAGGAACCATCATGAGATATACAGGTCAGCTGGACCACCAGGACAGTTTAGGGACTCTCTGATGGAACATGTACAGCACAACCAAGGATACACTCATACTCGTTCAAAATGGTCACTGAATGGTTCTTGATGTAGATTTATGGTACTATAGAAAAACACTTTAACTGATACAGAACCTTTACATGTAAACAAACTAAAATGTAGTTTGTTATTGTTAATGTCTATGTTGTCATTATTTGCTCACTATAGGCAAAAAAACTGTTATGCATCTTACTGACAATAGTGGTTATTTTAAGAATCACAAACTGATTTAAAGTTTCTGTGATACTACAGAAGAACTACATTTGGATACTAATAGCACACTGCAATGGATTACTCTTTTAAGAACATTACTGTAATACTGTACACAATGTACACTTAATATAGGTTTAGTTTCTTCGAAGTTTCTTTCTTGGTATGAAGAGCAAATTGTGCTTAAATGATGATTTGCAGGTTTTCTTTTCCAAGTGCATTCTGAAACTCGTTTGGCTCTAAACTGATTTAAACACTCGAATGAGTGCTGACATATAGACTGTAGCATTATTGACAAAGTAGGAAGGTTACAAACAGCCTTAATATCAATGTGATAGTTGATATAAAATTTTATTTAAATTAACAAGCTTAATGTTCATTTTTTATTAAAAACAATATTTTGTTGGGGAAGTCTCTATTATTCCAACATATTACACTCACAAGTGACTTTAAATCAGCGGAGACATTCTCTCAGACTGACAGAAACTTCTGATAGAGTGGCTAATGTAATGACAGGAATGGGGGAAAAGAGCAGTACAAGGCTAGCGGCCATGTTACATGCCATTTCCTGCCCGGAGACGTCATTAAAATGAAACACTGAGCTGGAGAAGTGAAAAATGAAAATTAACACCAGTTATTAAAATGATTGGATTTGCAGACAGCTAATTAAAAGATGTCAGAACGGAGGCCCGGCCAAGGACCAGTAGATGCTAATGAGAACCAATAAGCTTGTGCGCTGTAATTTCCAGCCTAATGAGGATGGTTTAAATGTAAAGTTTGGTGGAGGGAAGACTGGGGGAGGGGAGGGTAGCAATCACAGCCGCCATTGTAATCTTTCTCATTATCCCCATTAAGAGCCATGTTTTACAACCTCAGCAAAACCGCAGACCTACCAGCGAGGGGTGTGAAATTCAATTACCCTAAAGGCTTTTTAAAAAACAATAAAAACATTTTATTATTAGTCAATTAGCAGAAACGGTTAATGTCTGAAGGTCACCCACCCTTGTCTTGTTTCATGAGAAGCCCTTACACAAAGTAACTGGAGCTGTACATTTTAAAAATCAAAGCTTTCCATCAACCGCAGCATACCGCTGACCAGTGCGGAGGTTCAGATAGGAGTGTGGTCAGTTGGGACCGGAGCTGGAGTCCAGGCATAGTGACCATCTCTGTGGGTCAACTGAATGTTGATTGAATACTCTGTGGACCCGATAAAGGGCTCTGTGTGATATTCATATTCTATTTATTAATTCAAAATTATGGTTCCAGGGCAGTTCATGGTTTAGATGTGTAGCTGTAGGAAAAACCTTTCATTGGTAGCAAGTTGTACAAAAGGTTTCGAACATCTTCCTTGACGCTTCTTTGAAGAAAGCCAGAAGCAGTTCTTCTACGACAGAGGTGTGTGGCATGTGGAGACTAACGTCTCTACTCTACTGTTTATTACACTAAATAATTATAATAATATTAAAAATACTTCTACTAATAATAATAATACTAATAATTAAAACAGACAGAACAAGAACAATTATATTACTAATAATACTAACAACAACAACAACAACAATAATAATAATAATAATAATAAAACAACAATTCTGGCAGAATAAGAACAATAATAATAATTGGTTGTGGTTAATAATTGGGAGTGCTTTGATGTGAAATCTTTGATATGAAATAATAGTTATTACACAATGTCTAATGCCTGCGACACTATTTTTCAAATCCAGGTTTTTTTTTCTTTCCAGATTTACTGCCATTTAACCATCATTCAGCATTATGTATAAACTCTGTCATTCAATTGCAGTTCACCACTTGTGCAGTTCTGGTGTGCAGTTCACCACTTCCCCACCTTTTATGACATCACTCCAAAGTCCTGTATAGTTAGGGGGTCTTGTTACAATTTGTTCCCACCATTGCAGGACGAGACACAAAAGAGAGATAGACAACAGGTAAACCCAAATTTGAGGTGTCATCATTTATTACTAGGGTAATGGTTATTAAGGACTTAGACCTCCATACATCATTGCACCTCATTCATTTACACAAGGGTGTTTATTATTGTAATTAAGCATAATTTATCATCAATAATGAGCCCGATTAAAAATAAAGCAGCCTAAATGCTGAACTTGAATGCCAGGTAATGTGCGAGTTCAGTAGAAGATTAATTTCCTGCTAAATATTTCAGCAAAGCTCACAAACTTAGCGCACATGTCATGCACACGTCTTCAAGAAGACTACATTCGGCATTAAGGTAATGAGCGTCACATGTTTTCATTGTTCTGTAATTGTTTGCACTAATTGTCTGACTGTAATTATTATGACACTGATTGACAACCATATGATTGAGACTTCTTCTCGATTCCATGCTCACTATTATTGACTTAAATGGGTCGTTACATTTTATGCATGCATAACAACACAGTTTTTGATATAACCACCTTCACTGTTTATCCCATCCACACATTAAATCTTGCCCCAGGACTGTCACAAATCAAGCCTGAACACATGGTACCGAACCCTGAGGTAGAGATGACAGCAAATTAACACGCAGTAGCAGTAGCTAGTCAAATATCAAACTTAATAGTTGATATATATAAGATTCCTGATAAGTTTCTATACAGGGCTCTGACTACCAATGTTCTGTATTTTTGAGAAAGATTTAATGTGGTGGTCAAAAGTCTGGATTTTTTTTTCTCATTTGAACCTGGAAATGAACAACAAAGTGCTTTAAGTGTTTTGGTTACATAAATCTACACAAATCATAAGTGGACCTCAAACACAGAAAAAATGTAGCATAAAGGGCCTTTAATAGTCATGTGATTACTGGAGAAGTATTTGCTCTGTGTTGTGAGCTTGGTTGATGTATAGCATTTCTCATGACCTCTGCAAGTCAATCCTGTAACTTTGCATTTTAGTCCCTGATGGTAAATTGAAAAAGGCCAGTGAGCGACATATTTCACCTGGCATGTCAGCTGGTCTCACGCCCCTTACAAATTGCTCAAGAACGCAGTTCCATCTTTCCACGGTCAAGCAGTTGATAACCAACAATGACAAAATTAACTAAGCCAGGCAGTTTGGATGCAGGCATGGGTTTTCCGATTTTCCCTTGGCCTCACTTTTTGACCTCACTCAGCAAAAGTCTCCTTGAAAGTTGAATTCTGGCCTAAGCGGGGCACCTAAGCAATGCATAAATGTTTTATGTAATGTGGAGCTTGTTAAAGAGATTTCCCAGCTTATTGACAGTGATGTGAGCTGGAGGTTTGCGGAGATGACGTTTCAGGGGGTGCCACACCACCACACCAAACCAATTAGAGAACTATTTTCTCGGACAGGTCAGGCATTTGCGTCCCGGTGGACGGGCGCACAGTTTAACATCCTGATTAAGCTGACGTGGATGTCCCCTGTACCATCTTAGAATGACAGGCAAGGCCTCGTCACAGAGGATACTACAATCAGGCAAATCACTTGGCCTGTCCGAGCCCATGTTGACTAACCCAGGCACCACGAGCCGACCACATTTTCCGAGTGAACTGCTCCGAAAAGGAGTAATTGCTTCATGGAGGTAGCAGGACATGACAGGCCATTTGTCGTAGAGAGATGCAAAGAGAAGACAAGAGGTTCAGTGCAAGGAAACACGCTTCAAAAGGCGCCATGGTACCAGGTTGATTAAAGCAGATTTTAATGCAGTGGGATATAATCTGCTTCAATATGTAGCAACTTACAACAAATGTGGGATGACTTATGTGGACCTCAACTGTACAATGTAATTAGTGCTTGGATCCAAAGTTCAGTCACTGGCTCTAATGTAATTATGTGTAGTACATAGGCTTTTAAATGGTCTGAATCTGTGAAGTACATCTGCCACATTACTCCATGTTTGCCACACAAAGGACAGGCGAGTTCAAACAGTCCTGACAGTCAACAGTCTTACTTAGAAAACTACCCACCTTTCTACAGACCTCACGAGCTGCAAGCATGCGTTCTCCACAAATGCAAAACGACAGTGGTTCACGGCAGGGATGGCTGCACCTTTGCATGCCATGACGAGTGCAAACATTGTAAAAAGAGGGGTACAAAATACATGCGACATCACATAAATCGCGACAAAGCGCCCCGGAATGGTAAGCAGCACGGCAGAGACAATAAAAAGTGCAACAGATTTAAAGGCTGTAAAATGAAATAAGGGCTCGGGCAGACGAGGCTGAAGCAAATCTGCTGCTAAACAAGGCAGGCCTGGCCTCCCAGCTGTGAAGGTGACTGGAGGGGGGGCTCTGTGCAGAACAAGGTCTTTTGATTAATCACACAGTATTTACAGGCTCGGGTTTAATCACAGATCAGAGGAGCACGCAGCTACATCACACAGAGGCCCAGGAATTTACACAGCGCTCTTAACCCCCAGGAGTCCCCCCAGGCTGGACACCCTAAAGCACCCACAAGAGCGGACCAACACAGCTGTACACTTTTACCTGCTATAAAGGAACATTTCTTTGGATATCATTATGTAAATGTTCTCTAAATATTAGTAACATAACATCTTAACATTTTGTTAATGGAACATTAGAATACAAAAACAAGGAATTGACAAAACCCCATAACAGCATTATTGGAAATAAGTTAACAGCACAATAGAATGACATCCAATAAGCTGTTTGATATCTTGCAGCTTACTTAACTTTGGTTGCTGTTTTCAGACTATCAACATTTGGTCAAACTGTCTTTAGGACACATGCGGTTATTAACGGTTCTAAATGAATTGTATTCTGATTTGTTACTGTACATTGTACCCGCACTTCTGGCATTTGTAACGTAATTATAAATGCTAGCAAAAGAAACAACTTCATACAAATGCTTCGAAATGTTTAAAAATGACTTTTTAAGAATATCTTTGAAAGATATAAACGTCCTCCTTTTTTCCTTCGTGATATAAATGATTTTGTTCCAATAGAAAAGTTTTTAAGAAGCAAGGACACATCACCAAACAGGCAATTCAATTAATGTCTGAATCCAACCATAGACACAATCAAGTTAAATGCCAATTTTACATAGTTTACAACAAAAAGTAGTAATTAAATTAATAAAGCCTTTTTAATTTAAAAAAGGCTATTTTCTAGGCTATATAAATACAGTGATTTAGGTAAACTCTACTTTAATCAACATTGTTCACATTCAGGTATATACATTAGTGACAGTTTGGATGCTTTCGAACAAAAGCTCTTTTCCAATTGTCTCAACGCATTGTCTCAATGCTGCCTAGCATACAGTTGATTTTATATTTATTTTTTTCCAGGCTGGAGCTGTGGTGTGTTATGAGGGCTGTCCTGCTGCTCGGTGGTGAGTGTGACACAGACGCAGGCTGAGAGGTGGGCTGGCTGAGCCACGATGTCGGGCGCGTCACTTCACCAACCTGCGTCTGCCTGGGCAAAATGTCACTCCCCAGGGGTCTGTCCTCGTACACAGGTTACAGCCTTCTCCCAGACACTGCTAAACACAATACACCACAACACAGGCTGACACACACACACACACACACACACACAAACACACACACACGCACAAACACTGTTTGGAAGATCATCTTCCTAACATTATACCAGCTTCTTTTTTTTTAATGGGATAGGTTTATTTTATATACTGTGTTATATATTTAGTTTATATACTGTGTAAAAGAGCTGGGCACTGATTGACACAATTTATCTTAGCATTAAGAGTGTTTGGAATGAGAAAAAATACAACAAAAGGCATTAAAATGTTAATGCAAAAATTATATCTTGTGATCATGAGCCCACATAATTTAAACGAACACTTTGATCATACATGATGAAGTTGCTGACAGGGAATGGAAGCTAGTAGACACAATAACGTTAGTCAGTGACTGCTGATATTTGGTCATTGTTACCACCATTGAATAGTTAGTTTATCTTAATGTTTATTTGAATATCTTTTCTATTTTTGTTGATTGCTTAACTTTAGTCTTTGTGCAATATAATAAATCAAAGTAAATAGAAAATCAGTCTCAAGCATTTTGAGGGCACATTTTACTAGGCACTACTTTTTACTAGGTATAACTGTATATGTGACAAATAAAACATGTCTGCATCCATCTCGAATTTTATCTAAGAATTGCCTTGGGTACTGGGTGATGAATAGCTTATCAAGATTTTAAATAGAATTTTCGCAGGTGTCAAAAACATGTATACAGTACTGTATGCATCTATAAATCGGTGCATAATTTCCTTAATGTTTTTCTATGTTGTATACACTTTTCATATGTAAAAAACTTTCTGCACACTGCTCCTCCCCTTATTTGACACTCCAGCCAGACAGGGACTTCTGAAGGAGTTTGTTAGAGTTGCAGATAGTGGATGGAACTAGATTTAGATCTCCATGTCCAAGGTGGATGACCATTGGTCTAGAGAATACAGCCTGCCATTAGCATTGCCTGTAGCTATCAAGTATTGAGTCATGAGTCATCAAGTAAAGCCCTACACTTGATGTAGGCTTGATTTCCACACAGAGTGAAATGAAAGGCAACCAACAAACTAGACAATGCAAGGATAAAGGTGGAGAGGCCATGTCCATCTAAGATCAGTGTACATGGCTTGAGCAATGTTTCCGCTAACGGATGCATGTCAGAGATAGAATCTGTCACAGCAAAGGTTGGCATGGTTTTTGATGCATAACGGACACAATTGATTACTAGACAAAAGTGCATCCTAGGTGATATATGATAAGAAAATGTGTTATTGATGCAAAACTATGTTTTCTTAGGCATACCCAGAGGGGAAGCCTCAGGGCCCAATAAGTTCTGTTAACATTTAACCAATCAGTGACAACCTAACAAGAGGGTTTGTGTCAGATAGTACAGCGCAGGACTGTTACAAGCACCGGATACAATACTGAATCTCTTTTAAAAGCCTCAGATATTTGTATTATCTAGAATGGTAAAAAACAAAATATGAATGTGCAATGCCATCAGCTTAGAAATAACAGTAGAATTTCATTGGTATGCTAGAAGAAGGTATTCTACAGGTATTTTTCCCTCATTTATGGACCATGTTTTTATATTTAGGGGTCAAATTGAAGACTCAAATAGTCATGGTTTGCCACTGAGTACATCAGTCCTTAAGAAAAAGGATTGAAACTTTCAAACAGGAAAAAAGAAAATATTGACCAACATTTTAATTTCCACGGGGAGGATATAAACTAGGCTAATTTTTACAGTTGAGGTGAAGGTCACAGTAATGTTTACTGACCTTGGAACATACTGGCCTGCTGGATTTGCATGTGACTAAAATCACAGATAAATGTCTACAACAATAATATTTTACCTGCTTGTGTACTATTAATCCTGTCTGATTAGACTCAGGCCTGTATTTGAAATTTCAATCATAACACCTCATTTCAAAATCATGAAAAAAAAACAACTATGCCACGTTTAGTGAGATTGATCCATTTGCATCGGCAACATTTCCATTCAAACTATGGAGATGACTTGGTAAATTGTTGCTCCATTAGCTGTGAGCATTTTTGTCGTTCGCACTGTCTGGGAGATATTCTCTCAAAATGACGAGCCACATTAGGAGCAAAGAGGGAGAGTAATTTATATGTCACATCCCTTTAGCCTGACCTTAACCATGATCACAAAGACTCTCCAGCCTTCTCCAGTAAAATTTAATCACATTTGCCTTGTTTTAATGGCATCTCTCAAGCCGCTGCCAAGAATTTGCGAGATTCCAGCAAAGTTGCCCGTGCCGGCGGAGAGAATGTGATTTCAGGGAGTGTGTCAATACTTACATCAGCCCTGTGGCTCTGGCCCTGCTGCTGTTGACATTGCAGCAGTGTGACGGAGGCAAAGTTGACATGCTCTTTGGCAGCAGGCCACACATCGCAAACATGGCCACCCCATACATCGCCTATAGACATGCATGCATGAGGAAGTGAGAAAGCTCTGGCTGAAGAGCATGGAAACACTGCTCTCTGCAAGATGATCACACAAAAAAAAAAACTCAAACTCTAGGCAATGGCACCTCTGTGCTTGGAAGAGTAATAAAATGTTTATTAGTTTAATAATGCAGGATCTGAGTGAGCTCATTACGGTGGATTGTTGACAAATGCATGGTTACATCAGTGTTTTGCCACAGAACACCACACATGGTCTAATGTATTTTTGTCAAGCCTCTAAAAAAAAAGCATTAAAGCCTAAACATTAAATCCAACGTCATTTGTTTTCAAATCCCTTAACTCATCTGCTGTCACTGAGAGTAAAACTTAATTCATCAACTATTTTCTTTTTAGTATTATTAGTAACCTAGTGCTGTTGTGAAGAACCTATATATACTTTTTTGCCCTTCCTAATTTTTGTATCACTACTACATTATTGCATAATTATTATTACATTATTACACTATTTTTACACTATATTGTTACATTGTTATATACCGTGTAATGCTAAGGCCCTAGATCTAACTTTCTCTATGTCCTCAGAAAATACCTCAGTGTCTCCCTCAGAAGTATATTAAAATATTCACAGATCTAATCCCACGCATTGCACTGAAACATGAAGCTGTGTAAAAACGGCTGGCAAACAAATCACTTCCTGGTTAAACCATGTTCTGGGCAGATTCTGTCAAGTTCTTTGCCTTTTAACAAATTTTTGCTCTGAGCCTTGCAATGTAAATGCTTTAAAACACTTTGACATAACATGGGTAGTCCAGGGGCGCCAGGCACTTGAATAATGAATTGGCAATATGTTGCAGAACAGCTGTCTACTCACCAGAAATGTGAGTGTGTGCTTCAGTGGTGGGACATCTTAATACATTCTCACGAACAAACCTCACAATTATTACAAATAATCCAGCAGGTCCCTGACTGTGGGGGATCAAGTGAAATACACAAGGTTCTGTGAATGGCATTTGTTTTCCTATAAGCATCCATTATGCTGTAATCTCTGCTCATCCTGGCCCGTGTTGTCTCCGTCTACACGACTTCATCTTTAATTCAGAGCCTGTGTATTTCTTTATGATTGCAACATCTGCTTGATCCCTGCGCCAGCTCACCCTGTCACTCAACCTGTGTTCAATAATTTCTGCCACGACCCCTCGGAGGCCATGACGCCACCGGTTTTCCAACTTTTGCTTTAAGACGGGAGTGGAGAAAGACAGATGGTAAAAACCATCCCTGCACAAATGGCAAGCATTTGTATTTGAACATATAAATCCTATAAATATATTAGTATATATATTTTATTATATATACTAACTGGTATGGTTGTTAACATGTGTAAACAGAGTAAATAGTGCATCAGATTTGTTATGCTCAGCCTATTTAAAGTGGAATTATTAGCAGCATAATTTACCTGCACTACTTTGAGATGGTTTTAGTCAATTATGACAAGATTTGTATCACACAATAGCATGTTTTTTCAGCCAACTTAACACTCTTTATAGCTATTAAATGCCTATTTGTATCTGTAATCCCAAAACAGGTAAGTGTTTTTTCTACTACAAAGATGTGTGTTTTCTGCTACTATGCAAACAGCTCCTCTATTCATTGAGGTATACAAAAATAATGAATACGAACTGAACAAAATAATGAAATTTGAGTTTCATGATGAACATCATGTATGAATAACTGACTACAGAACTGTGAAACACAAATGGTCAGAGATATACACCCTTCATAACAATGATACAAAATGTTATAGTTTTCCCAATATAATCTGCAATGGGTGTATTTAACTCGGTTTATGTGCCTTGGTGCTAATACAGAGAGAGTTATAGAGCTGCTTTGCTTTACACCGTGTGATTCTGCCACAGATGAGGTGATGGAAGCCGTTCTGGCCACAGTCAGAGGGGATTGTGGTCCACTGTCTGTAAACAGATGCTGCCCAGTGACAAACCTTAAAGGACAAGGCAAAGGGGCCAGATGTTGGGCTGACCTCTGGTTCTCTGGACCCACTGACGGTCAGTGATGGCGATGAGGCTTGGCAGCCGCTAGTGATCTAGTGGCACCCAAAGCAGAAGGTAAAGAAATTTCCATTTTCCACCCCCTTCTTTTTTCTCCTTCAAAAATGGCTGCAGCGAGGCTGCTGGTCAGTGGTGCTGACGCTTGTCAGAGTTGTGGAATTCAGCACAAACCCCTGCCAGAAGCCATCACGTCAAAGCCTAGTTAGCCGAACGAACAAGAACAACTGCAGGCCCTGCCACTCTGAATTGTTCTCAAATCCAACAGCTGTTTCTTGAGCGAATGCAGATGCAGAATAATGATAATAATGGCTACTTACAGCTCTCACACCGAAGTAAACAAGTCACAAGAGCATGTCTGAGAAGTATATCTTAACTCCATGACTGTCTCTTCAAAAACTTCAAAAGTAAGAACTATGACCAGTGAAGTGACAATGACTCTAGGGCACTTTTTTATTGTGTGATCGTCTGACCGATGATGAAATTTCTAAGCTACGAAAACACAGCTAGCTGAAAAAAGCACACCTGTCAAACACTGTAAAAACTATGTTGTTACATGAGCAAATATTGTTGGACATTTTATAAATACCTTGGCTAGACCTCTTGGTCATGGAATCTCAAAACAGCAATTATTTGGTGTTCCTGGAATGCACTGATCAGTACCCACTAAAAATGGTCCATGGAATCAATACCAGTGAACCAGGTGCAATGTCTTGGGTGACCGAGGCTGTTTAACTGGAGTGGAGAGTGAAAGCTGTCCATCCTATCCACAAAGAGCTAATGTAGCAACAATTGCAAACTGCTGAATGTGGAGCTTCAGACCAGTCAGAGTGCCCATACTGACCCCTATCTGTTGTTGAAAATGCCTACAATAGGAAGGCGCCGTGTTTTAGCTGGACCACTGAACAAGAGAATAGGTGACCTGGTCTTAAGAACTGATTTTTTGTTTACATTGTGTGGACGACTGGGTGTGTTTTTCACTTACCTGAGAAAGAGATGGCACCAGGACGCACTATGAGAAGAAGACAACCTGACAAAGACAATGCAATCCTCTTAAGACTATTCTGCTTGGAAACCTGGCATTCCTCTAGATGTTACTTTACCATGCACCGCCTACCTAAACACTTCTGCAGACCAAGTATAGCCTCTTATGGGAACATTATTCCCTGATGGTAGTGGATACTTTCAGAAGGATAATGTGCTCCGTCATGCTGACATTGTTCAGGAACAGTTTGAGGAACCTGAGAGTTGTTGACAAGGTTTTGGTTTGGCCTCCAAATTCTCCAGATCTCAATCTGATCAAGCATCTGTGATGTATGCTTCACAAACTGTTTTGGTGAAGACACCACTGCACAACAGTTGTTTTGGCAGAATGAGTGGAAACAATATTTTAATTATGGCTGGTCAGTGTGTATGCCTACATGTATTAATAATTATGTAAAAATCATAACCAACAACCTTAACCTTAACTTTCACCCGCGAAACCAAAAAACAAGTGCTTTCCCCCTTTCAGTCTTAAAAAATGAAACATTTAAGTTACAGATTCACAATTATGTAGAGAATTGCTTAAAATAGGAGCTATTGTGAAAAACAAACTAAGGCCCAAGAGAAGTGCATAAAGCTGCTTCTAACAATAAATCTAGAAAGAGAGAGAGGATGCATGGATTAGGTCACATCTCTCCCAAGTATAAATGCATGTCTTCTCCCATCTCTTCATCTTGTTAAGCCGTCCAAATCAGCATTCCTCCTCTTTTAATTTGGCATGTAAAATCCCTGGCATTTTGACTGTGCGCATCTTGGCTCTTAACACCCCAGTCAAAACTGTCTTTGTGCAAGAACTGAGGCCTGTGGCGGTTTCCGTGGTGATGGATGAATTTGGAGACGTGTGTGTGTGTGTGTGTGTGTGTGTGTGTGTGTGTGTGTGTGTGTGTGTGTGTGTGTGTGGAGAGAGAGAAAGGCCTGGAGTGGTGCATGGTGACAAGATTCCCTCTCTAGTGTGAAGTGCAGCATGGGTTTTGGCTCTAAGCTTTAGCCAGGCTAGCTTCTGCAGCAAAGCTATCGGTCATCTGCCAACAGATCAATCTGAGACCCATCACACCCAACAGCCCTATCAATATCAGTGACATGACATACTCGTAGTGATGCACACACACGTTTTGTTTATTAATTATATACATACATATTCACATATATACACACACATACATACATAATATATATATATATATATACATACATATATATATATATTTATATATTTTATAGATAGATAGAAAACAGATAATGAATCTTTTGTATACATTGTCTAGTGTAAAAAAGTTAATATTATTCAACATTTTTAGATCATGTTGAGGTTGTGTTGCTATGATTTATAGTGATATGTATGGATTATATGAGTAACTAACTGCAGTATACCTGCAGTATGCTTATACGTGTGTATATAGGATAGTCTGGATAGATTTTCTCTATTACCTCTTCTTATTTTTGATCTAATATATAAAAATACTTACAGTATATGACAGAATTGCGGGTATTTCTATACTGTTTTCTCTCGTGGTTAACAGAGTCTTGCCAGGAGAATTCTGCACTTTTTTGAGTATAGGTCAGCTGCCCGAGGCTGAGACTGTGTGTGTGTGTGTGTGTGTGTGTGTGTGTGTGTGTGAGAGAGATAGAGAGAGTTACAGTCTGAGCACCTCCCAACAGGCTGTGCTTAGATGTCTCATCCACAGAGAACTGTGAACACACACCCCGCAGGCACTGCAAACAGGGAAGGATATATTCAGGAATTGTTTCACAGCCGTGAAAAGGAAATGGGGCAATTTCATTTATACATAAGCACCAAAAGTAGGCCCAAAAGCTTGTTGGCCGATGACAGTGCGTTAGCCCTGATTTCTCATCTCTATTTGATCAATTCTGTCTTTGTCTTGTAGTAAATATGACTGCAGCAACAGAAAATGATGTTATAAATCTGCACCATGTCACAGAAGCTGAAAAAACGGTTTAATCCAGACTAATCCATGGAGAAAGATCTCACAAACACGATGGCACCTTCTTGTCGGTGTGAATAATGCCAAGTTAACATGCCATGCAGTATCCGATCTAGAAGAAAAATCTTAAATAGCACCAAGTACAATTTATCTGTCTAGGAGCCTTTGGGTATTTAAATCTATTAAAGCTTGCTGTCAGTCCCATCGCTTCCACAAGTGGGAAATCTAATCAGATGCATTTTCCCCCTCTTGAGTATAAATATAACTTTTCTATCTTTCTGTGCATAGAAAAATTGGTGGGTTTTATATCTGCGCTATACACATTCGGGCACTTCACCTGGAGAAATATTGTCAGGCACGGCAGCAGAAGTCCAGCACTTGTCATAACCTGTGAGTGTCAAGCGTGTCACAGCGAGTAACAAAATGACAGCTCAGAATGTCTGCAAAGATGAGGCCCCAGGAAAGAAACGTACACACGCCCTGGAAAACTCAGGCTTCAGAAGTGTATCAAAGTGACTTCTGTCAACGCCAAGACACAAGCTAGAGAAAGAGCTGTTCATTTCTACAATTCACTAAAGTTGTACATATTGGGGGGGTGGGATGGTTGAAAAATATTTTTGAAATATGGGTATGCAATCTTGTTTTGTGCTGAGACCATCTTTAAAAGATGGTGTAAAATCTGTGTCTATTTGAATGAAACATTTACAAGGCCTGCACGACAACAGGAATCCTTGACAGAACTCAGTTCTGTGGATTATGGCTTTATGGGGGTTAGCAAGGTACATTTAGATTCAAATTGAGGTGAGTTTACTCCAGCAAACTGTATAATACCCAAATAGGAATTCCACAGAGTTTTGTGTATTATTAAATGGTTATGATGTAAAGAAAGTCAGAAAAATGTGCTAGAAAAACGTATCGAAGTAAACAGTCGTCATAGGATAGGACTTCGGAGATATTTAATGATTTAATAAGATCACTCACAGAAAGGTCTTTAACTCAAAATGGTTATAATATGCTTGAGACATTGTTTTGTGATGCACTTGAGAAGATTTTGGGCTAAAATGTATTTTTGTTTAAATATTCAGGTTACAAAAACAACATGCTGGGCCAAAGCAGAGACCGCGAGACCGTGACGATATCCTTGCGTTACTAAAAGCTGTGCCTGTGAAGAAAACGGAAAGAAATTCAGTTCGCATGAAAGGCCAAACAACCCTCTGTTTCTCAATCTCTGTGTTTCTCTCTCTGTATTTCTCTCTCTCGTGCGATTTCTCTCTCGTGACTTTTCAGGAGCACGCGTCTCTCTATCTTCCTCTGTATCTCTCTCTCTTGTTCTGGAGTGCACGGATCCGGAGCGTGTGTCTCTCTCTCTCCCCCATTCGTGACTTTTCAGCAGCACGCGTCTCTCTATATTGTTCTGTATCTCTCTGTATCTGTCTCGCACGGATCCCCCCTCTCTCTCTCTCTCTCTCTCTCTCTCTCACACACACACACATTCTTGACTTTTCCAGAGGACGCGTCTCTCTTTCTCTGTATCTCTCTCACTTTCTCTGTATCTCCCTCTCTCTCTCTCGTGACTTTTCCGTATTTAAACCTCGGATTTATCTGTACATTTTCTTTAAGAGTGATGTATTAAACTGTTTAAAATGAAATAAAAGTGTTCTGGGAGCACATCTGGGGGCATATTTAGGGTTAACACTATTAAAATTGGCATTTTAAGGCATTTCTTGACCAAAACACAAC
>JBBPDH010000001.1:7445330-7465943 GCA_037974565.1 Clupeocharax schoutedeni
ACTGTAATCCAGTCTGGTGCGTGCAGTCTGCGGTTGTTGATGACGTCATCACTGTTTCGGTCAAGTTAAAAAAATATATTTCTGCCGATACCGAAAATGCATTTTTGCATTTTGCAAAATGTAAGAGTAATCACTGATCATCCGATGGGGAGTTGTATTGTAGTGACCCGACGATTAAAGCAGAGCTGAACGGCCTAATTAAAATAACGTTATAAAAATATAGAGCTTAATATAGGGCAAAACAAGAGAAAAAACAAGCTTTATTAACCATCTCAAGGCAGCTTTCTTTGTGTTCTCTGGGCATTTGTACAATTTGTACAAATTGTACAAAATAATCATTTGTACAATTATATTTTATATGCAACTGCAGCAGAAATTAAGTTCATATTTATGTTTTTAATAATCTTAATAATTTAGCTCTAAAATACATGAAGCTGTAATATTGTGGAGGATGTCTGCTGTTTCCATGAATTTTCTGGGGTTTTGGCAACAATTATTAGAATTTTTTTTTAATTCAGCTTAATACATTGCCCTTAACAAAAATGTATACAGGGATGTATACATATACAGGGACTGGAAATCTGTATGTTCTGATAAAGTCGGGTGCGCGGCTATCGGGACTTTTCCAGAATGCACAGATTGCTAGTCGGCTCTGCTTTAACCGCTTTATCAGTTTCCGTGTTGATGTGGAGATTTCCGCATCAAACTATCTGTTTGGTTTTCATTAAAAAATCCATGTGTGACTGGATCCGTGACTCCTGATCCGCGTAAAACTGGGGGTTCTGAAATCAAAGAATAACTGAAGCGACATCCCCTCTACAGCGCTTACTGAATTACAAAGTCATTAATATGGAACTATGTTTTAATAAAAGATTATTGTTCTTTAAAATATACATATAAAGTAACTCCGTTCAATAAGTCACCAATAAAGTAAAGGAGAGCATCATTCTTCTAATTCTACTCTCCTGGCTCTATATTAGCACTATATTTGCACTCTCATAAGGACAACAAAGGCTATTTTCTTTGAAGACTACAAGCAAATCTAATTGAATTGGTAATATGGTAGCAGCCTTTCATCACTCATATTCAGATCTCACGCAGAGTAAAAGAGGCAGTAAGCATGGAAAGGCTGTATTACCTAAGAAGGCTGAATAAGTGAACGACCCATTTGCCCCCACTGCTGCTATGAGATACGGCAGAATTTCAGGCGAGGATAAAAAAAATCAGAGGCTTAAAGCAAAGTAAGGGTAAGGCAATGAAAATATGTTTTTGTCCCAAGGCCAGAGCATGTCCTGCACTGAGGGCTACTTGTAATTTTAGTGTTAGCTGGTGTAGCAAAATCATCCATGCATTACTATTGGCCCCGAAGTTAGAAACAGGCTTTTTGGCTCCTGTCAAGTGAACTTATCATACATGGGCACATACACACGCACACACACAAACACATACAGTCTCACTGCATGCTTACAGATTATAAGATGCTTGTACACACATATATACATTTCACTAGTGTTGCCAACTCCATCTGACAGCAATCTTTTTCCGCATGTAGATGTTAATCTGGCACATTTCTCTGAATGTATAGAAGTATCAATTTCTAGATGCTCCTCATTAGTTTATTTCTTGTGGTCTCCTTCTCAGCCAATGGAAATAGCTAGCTAGCTTAGCTAATCTGATCTGGTATATAAAATACAGAGTTCCCAGTAGGAGAAAAGTGTAGTGGTGGTGATACCTAATGACCTAATCAATTATATGCAACCCAATCATGTGTGAACCACTATAATATAAATACATTAGTAATACATTGATATATAGCTCAAGCAGAGATATTCTGGGCTAACCAACCCTGGGCTAATGAAGCATTTGTTAATGAAGCGCAAGTTAATAAGTCATTAGCTAACCAAGTATAGGCCAAACAACCACAGGCAAAAGAGGCAGCATTAAACAAGTATACAAACATTGCTACAGCTTCATACAGTCCACATATGAAAGGCAATTTGTTAAAACAATGAAATTTTGATATATACATTTCTCGATGGGAAAAAATTTAGGAAAATGCAAGATATGAGCCCTTGAGAATGTTGAAAATGTAATAATATCTCAGTGAATGGCCTGTCACAACGTTGGCCATTCAAGTATCTTTTCTCCTTCTTTCTGTGGTCTACTGGAACCCTGCACTGAGTCCTGCTATCATGATTAATAAAGAACAGACCACCCTGGGGAGAGGAACACTCAGGCTTCATAAAGACACTGCCAGAGCAGTCGCTTAAAGAGCCCACATGCAAAGTTCAACAACTGTGAAAGAACTATTAAAAAGGACACACAAAGCGGTGACCTTGACTGACAAGTGCTCTTCATTTTGGCAATAAACAGCAGTGGGGCTGATAAGTGTTCATTGGCGCAGAGAATAATTACCTATCTGTCAGCTTGGCTGCAGCGTGTGAAGTAGTATAAATGGAACATACATAATGTACAGCAATAATACCGCACACATAGAACGTAATGTATTATCATTATTCTTGGGCTGAAGGCTTTTCTTCCGCCCCTCTTTCTCTCTCACTCTCTCTCACTGGCTGCCATCTCTGGGTAAATGCCTCCCGGCCACGATAATTTCGGTCTAATCTCTGTTCCGTATTATAATTTTCATAGCCCAAACGACAGCGGAGAATCGATGCGTTTCTATCAATGGCTAAACAGAACACAGAGCCATAACTGGATGCTTTATATAGCTGTAATATGACCCACTCTCAGAGCCTCTATCAATTTATGATAAGAGCAAGATAAGCAGTAAATTCGTGTCTGGCTGGCTGTCTCACCACAATGTCATGAGATGACCTGGGACAAGGCGTGGACACACAGGGCCAAAGGACAGGGGCTTGCCCGGGGGGTATGGTTCTTTACTCATGTGTTCAAGTAACATTTTGATGGGTTTGTGATTTAATGAGTATATTTTTATTTATTACATTTTTACTCAATTTTCTCCTTCATTTCATTCTTGTGGCCAGCTCCCACCCACGAGTCGGGTCACTCCAGTCACATGAAGCTAACTGCCTTGAAAAAAACATTATAGCAATGTTCCAGCATTTAGTGTAAAGTGGCTGATAGAGGCTGAGAGAGTAGATTTTTAGAAGAAACAGGTGTCTATACATTTTGGGACAAAACCTTCACTTTTACTTGTGGCTTTATTATACAACACACTTCAGGAATAGATTATTATTATTATTATTATTATTATCAGTAGTAGTAGTAGTAGTCATATTAGTAGCAGTAGGATTATTTCAATTACTAGTACAATTTTGTTTAGCTTACACAAATCTCTGGTTCTTGTAAAGCTTAATTTGTTTGATATTACATGTGTTGTTATATCTAAAGCAGTAGTACTGCAGGCTGCCTGGCAAAAAAACGAACTATGTATGGGTGCTTTGTCACTGGGTCATTTACATCTAACCACATTAACTCAGAGTGCCCGAGGGAAAACAGTAAATATGTGGACCAGTGATACTCAATGCAGCTTCTTTTTCTCATTTTTGACATCATTTTCTGGTCAGAGATTATTTTACACAGCAGTTTTGTGGCAATGGTTTGTTTGAAAACTTGCCAAATTGTCTAATATGGAGTATGCCTTAAGTCATGGGCATCATAATTAGGATGGGCAGCCACAAAGAGGATGGGCAGCCACAGTGCTGTGAAACAGCTGCCCCATGCCTTTCCCAGTCACAGGTGTGCCCAAGAATCCTCAAGGTCCCCTGAATAACCAAACCATTGTTTAGTATTGTGCTTTTGAAAGGTGAGACATGAGGATACACCTCCTAATTCAAGCTAAAACCTTAAACGTGACCCTGTTATCACTGTTCACAACACTGGAAAAGCAGGAAAGTAGTGGTTCTGTAATTGTGGACTGCAGTGTTGGCATGAAGGTCACAAGGAACCTGGGTCTCTCAGAATACTTTAAAAGTGCATTTGTATTAACAATGTGAGCTGTATTAAAGTAATGTGATTGTACTCAAACCATTGTTTTTGTTGCTTGTCACAAGCTATATGTGATATAGACTATGAGTACAAAATGCTCAGCTGCAAATTTGTCACTTGCAAATATAAGAGCGCATAAAACAAATTTAAGGCACACATGTAGTGTCCAAAAACATGAAAAATGATGAAAAATATTTCTGTTTTAATGATGTAGGTAGGTAAAAGCTGAATGGTACCATTGTATGCTTCAGTGTTTGTTGATTAAACAAACAATATATTTATAAAATGCAGGCTAAAGCACTTTTAGAGCACTTATATAGAAAACAGAATTCATGAATCACATAAAAAAATGAATGGAAAAGGCCTATTTGGATCAAGTACATTCAGTGCATTACTGTTTTCAATGTAATGTTACCTTTTATGCTACATCTTACTAGTCACTTATTGTGATGTAGAATATGTGTGCACTGGATATTTTCCACTGTTCAGACTACAACAGGACTACAAGATGATGCTACAAGCACTTATTCAACCCATATACCAGTTTGCATCTAATAACAACTGACCATGTTTGGCTAATTACTTTCTACTGTAACTGTAACTTGCAAGTGTTAAACATATTTGTTAATGTTCATGATAATGATCTTATGTTTTGGTTCAAATTTGTAAGAACAAAGTCAAAAGACATTGTGTGTCTTAATATGTGGACACAGATAGTTTTTAGCTAATTCAGTATTACTCCTACCCAGATGCATTATCATGGAGCCTGAGTGAGTGAGTCCTGCTGTACCATGTCTTTCCAACACCACTTTGAATGATATGTAGGCTTTAGAAGTGGAGTAAAATAATTATGCAGCTTTTGCTTTCAAAACAACTGCCTACGTTTCAAAATCTGAGCTGGAACGCCACTCCGTTCCTGACTTCTTCACCCCGTTGATGTAATTATAATTTTTATCTCCTTTCTATCAGCATCGGCCATAAAATATTCACATTGGTCTAGGCCCTGACAAAGATCCCCCGTAGTGCAATAGCAATAAAAACACAGACAGAAGTGATCACATTCAAAGGCTGTTTCTGAGACTGCCACTGCACCATTCAGGTATTCTTACAAAGCAGAAGGGAAGGACGCCCCCTGCAGCTCTGAGACAGCGATCTCGCCCGTGGAGGTCAAATCTAACTTGGCAGGTCAGTGTCTGCCCAGACTGACAGCCTGGAGAAATACGGCTGCCAGGCTCAGTGCACAGGAACAAGGCAGGATGACAGTGAACACCTCCCAGGGAAAAGGATGGTTAGAGGGCCGTCAGAGAGAACTCATCTACAGAGCTACGCTGCTATCTCTGACAACGTCCATCATCACGTCATATAACGTGCATGTCTGCATGCTGTGCTTGCATGCATTATTAATGCATACAGTGGTTCTGTATAGGAAGCTGTCATTTTAACCGGTTATATAATACACACACTCGCATCAAAGCAAAGCTTCAGAGTCTGACTGATGTGAGAGACTTATCTCTCACATTAGAAGCTACAATGCTCAACCAAGTGGTTCTTGGCTTGGACATATCTTTCGAGAAAGAGGTTATAGGACCTTTACTGCTCACTTTAAACAGGATCTTCAGCCTGTTTTACTTTAAACTATCACAAAAGTTGTTTTTCATCGAAAGGCTCTTCAGCGAATCTTTCTCTGAAAACTTCTGCAGCAAAGAACATTTACTTTTAAGGCTGAGGAGAGGTATAACACTATGTTGAGCAGTGTACAGAAGTGGAGTTTAAGAATAAAGATTGCTCGAGTTTTAGTGAGTAAAATATACTGTTATTTTCTTCTCATAGGCAAGAAACCATCAGAACACCAGTAATGTACCAGAAGATATTGTCATAAGATTTCATTTCAGTTGAAACTGTCAGATTTAGTGTGTGCTGTGCTGTTAACACTGTCATTCAAAATGACAGAAGAAAAATCTCTGGTTCAAACCTGCAGTGTGAGTGTACCTAAAAACCTGGGGGTAATACAATGAGTTCAAGTCAAAAGCACAGCAGAAACTGATGTGGGAGGGAGAACTCCAGAAGGTTTTAAAGAGTGTTAAGTGATAACATCTAGACCCTTACCAGCACATATGTAATGCTTGAACAGTTGGTAAGATCCTACATATGGTACTGATTGCTGTGGGAGGGTCCCACTGCCAACAGGCTTTGGCTAAATACAGACGTGATGACATGAGCGTCAAGTGGTGTCATGAGCTTTCTCTCACAATGTCCCCCAGCCTCTTTCCTTTCTCTCTTTTGAACAACAGTGCTTTGCAGGAGTAGGAATTTCCTTCCCACACAAATGAGCACAGAATATAATAGCGCATGCACAATTGCGCTGAAGACAAATCTAGATATACTGTAGACAAATCTCATTTTCTAACATTAACTGGACTTCAACAAGAAAACAGCAAAACAAATATGGTCAAATATTTATTATGTCCTGAAAAATAAAGTTTTCTTCAGTGGTGCCATGGATATGTTTGGTTTTAAATGGATGTTTCTTTAAAGAACCACTTTTGAAATATACTCTTTGAAATATATCTTGTGGCAAAATTGTCAGCTAATATTTTTCTTACAAAAAGAATGATTTAGAACCAACTTTAAGAATTGAAAAGCTTGCAAACAAGTACTGGTGCACAGTATTTGTACATGAAGGTGGAACAATTATGTATTCCTTCGGTTTGAAATGAGGCTGAAATTAGTCATTTTTAGATAGGACAAAAAAAGTGCTAACGATGAAATGAAGCCAAAAATCTGTTCAACATTCAATGTCAAAGAAAGATTACTGGCTGTCACTATGGTAGCCCCAGATGGTACGTGGTCCTCTTTATACTCATTATCAAATACGTGGTCCTGCTCCATCTTTCAACTCGGGCTAAAGTGAATACTCCGTAATGGAAATTCATGCTTATCACAACTCTAACAATTGTTCTGATGCTAGAGGTAAGCTGTTGGAAGCAAGTATATTTTAAGTGTAAATCTGGTTCAATTTGGAGTGGTATAATGCTTTTCATCTTCAAAGGTTAGGAATACATAGTCATATACCCTGCTGGAGTTGGTCTTATCATCAAGAAATTGTACGAGTTTGATCCCTGACAATGTTACAGCCACCCATGGCTGGGAGTCCAAGACAGCACTGGCTTCGTTTTCTCCGGGTGGGATAGCCCTCCCTCTCCCCCATTATTCAGCCAGTGCAGGCATTTGTAGGTTTGCATAACAGAAATAGCATTTAGTGTTCAACTGCAAGAGTGTTGGGCACTCATACATTCTATTTACTGTAGTGAACCAAGTATATTTAAACCCATGAAGGTTCTGAAGGTCTTTTAAATAACTAATAGACACAAGAATTAGTTTCTCATGTTTTTACATAATTAAATCAATTAAAGGTGTACATGCAGAAACTCACAGTGGTTTGATGTAAAACTCACTAAGTCAGAATAGTTCAAGCTGGTGATTATTGAAACCAGTCAGAGTTGAATGCCTCTACAGACTCCCTTAAATAACACTATTACACAGAATGGTTATGAATGTACTGCCTGGTGCTGGAGACAGATTTGGCCTAAAACTCTGGGCCATTCAGGATGGAGAGGTACATGGTGGGCATGTTGTTGGCAAGGACAGATACCAATTAGTGCTGCTAGAGTTGGTAGTGTTGGTGGGGGTGATTGGTGGCATGGTAGTGGGAGAAAAAAGGGAGCACAGTGGGTGGGTAAGAGTAGGGGGGAGGTGTCCTATGGTGACAGGGCTGATGGGCTTGTGTCAGTTGGTGTGGAGAGGTCAGGGTGGGAGAGGGTGGGGAGTTGGGAGGTTTTGAAGCTGGGTGGGGGTTGGTAAGGATGGCATTGGCTCTGGCTGACAGCCTCTGCTTGCCCTTTGTCATGCGCCCTCTCCACCTCCAGAGCTGTCAGTGACTTGTCAGAACCAATCAGAGAATCTGATGGTGTCTGCCAGCAATGTACGAGTTTGGACAAGATGACATCAAATTTCTGGTGCTACGTGTCAAGCACCATATGAAAACAGATGTCCTCATTACTGGGTCACAACTGCTTTAAAAAGGCAGCATTCCTATTGTAAACACCAAACCACATAAAGCTGATAAGCGAACACTTGAATGAAACACACCGGACATCAAATGATAATTTATGATAGGATGTACAACTAATCGAATAAATAAGTTAACGGCATAACAAGCTCCAATCCAATTTACTTCTTTCATGCAGTTTATGTAATTACACCATGTTATTTACAGGTTCTGTACAGGTCTAACAGATTCAATGGTGGTTCAGGGTATCAATTTAAATGGCTATATTTCCCTTTTAGATGCTGACATTTTTGTTTCCTATCACCACTACTGTAAAAAAAAAGATTTTACTACTGGAAAAAAATGGCAGTTTCTTTAAAAAGAAGTATTTCACATCAAATTACTCCAAATGAATGTTTATATGTCAACCACTGAATTATGTGAAATTTTAGAACAATGGAATTGTACTTTAAAGGCTGTACAGAAAACCTACCTAAATGCAGTAGAGCAGAACCCGCATGAACATTCCATATCCAAGCAAAGGTGTAACAATTACAATCTAGTACAAAATTTAGTGTAATTAAGTAATTTCACTGTACTGGGATTGATAGCCTTAAAGGCTACTTCAGACATCTGTATCACCTGGCGCCCATGATTTAAAGAAAATGGAGAAAATAACTGTTTTATAAACTGTATTGCCTGTGCACCCCACCATCTCTTCTGGTGGACTGTCATTTGCCTTTCATGAAAGCTTCTGTCAGTCATCAAAATGTGGTATCTGGGTATATTTTTGTGTTGTTTTTAGACTAGTTTGATCTTGCACATGCTACATTACATAGTCTTTTGTTTTGAAATGTAGTTCACAGTAAGAGGATCAGTACAGTTCCAACACAGTAAATTCAAGAGATTTCAAACGAGCACCTACGAAATGAAAATACTGCACATTAGATTTAAACAAAGCATATTTAGGTGATACTTTAAGCGGTCGTGTGAAAAAGCGGAAAGCCCACATGATGCATGACGAGGCCTGGCCGATCTCACATGACAAAAGTAACTTTATTGAATGGGACAGATTGCTGCTTGTCTGACTGACTTAATCTGTTTGATTGAGCAATGAGACGCCTTTGGCTTCACAAGTCCTTCAAAGGCAGCAGATTTTTCCAGGGTGGAAGAGGGGAAAAAAAGCTTTTCACTGTGCTGGTCACACCGATGGCCTTATAAGCTTTATTTATTGGCTTCAAACATCTTTATTCATTGGCTATCACCCAAGCTCTTTCACTTCATCAACCTGCAACAAAGGCCGCAAGCTTGGACAATCTGTCAACTGTCTCTGTCATTGATTACCGGACAACACTGGGCTGGCCAGTGCAGCTTCAAAAAAAGACCCAACCGCCACACTAAGAGCAAGAAAAAGCTCAAAGAATTCCCCAGATAGCTTAGCACTTCCCTTGCCTCAATAGAGAGCCACATTAGCGAGCCATACATTCATTTGCCCACGCCTCATGAGCTCATTATTGGGATCTAACTCTCCTCTCCTCCTCCTGGCTTTCAGAGAGGCCGTGGCATTACAAAAGAGTCACAGGCATCATTGTGTCTTGATCTGAGTTTTATTTAGCTCTCCATATGGTTCTCCGGCCCCTTGCTAAAGCTTAATGTTTATGCTCATGCTCTGCAGACTCTCTAACCGTTAAAAAGGGAGAGCAGTCCATAAGGACATGGACCATTGTAAGGGTTTTAAAGTTGAGAGACAAAGCAGCATATTGTGAATGGTGCCTTACACTCCATTCTCAGCTTAAATGAGAATGGGCAAGTTAGCACCATGGCCCATTTCACCAACATACATCATTCAAGCATCTGAAGGATTTTGAACATTTCAATACCGGCACCAACTGTAAGGGTCTAAAGATTCTGTTAACTGATAAATAATCACATTTTACCACAGAAAACTGGAGCTTAGAGTGGAAATATGAGTTTGGAGCACATTTCTGTTGGGTTGAACACCATATAAAAACAGAAGTCCTCATTACTGGGTCACCACTACTTTAAAAAGCCCCAATCCTATTTTAATTACCGGAGTGTGAAGTGAAACCCTTTAACTTAATGCATAGGACATAATCCATCATATTTTGTACCCGAGTGTTACAAAAAAATTAATAGCAGAAATATCGACCAGTATTATATGACAACCAATAAGTTGCTTGACTGAAAATATGGCCAGATACCATATATCCAAATACATATTGGTTGAGCTCTAATCTCTGTATATTAAAAGGCATTCTGTTATTTATCTTGATGGAATACAGCATCAGTTATATTAGCATTTGATTACTATTAATTTAGTAACAGGAATTGTAAAATAAGGCCAACTAATAAAATATTACACAACTGAACAAGAACATGCACAAAAATGGGTGCGTCTTCTTATTGCAATAAGGACCAGTAGGACAAATTAAAATATGCATGATCATCATTTGAATTTCCCACTAATCACTGCTGATTCCTCCAAAGATTTAATTAATGATTTTGTTTTACAATTAATCAGGTTTGATTGATGAATCGTGACAGTCTTAGACGCTTCCCTTTTTCACCAGGCTCCGAAACACACTGCAAAGCGTGCATAAAAACACACAGCCCAGACAGGAGTCCAGAATTAGCCCTAACAAGGTCTTTGGTGCTTTGACTTTCGCTCGCAAGCGTCTCCTGATCTGCCCTCAGTGACAATTTGTCCACATCACGAAGCCATCAGCTCTAATCGGCTCTGACTCGTGCCGCGCAGGCTCCGCAGCAGCAGGGCTCGTGGCGTCGGTGGGCCGAGTGCCTCCGCTCCCCTGGGGCTACAGAAAAGCACCCTGTGTGTGAAAGCACACAACTGTTTCCTGCTAAAGTCTCCTTTTTACCAGCAGTGGCCTTGTACAATTATGGCTGGCTCTAGCCACGCTCTCATCATTTGCAAATGAGAAATCCAGAGTGTTTCTGGTGTTTCTCTGCTTTTTAAAAATATATTTAACATGGACTACACACATTAATCAATGTTATTTATGTTTGTCAATGCACCAGGCTTATATTTGTAAATGTAGGCCAGCTAATTCTTTTCACACTTCAGTAATTTAGCATTCAAATATGGCTAAAGGAGCTGAAGCCACTTTAATATTTTGAGGCATTATTACATAGCAAAATACAATGCATTTAACAAGTCTTTCCCAGGAATCAGATCTGTTGTTTCTAAGAAATCAGATTCCAGTGAGGTCAACACCTTGCGAGCAGGAACAAGAGAAGTCCCAACATGCAGCGACAGAAAGGAAAGCAGAGGAGGCCTCATAAACTCCAATTTATCTTGCTTTCATCACCACAGCTGAGATGTTCTTTGATAACTGAAGGACAACATTTGTAGGGCTTAGTGATGCCCACATAAGCCTTTAATGATCACAGAGATGAACCTACATAAACATACAGAGAGGCCGGTTTCAAAAAGTGTGAGCCGTTATAAAGGACTCATACATTTTGATGTCATTTCACCTCAGCAAGTGTTATGACAGCCAATGCATGGCAGAACAAGGTTTTAATGAGCCTTTAGAAATATTTTATGTAGGTTTACATCAGTCATAAGAAGACTGATGTCATAAAAAGTGTCAGGAATTCTTTTGGATTCTTCTTTTCTCATTTTACACTACAGTTGTGAGGACTTCATCACTACAAGATGAGTAAGATCCACATTACATTAAGTTCTAAAAATGTTTAGAATGAAATGGAAATTGGAATTGATCAACTAAAGGAAGCTGATTTGGAAAATATGTACCGCACATACGCAAAGCAATGCATGAATACCACTTGGTAAATTAAAGCAACTGAGAAAATGTAATTCATAAATGAAGAGTTAGCATAATATAATTGACACTGTTGCCATGATAAGGTTTTGATTACATTGTCTATACCAGTATATATACCACTATTGCCAGTTTGATATATGATGTGTGATGTCTCAAATCACAAATGAAAGAATCTTGTCCATTCATGTGTTTCTTATACATATACACATATTTTACACAGTAACAGGTATAGCTAGGTATAAAACTCACCTGAAGATGTAGTTTAAAGCCTTAAGTTGCTGTGCTGGATCCATAAGCAGGTTCACCACAGTGCTCACAGACTGGACCATGGTTTCCTGAGGATGAAGGAATGCTGCAGAGTTCATACACAAATCCAAACAGCACAAGATCCCACAAAAGCAATCCAGACAATCTAAGAAAAAGTCTCACATCTTAACATAGCATGGCCTTCATGCGTAATCATTGGTTGTGACCTTTCACATTACATGGAATTCTGGGAAATGCAGTTTTCGAATTTAGGACTGTAATATGAAGAGCGAAAAATGCTAATAAGACGTTCTTATTTTTTCTTAAATAATAAAAGTTGTTTCAACATGCTTTGCAAAACATTGTGGGATGTATTCTGTTTCTAGACATTCTTATTTAATTCAAATTCCATTTCCAATTTCCTTTCCAGAAAGTGAATGGGAATTTTCTCAATTCAGTTCTCAATTGAGTTCATGAATGGACCCAATGTTTTTACCTTGTTTTGTTTAAGCATACAAAAGAGCAAATAAATACATACCTTTTTAATGTTCTTTAGTATTTATAAATGGTTAATTCCCATGTACATTTTTATATATATAATATAATTTTATACTATATATATTTAATTCTGTATTATGTTCTGACTCTTTGTTACTCAAAAGCCCAAGTAGATGTTGCCACAGTTTGAAGTGAAGGCATGTGCTTCAGAAAGTGTTTCATTTTCTATCATGTTTACACTAAAACAGAACAAAGAAATAACACTTTTGTCTGTGTGATTTTTCAGTTGATTGTTAAATCAGTGCTTTTGTTGTTGTATTATTGCTGCAAAGTACATCTGCAAAGAGTTTGTTTTGGATTTGGCATTAGTAGGTTTTTAGAGATCAGAACCAGAAGTGATTACTCAAAAGTCTCATGGATTAGCATTTTATTCTGGCCAAGTGCAAGTGTATTCTTGTTTGTAAATGTTTACACGTTTGCTTTATTTACGCAAATAAAAGGCAAAATACATACTTTAAGCTTTAAATAGCCAAGATACATCAGTTTGTGTCCAGTATTTAATAGGGTTAAGCGAATGCACTACTGTGACCTTATACAATCTATCTAATCATCGTTAGATTTGGATTTGGCATTAGTAGGTTACTAGAGATCAGAACCAGAAGCGATTACACAAAAGGCCCACCCAGACAGGTTGATCTTGTCTCTTCAAATCATGGATTAGCTTTTCGTTACGGTCAAGCACACTGGCTAGGCAAATTTATGCAATTAGGTCAACGCGATGGCCAGTTCAGTAGGGGTGCATATAAAGAACAGTGATAGAAAACAAAAGTGATATTTCACCATGACGCAACAAAAAATCATAGGGATAAATAAAGCCAGAAGACACTGAGGGTACAAACTGCACATGATAAGAATTAAATTACGCTCCAATATGCTGGGCCTGCCCAATGCTAGCCCCCCTTTTTTTAATTTGGAAATATGCAGGCAGATTGTGTCCTGGCTGCCAGGACATGATTATATTTTAAGTGTGTAATATTCTGGAGGCCACCCTGCCCCTCCTGCCTCTCTCTCTCTCTCTCTCCTTCTCTCTCTCTCTCTATCTGTGTCTTTTTCTGGCCCTCTGGCTGCTCTCACCTCTCCCCTACCCCACTGGCACACACACTGCCTCTCTGGCTCCTGACATCATCACCCACTGCGGCACAGACTGGACAGCGTACAATGGCCCAGATCCCAAGTCCAGCCATCGTCCAGCCTTTTGCTCCCCTTCTATCTCCATTGGACGCATCACAGCGACTGGTGCGCACAATAGCGGGTGGAACTGGATGGGACGGGACGAGGGGGGCTTTAAAAAAACGACAAAAGTGAACAAAGGTTGCACGCTTTCATCATTCAGCCCCAGAGCCCGCTCCGGCAGCTGCCTCTGCCGCGCTCGTGCTGACAAACGTCCAGAGAAACAGATGGTTTGTGCATTCATGACCAGTTTTGTGGAAGCCCAAGAGTCAAAAACATTCAGGATAGGGTTTTTTTTTTGTTGCTTTTTTCGTCAGCCTTTGGATAATAAAGCTTTTCACTCTAGTAGAAAATTAGAAATGCATTCGAAAAATTAGCCTTTAATTATTGAGGTCACCTCTGCTGCTCTTTGGAGGGCGGGGGGGCTGATCTGGGCTGTTGTGTGTGGGACTGGCTTTAAATCGCTTTTTAAACTTAATTTACATACATTCAAGGAGTTCAGGCCTCATCCCCACACGCCAAAACATATTATTAACTCTCTGAATTATGGGTCTATTGTCATAGTAAGTCCTTTTAAGACTTATAATCCAACTACTTTTTTAAATGAAAAGTTCCTAAGAAGTTTGTGGTTTAAATATATTAGGAAGAACCTATGATTGGTGCAGGACCTTTACATCACGCAGAGGTTCTTTAAATTTTAAAAAGGCTCTTCACACTCACATCACATTTACGAAACAATTCATTAATTAAACACCCATTAAAAGGTTGTTTGGGGTATCAAATGTGGCATCACCGTAAGGAAACCTTATTGGCTTTTATTTAAAGAAGTGACTATGAATGATAATATGAATGAAAATGAAGGATATCATAGAACAACCAGCTTTTGTTCTTTAAAGAACTCCAGAGCTGATTTTTTTATGGCATTGCTCCAAAGAACGCTTTTTGGTTGCCAAAGTCTGGACCAACTGAAGTGTCCTTAGACTTTAAGAGGTTAAAGAATGAGCGAAATATGGTCAATGTTTGTGCCATTTTACATGGCTGGCAGGTGCCCTGGCCGTAAATTTGAACCTGGTCCAGTGTATGCCTTAGTCACGACTCCCTCCCGTCCTGTCCGTCTCCGAGCGGGATGCTTGCACATCTGTAGCATAATCGATAACAGATGAGTGAGTCTCAGGCCCTGAATCTTTCATCATCTCCCCGCACTCAGCAGCAGATGGCAGTGCCATAGAGCTCCATTCTGCCTCCAACAGCCCAGGGTCTTGCCCTGCAGTGCCAGCCGAAACTGCCAGCAGTAAGTGTGGCTGATGCAGCAGCAGATTATAACATCACAATACTGTGATGTATCTCATGAGTAAAAACACCAACAAAATGTTGCTGCTAAATTTAAAAGAACAGCTAAAAAATAAAATGTCCAATAAGAAATGGGAGGAAAAACTGCTGAAAAACTGCTGCTCATCACTCCTCTGTGTGTAACTGCCATTCCTGCAGCTTTGGGTCCTTCTACAAATCTTCAAGGGACTGCTGGCTTTTCTCTTACCTTCTCTACCATCAGACTCCTGTCCTAGGAATTCAACCCTCTCGCTTTAATAAGAGTGTCTAAATACCTGTTTCCCCTTACTGTATTGGCCATTCCTTGCCTGCAGCCAACTTCGGCACCTTTCTGAAACACTGTCAATACCTACACTGCAGGAGGAGATGATGGGGTATTAAAGAGCTATAACTCGCTGGAGGCTGAGAGCCAATGACCATTAAAGTCAATGGTGTGTGGCATCGAGCCGCATTTCAGGATTTGGCAATATACCTACTTCATCGTTGTTGATGCACCTCAAATATGATGTGCTAAAATAAATCAGAACTCTTAAATAATAAAATAATTTTTCAAACCGAATATTTTGTGTGTGTTTGTGTTTAAGCATGTGTTTTTGTAGTGGTATGATCAGGAAAACTTTTGTCTGAAAACCCATTTGGACATTATGTATTAATTTTTTATGTCTAGCCATATCCTTATATCTGGTTTTCGTTTAAAACAATAATACTCCAGCTGGAGCACTCTAAGACAAACCACATGGCGTATAATGGATTGCAATATCTTTCACTGCTAAAAATCACATCACTGTCAGGAAAAACATAGCAGGGACAGTGACAAAAGTGTCAGCAGCATTCAGATCAGACAGTAAAAGGGGTGGAAATGATTATTCATTATGTATGTGCACTGGTGTGATTTGTAAGGAAAAACAGTAGAACAACTGTTTAGGTGGAAAAAAACATCAGAACATGGTGAGACTGTCAGTAGGAACTCTATGCAACCACACAGAGTGATACAGAAGACCTGCAGTGCACAAACCCCTCTTTATAAGGACAAATGACCCTCTGAGAGGTCAGTGGGGCAAAAAACATAAGCACTGGGCTACAAAGAAAGAAAGAAAAAAAAGAAAGATGGTCAGATGAGTCATCCTTTGAGTTATAGATCAAACTGGGTGACAACAGTACAGGTCTCAATGATTGACCCCTGTTGTGAAGAGCTCCAGTAGCTCTGGAATGGTTACTGCAAGTCAATACACTGATTCTGATCACCTTTTGTTAAAACCCTTTGGTCTTGTCGGGATGGGTGGATGTCACTGAATGGTTTGATTAATAGCAAAATGATGTAAACTATTTTTTCCGGCCCTCAGAGACACCAAATCTAAACCTTCACGTATGAAATTGCTGACAGAAAGAATTGTCACTTTAACTGTGTATATTTATACAGTACTGTGCAAAGGTCTTAGGCACCTGAGAAAATTATGCTTAAAAGCAGTTTACTACTGAGCAGTAGTGTTAAGTTAGTGTTAATTAATACAGTAAATGTATTACTGTACTGTAAAATGGTGGTTTTATGTGTGGCAAAGTGTTCGCTTAACCATTTCCAGACATCGTTCCTCATGGAAGCCCAGTTTTACTTGCAGCTCATAAAAAACCTGGTTTGCCCTTTTTTCACTTCAGTAGATTAAATTAGGTTTGATTATGAAATGTTCTTCTAACCAGCTCACAAAATATTGACATTTTAGAAAAAAAGAAATCATAATACTTTTTACTTCTTGCTTGTTGGTTTGCATTTATTCTAATATTCGGCTGTTTTTTGCTAGCAGAAAGAAGCCACTGCTGATATAATTGAGTTCAAACAATTTGCACAAGTGCCTAAGACTTTTGCACAGTACTGTATATACACAAATACAGAAACGCACAAGTCTCCTGGAGTACAATAAATGTACTAAAGAACATGAAAAAAAGCCGGTTGACAAATTAATTGAAGGTTGACAAAAATTGTTCTAATATAGTTGTATTAAAACCATCTGGTTGTTGTTTTCTAGGAGATCTAATGACTGTCTGAGTTGCATGGGGCATTAAAGCACATATGGACAAAGTACAGGTGAAGCACATTTCTTTCCTCGCTTGCTCTTCTCTAATCTGTGGCATTACAACTACTACGCTCAAGACAAATGATAGACTGTAATAAAGCACTGGATGTCTCATGTAAATGAGGTGATACTGTAAAAAAAGATCACGAATCAAGAAAATCAGTTTCACAGATTGCAAAACAATGGTAGTCTGACGAAGACTGACTTTTGAACACAATATATGATGAGGCCAAATGCATAAGAAGCAGAAAACATGCAAATTGCATCTGATGTAACTGGTTTAGATCATTTTAATAATCGTGCTGAAACTTCATCACAGCTTTCTAGTGCTTAAACTAAATTTACATAATCATTGCACTATTTGCATAATCATAGAGCTTGTTTGTCTGTGTTACTTATCATTAGCAACTGCGCAACGGACAAAAAACAGCATGCTCCATTATAAACTGACCTCCACGAATGAGCACGACGACAACCAGCATGATTGGATTCCTGATTAAGGGACTAAAACAGGACTGAAATGACTTCACCAGTGGTGATCCCTCTTTCACATTAAACTAGAACATAAACACAGCAATAAGGCCCCTTGATGCTGAATGAAAACAAAACATGGGACATCCACTGCTGTAGTGCCCTCATCTGACCAATAGTGGCAATGCAGAACATCATTCATGAGCTCTTGGTCAATAGAGCCCATAGGGAGGACCATAAGCACAAAGGAGTTGTGAAGATCCTGCTGAAGGAAGCATGTCTAAATTCATATAATAAACAATACCCTCAGCCAGGGACATCATTAGGAGGAGTTAGGATAATTCATTGGGCCCAGTACTGACAAGGGGCCACTATATAAGGTAACAGAACACCACTGAGAACATTATATAATATTATTTGCTTTTATAGGGCCAAAACTATCTAGCAATTCCCCAGTCCTCAGAGGTGATGTTGACAGTGGATTTAATCACAGTGCTCTGCTCTGGTGGGAGATTATGTTGTTTCCAGTAATCTCTTCACAGGATTACCAGCAAAAGGTTGAATCTAACAATACATAATAATCAAGTATTATCGAAACTGTGTAACACAGAAATTGCAATGTACATAAAAATAAGCCCCCTTTTCATTCAGGGAACTGAATTCAAAAAACAATTTTGTTTTAGGGGTTTAATGTAATATGTTTAGGAACTGCTCAACATTCCAGAGCTTTCCTTCAAAAAAACATGAAAAAGGCAAACAGTAATAACATACATGTTTTTGCAGAAGTTGACTTAATAAAAACATTAATGGAAGCCCCATGCCCTAAAAAAGGTCACTGTAGTAATCATCTCTGTGACCTATTATTCTTAAAGTCTACAAAAATCAGAAACCCTTTGTTATTTGTGAAGTTGTGTAACTGAGTGAAACATGGTATTAAGGAGTCTCTGAACTAACTAAGCATCTTCACTTATTGAAAATGGGAAAGGGAGCTTTTATGATAGCATTTCCTTACTCAGGAGTTCATGGAGATGTTATTACAATCGGAAGATTTTTTTAAAATTGCATTTTGATGAAAAATGACAACAAGAATTTTGACCTTATCTACATTATATGATGAATTGTGCTTAACATGACCAGGCATGTGAACTAACAAAGTGAAAAAGGTCAGTTATGAATTTAATGATTATTTTTTTAAAATCCTAATTGGAATGCGCTGTACTTGTAAGTTGTGGGAGAAGTTCTGCTCTTCTGCTCTTTCTCTGTAAAGTCTATGCACGCCTTCCTCAGCCTCTATTAAGTACCTCACAAACCATGACCCTGTAACACACGCTCATCTCTTTACCCAGCCCTGACTGCACAAACTGACAGCTGTCACACCCCACCTACAAGGCCCTGCTCTGGAGCCCCTGTGAGTCATTTAAAGGGGCCATAGCATGGAAAAAAACAAAGAAAGACTTGAAAATTATATTTAAAGCCTGTTTAGCTAGGAAGCATATGTTTTAAAAAGCTAATATTAGACTGTATTCAAATAATGTACTTAATCATTACCAATCCTCTTCTCTTGGAAATGCTGTTTCAAATTGTAGGACTCATCAAATACCTAATTTACCTGATTTGAGTTGATACTTCATTAGATTAAATCAGAATCTGCTGACAGAGTTTCACAAATCCTGCAAATGCTGGAGGCAACGAGGAAAAATCTGATGCTGAACCTGTTTTCCTCTAACCATCTCAAAAAACTTCAAGTACATTTACAAACAAAACAAACTGGGATATTATTTAATGCTTTCGTGTTTGTTTGCATTTATTTGAATGTTAACTTGTGCAATTGCAGGCAGAAAGTCCCTCACTGCTCAAATAAAGGGCTTGCACAAGACTTTTGCACTGCTCTGTATGACAAAGGAAGCTCCAAAAAAGGGCCCGTTTACTGTGTTTCTGAGCTCACAGTTTTTCTACACATAAATTGACCCAAGAATTAAAGGTGCCACTGCCTGCGATAGGGTCCAACAAAATAAACAATCAAGGTCCACGGGCGAGAGCGACAGTGGTGTCGCCTAAATTAAAATGTGTTTTGACACGAGTGCATCACCGGCTTGTTAAATCTTATCCTACAGCTGTAGAGATCTCCACTTTCTCACTGTTTGCTGATTAATGAGGGGCGTTTAGCCCGAAGGAAAAGAGCAGAGAGTTGGGCAGAGATGTGACACAATAATGTGCTTTGTCTGCGCGGTCACCAAATGGCTGCTGCTTGGTTAGCTGTAAGTTCCATTTTGGGACCTTTCGCTCCCATATTTAATTAAAACATCATTATCACCTTTCTGCGTACTGAGCTGTATTACAGCCCATACAATCCAAATCTGTTTGCTTAATTGGTCTTAAATGGGTGAATTGCACTTCACCCACTTTGTCTTTTCTAGCTCACTAATAACGGTAAGTTGGAGAGTAATTATTGAGCTCTGGGCAATTTTTTAACGACTTTTAAAAGGAAATGTCTTGTCAAAACAAAAAAGTGAGCGATAGTCTGGGATTACGAGAAAAAAAAGAGGACCGGAGGTTTTGAACAAAGAATAAAGCACTTCAATGCTTTATAGATGCTTGAAGATACAGCAATTACAGTTATTATTTGATGCTGGGACTGTTATTGTACCTTCAATACTGAAACGTAAATAATCTAATTTCTGGTTGGTTCTCCTGTATTGTGCATCATTCAAAACCAGCCTGTGCTGAAACCCCAATACTTTAATTGTGAGTATCAAAAGCTAAACTGTAGTACGCAGCAAATGTCTTGCTTTTTGTGATATCACAAATACAGTTAAATCAGAATATCAGTTTACATGTACAGGGAGTGTAGAATTATTAGGCAAGTTGTATTTTTGAGGAATAATTTTATTATTGAACAACAACCATGTTCTCAATGAACCCAAAA
>JBBPDH010000001.1:7467704-7480424 GCA_037974565.1 Clupeocharax schoutedeni
TGCCGATAACCGATAGTTCCGGGAATGAACTATCGGTGCCGATTAATCGGCAAAACCGATATATCGGTCGACCTCTAATATATATATATATATATATACATGCAGTAATACAGTAAAATACAGCTCCCGCGTTTAGTGAAAAACTGCATTGTTGGTTGTTGTCATTTTAAACTCAGTTTAATGCATTACCCTTACAGAAAATGGGTAGGTTATGGGAGAAAAGTATTGGGACACGCCAGCGAGGTGAACTGTTTTTGGAGAATAAAACCTGATCTATCCAGGCAAAAAATACAATGAGGTCTCTTTGGAAAGGTCTCCTGGTCAATAGAACTGTGGCGTTTGAAGTGTCTGAGTGCTTCCAGGTCGGCTAAAGGCTGCCCTGAGTCCCCTTGTGTCTGCGTGTGACTGAATCCAGGATTCCTGATCCATGTAAAACTGGGGGATTACTGTCTTTATAATGCTCACATAATTCTTCAAGATGATTTATAAATAATTTACTAAACATGTCCTGTTCAAACAGCCCGGCCTCATCACAGAGCCTTTCCACAAAGGTGCCATTAATGGAAGGGCAAACTGATGTCTCTTGCTTGAGCATCCTTTCTGCTGGGTCAAGCCCATCTTCCCCCTATTTTTTTAACTTACAAGAAAATTTGATTGGTTTAATAAAGAGTAAATCATTATCAATATCACCGTATTAAAGCGATTTCAAAGTGTTTTAAGTTTTTATTTTATTTTTTTTAATTATATTAAACTGCTGAGGCTTGGAACCTTTCTAGCCATTTGGATGTTTTATTTTTCTGTAAGTGTCAAAGACAGTGTCGAGTTTAGTGGTATTGTTGCTGATTGTGTGTGTGTGTGTGTGTGTGTATGTGTGTGTGTGTGTTTATGTATGGGGTATAAAAAGATGTTTTTAGGGTTTTCCCTTCCATCCTGCACCACCAGCATTACCATTTGGTTTAGTGTTGACCCCGTAGCGACCTGTCACTGCTTTGTGTTTTCTTTGGTCAGCCTTTCTTTTATAACTCACTGGCTTGTTTGACTTAGTTTTCCAGATTCCGTGCAAAACATTTGTTTTGTATTATTATTACTATTACTATTTAATAGTATTACTATTAAAAAGCTATTTGTATACTATTAAAACACCCTATTAGTATCAATTGGGTTTGCATTGATAAGGACATGTCACAATGGCCATGCTACATTTACGGCATTTTATCAGAAGCTTTTATCCAAAGAGACACTTCCATTCCCTAACTACAGGGGACAGTCTCCCTGGAGCAACTTGGGGTTAAGGGTCTTGCTCAGGGACCCATTGGTGGTGCTGAAGGTAGGATTCGAACCCATGACATCTTGGTCCGGAGGCAAGTATCCTACCCAAGGGGCTACCTCCTCCCGGAGCTACACTGTTGGCTGTTCAACAGTTGCTTACTAGAGGTTGGTTGTTTGTATTCAGTAGGATATTGCTGTGATCTAGCTAAACCCCAGTTAATGAACATAGTATAAAAACAGTTAGCAAAGTCCCTGTTTTAAAATGCACACCCAAATAAAAGTCTTGAAAATAGTGAAACTGAATAAAATGATGTGGGACATTTGGGAATTTGTAAGATAAACAGTAGGGGACAGCAAGGTTAGGGGCAGCGAGGTTGTGCTGTTGGTGGAGCCACTGTGAAACTCCTGGATTTTATTTGTGACTGAAGGTCTATTTTGTGTGGAGTCCATGTGGGTTTCTTCCCACAGACCAAAGACTTGCACATCAGGTGAACTGCAGATGTTAAAATTACCCTGTGTGTATATATATATGTGTGCGTGTGTGTGTGATAGAGTATGTTTGTCTGTGTGTCTGCCCCATAATGGACTGGTGTCCTGTTAAGGGTGTTTCTCTGCCTTTTGCTGGGATAGGCTCCAGCTGGGTTAGGCTCCAGCACCCCCCAAACCTGGTTAAGGATTCAGATAGATGGATAATATTTGTTGTGTTATTTGAACTTTGTTGTGGAACACTAAAAGAATGAACTCACCTCTTTAGCTTGTGCTAAACTAATCCTGCAATGTCTCATGTGAGATGGAACAAAAGATGATCTAATTTACTGCATCACAAAGCCTCTGAAAAAATTAACATACTTGTCTCTCATCCTCTGAAGGTAGTTGATGGCATTTTCTCTCTTTTCTGTTAACACTAGAACGGCAGCTAACTGGCTGTACCTATAATGGCTGTATGTGTCAATTAATGCAGTGCTCAGTTTCGCACAAGGCACTCCCTGGTAGGACCGCTGCTACAACTCAGGCGTTTACTTATGCTGGCATACATCCACGCAAGCATGTGTCCAGTGGACATTGGACTTTGATTCTGATTCTGATTCTGATCAAATTACCTCAACTGACGCTGTCAGCCGTTCTAATGTTAATTTGTAGTTGAGCTTGAAATACAAATTTTAATACTAATACTAATTTTTTTTGGCCTTATTTACACCCATGGCATATTCAGCCTAACACTCCAGCCTGCACGCTTTCATAAGAGTCAAGGCATTTTTGGTGTGTTTTGTGAAGGCTATTTTGACTTCTAGTGTCAGACGTAATATCCTCCCAGAGATGGAGTGTGTGGAGAACATTAGGAGCGTAAAATGGGGGAACATTAGTGAGCCTATTTAATAATTCATGGCGTAGTCGACTGAAGCTCCCAAATAAGTTTAGGAAACATTGGCACCGATTGCCATCCCAAAAATCGACACAGCTAATTATAAAACACACTCCATTGGGTTTTAAAGATGTTGTCACAGACGTTTCATTAAACATTAATGCGCAATTCCAGTGATTTCATGCAATCTGCTTTTTACGTCTTCCGGTTAATGACACTCACCAAGAAAAGCATTAAAACTCGTCATAAACTGCACAATAATAATGATGAGGAAAAATCTCACTTTCCAGGTCATTATGGGTTGCTCTGTGCAGAGAGGTGCAGGTACTTGCTGACAGCTGTCTAATTTGCTTTTGTCACCGAGGCGACTTAATCTCACAGCAGAGCCGCTCAAGACAACTCGTCCAGACGGCGTAAGAAAGGTGGTCTTGTCTGCTTTTTAGATGCATGAGGAACAGCCAAGGTCACTTTAATTAACTGGCAAATTGCTATTTAAATGATGGTACTAATCACTCAGCGCTGTATAGGAAAGCTAGTGGCTGTCATGGTAATTGAAAGCCTGAGAGGGAATGGAATCTGCTGTCCTGTCGTGTAACCCGTTCGCAGTCTGTGTGTTTAGTATTTATTTGCGTGGGACTCTTCTCTCAAGAGGGTTTCAATTAGGCCTCATCCACAGCTGTGTTACAGTGTGTATACCCAGCGAGCTCTCACACAAAGACAAAGGGCTCGATTATGCGTTGCAGACGGAAACCCCGAACCATTTCAAATGTAATTTCCTTTTAAGAGGAGAGCGCAAAGCTCAAATGGTGACGAGGTTGCTGCCAATCACTGAGCAGGTACCCTCTTAATTGGAGCAGGAGTCGCGGGAAATTACATGCCGAAAATAGGTCCTGTGTCCTTCCATGCTGCTAAACATCCTTTACCACATAAATCCAGTATCTGGAGATACATTTTTTCTCCTCTATTTAAAAAAATCAACACTCATATATGCATCCTAGTCCAGAAAGAGTGGAAATGTATTGCTAAAATGTAATCAAATGTCTTTAGATGACACAGTTGCAACTTTTAATGACAAATAAAATAACTGTATTTGGGCTGGAGTCTTTGTGACACCTGGTTCCATTCACCTCCACTATAAATAAAGCCAAGTTTCGCACACTAAATATGAAACTGAATATTGCCCTTGTTGTGTCTTCTTGCCTTGTCTGTGACTTTGTTTATTTTTTCTGTGTCATGTACTCTTGCTTTGTCTGTAGCCAAGCCTCCTTTTCAGTGTGCACCTGTGTTTTATCTGAAACCTTCCTACTCCCCAGTAATGCACGTTTTAGTCTGTTTATTGGTTCTTTGTGATGCTTACATTGTGTTGGGTACCCTTGTTCTGCTGGTTCCATTTGTTCCTTTTTCTGTTCTGTATTTTTTTTTAAGCAAAAAACATTTAAACTTGCACATGCATGCTACTTAATGTCTCTATTAATACAGAATATTTTCATCCTCTGAAAGATTTTGTGTACATCTTAGTTAAATTTAATTTCTAATTATGTGGTAATATATTAATCAAACAATAAATGTAAGCTTCTGCCTGTCTATTATTCTAGGTACAAAATAATAATAATAATAATAATAATAATAATAATAATAATAATGATAATAATAATAATGATAACCATTATTGTTATTATTATTATTATTATTATTATTTTTATTATTATTATTAGTAGTACTACTACTACTACTACTACTACTACTACTACTAATAATAATAATAATTATTATTATTATAATAGTAAAAAAAAATAAATAATGTTCTGAACCACACCCATATGCTAATGTTTTCTACAGAGTCCTGTTATTCTCTTTGGGTCCTGTGGTGGCTTGTTCATGATTCCTCTGCTTGCATCCATCCATCATTGCAGGCTTTCCTCTTCCACTTTTATCCCCAGCTGTTCTGGGCATAACTGTCTTTTCCAAATGATTGGTTCTTTTCATAATATATCCCAAATGAGAGCTGAACCTGTTTATTTGGGTTTCAAGAGAGATTTGAGGTTTTATATGGTTAACAGTCCATTTGTTTGTTTTCTTTACCCTCTGAGGCACTCTCAAATGCCTCTGCTGGCACAAAAAGTCTGTATTTTTATGTTACTTTCACATTTGTGGGAGGAAGGTGTGGTGATCAGATAAAGGTTATGTGTACTTGACCCTGGTATGAACGCACAAGAACACACTTGTTCTTGTGTTTTCTTGTCCACATTTAAACATGAAACATTAAAAATCTCTGTATTTGAGACTGTATGCAAGCTCCTTTTTCAGTGGCTTTTAGCAATTTTGTATGAATGGGAGGCCTAAGTACATCCAAAAAGATTACATTTTCAAAAATATTAATGAAAGACACTGCAAACATGAGCCCAGCTGACCCACCTGGCACTGGGGCGCCAGGAAATCACCATGATCATCACCAAGAGGAGCTGGGTCACATGACCATGACCCACCCTTCCCGTCCCCCTTCCCCAAAAACACCCTCCGATACGAGTGCTCTCATATGGGCCCTGGCTGGGGGCTGTGAACCAGAGTCCAGAACGTTTTCAGATTTATTCCAGCCAATCTCCACCCCATTACCATTAGTGCCCATCTGCTGCTGCTGCCATGTGCAGGCCTCCTAAAGGTTACTCATTTGCATACTGAAAATGCCCCCACCAATAATTACGTCCCTTCAATCAATCAGTGGTGTACGAGCTGTATGTACAATCCCCACAGTCAAATAAAAATCATCGCGCCGATCAAAAAAAGAGTGGAGGAAAATAAGGTCCAGGAATGTCATAACAACCACTCCTTTTTTGATTAAAATACCACACAATTTTGCTATAAATTATAATGTTTGAGCTGAAACTGATTTATTGTTGTAATCATTTGCCATATGGTGCAAACTGTGCCCCTCCCCACATACAAATAAAGGGAGATTACAGAGCTAGGTCATCTCAACCTTTTGCACCACACAAATGCATCTGTGTGGCCGTGGAGAGCCTGCAACCAAAAAATGAAAAAATGATCTATATCTCAGATTACATGTGATGAGTCGGAATTGGTTTCTTGTGTGATTTCTTGAATTAAGCATGTCTGGAGGAGGAGGGGGCCAGATATGTATGGATCCCCTTAGGAGAACTGGTCCCAAAATGAGGACGAGGTGTAAAATCAACCAAAAAGTATGGCCATTGACACACAGTAGATTTGTCACATCCTCATTTGTATTAGATATGGATCTAATATGGCCTAAATGTTATTCATCCCTATTATTCATTTGGGTACAGATGCACACAGCAGTCTCTTAGATCAGTTCCCATCCCTGGCCAGCACATTTGATGGTTTTCACTTCTCCCAACACACCAGATCCAACTAATCAGCTCTTTCAGAATAACTTACTGAGTGGAAATGGGTGTGTTAAAGCAGGGCAGTGTGCCTCCATGATTATACAGGCCCAATACATGTGTTACAATACAAAGTCCTTAGACTGATACGCTCTCTTCTGTTGTCATTAGAATAATGTGGCTGTGCCCTGTCATTGTACCTACATGTTTAATAACGTAGGAGACAGAAATTACACTTTATTGTACAATTACAGCATTTTAGTTATTTATATATATATAAATAACGCAGTGTTAATGCCGATAATCAAAAACCCCAACGCAACCCCCCAAAATGAAATTGTAGCTTGGCATCATCAGTTATTGCTCAGTTACATCAGATACATGCTAGTTCACCCTACATATACACTCACTGGCCACTTCATCAGGTAGTCTGGATCAGCTGCTCGTTAAAGCAAATATCCAATAGCCAACTACATGGCGGCAACTCATGGTGCATTTAGGCATACGGAAACCAAGCATGAGAAAGGGGAGGAAATGTGAATCTTTAAACATGGCATCGGAAATATGAACTGGTCTGAGTATTTACTAGGATTTTCCCACTTTACCTTCTCCAGTGTTTACAGAAAATTGTCTGAAAAAGAGAAAATATCCAGTGAGTGACTGTTCTATGGGTAAAAACGCTTTGTTGATGCCTTTTCCTAATTCAAACAGATAGGAAGGCTACAGTAAGTCAAATAACCATTTGTTACAACCAATGTATTCAGAAGGGCATATATAAATGCACATTGAACCTTGAAGCTGTTGCGGCAGAAGATCACACTCGATAACACAACTCCTGGCTAAGAAACAGGAAACTGAATCTACAATTTGCACAAGCTACCCAAAACTGGAGAGAAGATTGAAAAAATATTGCCTGGTCTGATGAGTGATTTGTGCAGTGACATTTGGACCTTGGGGTCAGAATTTGGAGTACATAACATGAAAGCATGTGTCAATCCTTGTATCAGCAGCTCAGGCTGGTACTATAATGGTGTAAGAGATGTATTCTTGGGACACTAAGTCCAACTGAGTATCATTTAAATCCCACAGCCTACCTAAATGTTGTTGATGACCATGTCCATCCTTTTATGACCACAGTGTACCTATCTTCCGATGCTACTTCCAGGAGGGGCAGCTGATGGCCTAGTTCCTGGCTGCCCGCTGCTTCACTTGGTGAATGGGTTAAATGCAGAGGAATAATTTTGTGTAATGTTGTCATAAAATTCGAGTGGCATATCAAATCCTGGTTATGTCATTTTCAGCAGAACATTCCTGTGTATAAAAATATGTATAGTATTTCTATTGTAACAATTTTACTTACAAAAATGTAGATTATATATCAGTTATGGCATATTAAGTGTACTGTACCACCTTAATAGGCCTCTGGGCAATCAATTTCACATTCAGCTAAAGTTGAAAACATGCAAAAACAAACAAAAATAAAAAGTCATGACCTCCCCTTTAATATGATACTTGTATACTTTTTATAAAGAAGGTGCCAACAAGGATTTAGAAAAACCCTTAAAGAATATTTAAATTAACAGATCTTCAAATAAAAATATATTTTGTTGGTGAGAATGAACATTGATAAGGAACCTGCTCATACTTAAAGTGCCTTTTTTTTTTAGAATCATCAGCCAAAGAACCATTTGGAACCTTAAGGGTAAAGTTCTTTACTGCACAGAAGTATAACTAAATACCACTAACCAAAACTGTCATTCTGGGTGAAATAATTATTGTGACCGAAGGTTTTTTTTTCTCGTCATTTTTGCCTAACAGAAGATTCAGTCATTCTCAGTAAGTGACATTCTTTTAATAGGATACATTTAGTTCTTGTAGTGTCAGTCTTATTGCCTTGCTCAGAAAATGCCTCTGGAAGTTTTCCATATCTGCACACTTCTTACTAATTATGAAAAAGATAAGAGCAAGGGACAGAATACTGTTACTCATAATTATTTACAGGAGTCCAGGCCACGTCCGAGCATAATATGTGTTAGTTACTCACACAGTGCTGTGTAGCTCACAGCTATTCTTTATTGGATTGTGTTTAAACATCGTTTTTGAGACGCACACTTGATATGTCACACTGATTCATGTGGAAGGAGAGGACATAATTGAGTTGCTGCCGAGGACGTGCTCGTGTGTGTGTGTGTGTGTGTGTGTGTGTGTGTGTGTGTGGGTATGTATGTGAAGACAGACAGGTTTTTGGCAGGTCAGGGGTTCCCCGTTGCCTGTGGGCGACTTCAGGGCTCTCACCTGTCATTTCAGGTGAAGGCTTGTCCACATCCTAGACCAGAGCAGGCATTCTGGGTACAGAACTGGAGACCTTGACTTTAATAGGACGGTGTTTGTCTTCTGGATGAATAGCAAAAAAAAAGGGGCTTCCGTTTACAGGCATTCTAATGTCCAGGTTTAAAGCAAACCGAAATAACTTGAATTCTTTGAAGTCAGGAGTTGTTACTTTTGTGATGACTTTGTTAATTGCGTAATAAATTGCATTCGTGTTCAATTTACATTCATTTATGAGTTTGCTTCTGACAGTTCTCTCTTTGTTCTGTTGATTGCATACGTTCTTGTGAAAATGACGCTTTGTTTTTGCGAGATCTCAAATGATATAATATTATTCTTGGGATTTTTTGATTTCATAATAAAAAATAAATCATGTTAGTGAGATAACAAACACAATTAGCCAATTGACAGAAAGCTCCATGAAGAGTATGTGACCTTCTGGGACTTCTGTAGAATCCAAGGTCCCACATATAATGCTTCAGAATTATTTTTCAGAATAAGCACTCTACAAGGGTTTTTTAGAGTGATGCCATAGAGGAACACTTTCCTAAAGATCCTTAAAGATCTTTTTCATTTTCTAAATGAGATATGAGCATGTAGAGCATTTTTAAACAAAAAAAACCTCCAATTAACATTCCACATAAACATACACCCAAGTAAAGAACCATTTAGGAACCTTTATTCTTAAGGATATATATATATAGCTCCATTTGTTTGGAAAAACGGGATGCCATTACTGGATGCAAGGCTATAACACAAGAACACTGTATGTAACCCATGATAGTTCAAATTATAATACAGTATATTTTCTACTTACTGACACAAACAGAATTTCCCCTCTTGATTAAATGAGCTACGAGAAGCAGTTAATTTGAGTTAACACCGTGTTTTTTTTGTCAGCAGTGTTAACTGTGACTTTAAGGTTTAATTATTTCATAAAACCGCATTTTAAGGCTTTTTTTGGCAGGCTTTGAAGTCAGCAGCTAAATGTCAGCACCTTCTTATAATTTATTATTGCGATGATGACATTTTGTCATAGCTGTGGTTATCAGTAGTAGTGTGTCTTAATGTGCTGTGACCCATGAGAATGTGGTAAAAAGCTCAGTTAATTAACAGTCAGCAAACTGTAGCTTCTTATTAGGTGCCGAGGCATCACAGTTATTTCTGTTGTCCTGCTCAGGTTTGTCGGGTTTAGCGGCTGACAGTTAAAATGCAGAGGAAGCGGCTGCTAACTGAACACGCACTCGTTGTGTAAAAGACTCTCTTTGGTATTCTTAGCTGAAGCGTTGCTAAATGGATCACATTCATCACCACAAACTATAGTGAGGGGGCACAATAATTAGGCCAAATCTGCTGTGACATCTTTCTGCCTCAACACACTGGCTTCTGTTTCTCCAGACAGCAGCAACAGATTTGATGCTCCGTTCCAACTCTCTCACCATTAATCCTGGGATTGATGGGAAAAGCAAGAGACTCTCGACCTGGAACACACACGTCGAGGCAAAACAAGATGCATCAGAGAAACAGACACACACACACACAAACACACACACACACACACACACACACACAATTATTATTTTTTATACAACATCCCAAAATTAGGTCAAACTTAATATCTATGTTAAAATTTTCTAAGACTTTGTAATACAATGAAAACATCAAAAAAGCACTGGTTTAGATTGTACTACATATAATAACAATAAGCCCCACTGTGTGTAATTTAAGCGCTTGTATGTATTAATATGTCCATTATGTGATTTGCATGCTGTATACGTACTTACCTTTATGAATTACTACCATATGTACATACATAATTGGGTTTATATACAAAGTAAATCTTTTTAGATTAACTTCCAGTTAAGGATGCCAGTTTGGAGATTATGTTAAAATAGGGCTGGAATGATAAGTTGGGACAAAATTATGAAATTACTCATAGCATGTCACATACATACTATGCATTTAAGTACCTTAAGGTTAAAAGAACAATTGAGATAAATTAACATTAACATTTTAAAATAGAAAACCTAGTCGGGACGTTTTTGTTGGTGTTGTAGGCTAGCCCCAGTTTTTCTTTGGTTCTCCTACATTTTCGAGACATTATGTCCAGAAAGCCTTAATCTCCTGATGCACTTTTTTCCTTTGTTTCCTCGAAAGAATGTCTTGACAAGCATTGTGGGATACGCTTCCGTCAGTGTCAGTCTGATCTGGCCAGTGAGGTTTGATGACTGAAGGGAAGGTGGAGCAGTCAGTACAGAAGAGCAGATCAAAACACACCACCGCTGCAGTTACTGCTGCTGGGTTCAACTGATGATGAGCTTGGCTGACTATGACTTAGTCGAAAATAGAAGCCTCTTGAAGTCCATGGACCTCTACGCAGCATTAAGCGTCCAGATCTTTTTACAGGACAATGGACCAGATTAATAAATATAAAACATTTGCTTCTTTAGTTTTGTTCTGTGAGGTAAATGTATCTATGAGGCTCAAGTAGCTAACAAATACAAGCTTATGCTGTTCAGATCTTCAACCACCTGCTTCAGACAGTGTAATGGTGTAAAGGCTGTGTGGTTTCTGCTATTATACAACATGCTACATATGGACGTTGGACAAAAGCAACTATCCTGAAGCCTACATTATATTTGTTCATTTGATGATATGACAGTATGTCATACATTGTCAGAAACCACATAAGCAAGTCTGTTTAAGATTACTTAACAACTCGATATGGCTCAAGATAAGCATTATATGATTTAGGGTAATGCGGTAGCTGTAGTCTTTCATTATGTGTTCACTGCAAAACTAGACATTAAACATGGTGTGGCTGTTGACTTCATTCATAGGGAACTTTTGACCTTTTTGCCTAAATGTTGATTTATAGGCTTAAATAAATAAGGGATGTGGATCTGTCACCATCAGTAAGACCTTTCTGTGGTCAACTTGTGAGCAGCTGCTTTGAACCTGCTCCTCAGCACACCTGTCCTACAGCTTGTAGCTGAGTGTCGTGCATCTCACTTGAGCCATCAGAGCACCTTACTGTCACCACGGTCCTTCACTGTCCAGTCCAGGCTCCATCATTCTGATCTGTCAGCTCAGTCAAAGACAGAGAATGTGCATCATGCTTAGAAATGCTATGAACACTGTCCCGGGGTAAAGAACCATGAATGCGAGTGATGGGTTTTGACCATCTACTGAGATCTACATCACTGGAGGCAGAGATGGTTTGAGATGGTGTTTTGCTGGAAGAGTCTGACAGGAGCTCTGATTTTGCCTGCAGTATATTATGTTATGCAGTATATTATCTCTTTGGCTATTTTATCAGAAACACTTACGAAATACTGTTCCAAAAGTGCCCACATTATGGTTTTCATACATTTTCTAAAAGCAATGCCACTGTGGTCCTATGGTGGTCTCTTTCAATTGATGGACAGAGTAAGGTGGCAGATAAATTATGCAGCAACAGTCAGTAATTGAAATGCCACTGTAAGTTAAGTGTTTCCAATAAAATGGCCAGAAAGCATCAGTACAGTGTTGGAACAAACTAGGTTTAACTCAGTGGCAACTGGCAGTTCAGGGTAGCTCTCTGTTAAGACACAGTTATATTTTATAGAACAGCGCAGTTTACATTATAATTAACTGGTATTTACAATGCATGATTCTCTTAGAGACTCTTAGAGAGTCTGTGTTGCCAGAAGCATTCCTAGATGATACTTTGTAAATCACAGTTCAACATTAATTAGCCAAATATGACGTAAATCTTCAGTAATTAGCCGAGACCTTGTCCCTTGTCACCATGCAGAAAATGTGTTTTCATCTCTGTTTTGCCCATTTAAGTGTTACACGTCTGACACAAATTGCCACAGGTGATTTCTTTTCCCTGGCACATAAAAAAATTGCATCTGCATTTTAAATCCAGAGGCTTTCATTGTCATATTATAATGCTGTTGCGTGAGTGAGGGCTACGTGGAGTGATGATGAGATTCACATCGGCGGCATCAGCGGCATCCTGCATCTCTCTCCAGAGTTCCACACACACCAATCTGGAGTCAAACAAACAGTGCAGTTAATCAGTGGGCGCTGTAAGGGAGTGCTTTTAAACAACATCCACTGCTGCTGTTCTCCATACTGAACTGGAAAGTGACTGCTGAGCGAAGGAGAGGTGACCTGCAGGCGGCTGCTCCGAGGCCCTCTTTAGGTCTGTGTTTGTTTTTGTGCATGTTCGGGACAAGGGTAAGGTTGATGTTACAGTCAGTTCATTTCCCATATAAGAATATATAGTCACTGCTACATTATTTATATAATTACTCGGGTCACTGTTACACACTAGATATTACTCTGGTCACTGTGTACACTATTTATTTATATAATAACTCTGATAACTGTTTACACTTTTATATATTACTC
>JBBPDH010000001.1:7489345-7507585 GCA_037974565.1 Clupeocharax schoutedeni
TCTGGTCCTGAATAAACAGCCCTGTATGGAGTTCCGGCATCCTGCTCGTTTGTCCCATGTTAGCTCCCGGTCCCGGGGGATTAGCCTCCGCCACCGTGACATCAGTGTTTTTCACTTCACCTGTGGGTAATTTAATATTGTGTCTGATTGGTGCAAATACATATATATATATATTTACATAGTCAAATTTAGCATTTATTACATATAACATACCAGATCATTATTCTGAAACCAAAGCTTGTGGCAGAAAAAATATTATTGCTTTGGCTTTTGCCTGGATTTAACAGATGGTGTTTCCATTTTGAACTTTTGCAGTGGAGCAAAAAAAGCTTGGAGAGTCAGGCTGTTTTTTTTTCGCACATTGCTGACATGAGCTGTGCCTCAGATGAAGGAAATGTGTGAAAAAAATGCTCCCTCGCAAATTTCCTCACCATGCTCTCAAACAGACACAGAGCCAGTGCAGGGGTGCAGCCCACCCTGCGTAATTATTCACCAGTCTCACCAGCCGAGCAGAGATCAGTTGAATAACCATGAACCTGGCCGTGCTAAATTCAATTTCTCTAACTCTGCAATTGTGGCAAATCCAAAGCAAACATTATGAGTTAAAGGGCCCAAATACCAGTCTAAAATGTACAGTGAGTAATAAAGGTTGGAAAGGGGTACATTTATCATTATAAAAATAATATTAATAACTTAACTAAAACATCTGAATTGAATAGATTTTATTATATAAAATCACACATATGTTGTAAGCTGATTTCAGGGAAAACAAGAAAAATCAAGAAAAATGTAGCACATGGGCCCTTTAAGGCGTGTGCTATGTAGTCATGTGCTTATATATGTACATGAAATCTGTTTTGTCCACTTGGGTGTCCCGAACACCAGCAGTCACCCGTGCCCCATATTAGCGACATCATGTTCCTCATTTTCCCCCAACAACGTGACGGACCTGGCCGTGTGCTTGGCCGCCCCGCCACGAGTGGAGAGGACAAGTAGAAAAAGATCACAGTTCAAAAGCAGTCAGATGGAAAATATGGAAAACAGGGGCGCCTGGCCATGGCGGCCCTCCCTCCCCACCCCCTTCAAAATGCAGCAAGCTGCCACAGTTTGACTGACAAACTGACTTTTGGAGGGGCCTGTGCCCATTCCAGTCAGAGTTTATTGAAGGTGATTTTGATCTCCTCCATGAGGCCACAGCAGTAGCCATGCCATCTGTCACCTTGATTGCATGGCCGACTCTCTGGGGGGAGTGCTATGGCTCCTGATCGTTTACAGATTGCACTGCTTTCGCCTCCATAAGGACCACATGCACAGAGCCAGATGGTGAGCATACACGCTTATTATGAGTCTTTATCTCTGTGCAGGAAGGAGTGGAACCATTAGGTCTCCCTCAGGAACTCCATTCCGCTCTGCATCCATGCTGTTCTTCCACAAATACAGTCTTCTTCAGCTGTCACTGCCCTAATAATGAAAAAAATATATACAAGCAATAATCCACTTTGAGCGCTTCGTACGCAGGTAAACATGAGTGTACAGCATTACACCTTGTTTCGGTGGCAAATAACGAGCACTTATTGAGTGGTTTACAAAACGTTAAGGATTCGTGTTGATTTCTGTTGCCATAGAAACCTCTTCATGACATCAAATGTTGGCATAACAAGCAAGTCATTTATTATGTGAATTAGGGCCTCGTCTTCTCCAAAGGGGCCTCTTATAATGAGTGAAGTGAATGGGCATACAGTGTTGTGTTTTCTTACATTATCACTTTAAGCACTATGTGGGCTTCAAATGCTATTTAACTGTGATACAGCAAAGTCAATAAAGCCTTTTATATATTAGACTTGTTGATCAGAGTTTGATCATATCTGAAGTAACTGTCTTGTCAATCTCAAGGTGAGCACATTCCCAGTGGGTTGTATTTTCTATAAAAGGTTCTACCACCATGACCAAGTAAAGGGGCTGAGAAACTTCCATAACTTCTACAATTTTATTTTGTGAGTTTTTAGTATTGTTGCTGTCTAAGGAAAACGAGCACACTAACAGAAGTGCTGCGTAAACACCTAGAATAAAATGGGTTTGCATTTAAAAATGTTTCCCTCTTCTCTAAATCTGCTATTTTTGGAGATACGTCTTATTCCTGGACAGTGATGATGTGCATATGCCCACTAGGAGACTAAATAAGGTGATTAGTAGCAGTCAAAAACCTTTTTTTCCATGTGAGGCAACATCTGCCTGGAAAATGATAGAGATAATGTATTAGGATGGGACAAAAACAATCAGACCATATTTGAGTCCAGGGGGTAATTCATCCTGTCATTTTCTCAGGGTAGGAGGAGGAGACCAATGTGGCTGCCTGGACAAAAATAAAATCATGTACCATTCCTGTCTGAAGTTTTTTTTCTCTAATTCTCTGTGTACCTTTCAAATCAGGGAAACCTTAACCGTGACATCAAACAAACACCAGAGGTTTAGACCTGAAAACCACAATTACTTCTGAAAATAAATGCTATCTTCTTTAATAACGATGTTCGGGTCAAGCTTTCGCTCAGGTTTTCTCAGTCAAGGGGAACATCTCAGCGAAATATGGTGGTGCATTTAAAAATGTTATTAAGTGTTGCAAACCATAACAGGTTTAAGATGTAGGATGAAAGTGTATAAAAGCATAAAAACATGTAATCCTATCCTTATCAGAGCATGTCGGTTTAATTGGGCTTATCAAGCTAAGCACTGAGTCCAACTAAATGATTATTTAAAAGGAAAAATCTTGTTTTTATGCTTCAGTGTGTGTGGCAAAACTTTACACTAAATACTGCAGGTCAGCTAGGACAAGGACCAGGCTGACACCTGCTTCTGTTGACCTAGATCCAAGTTTAGAAGAGTTTTCTGAGGATAAATAACTTTGATGTTACAGTGCAGACAACATCTGATATAAAACAATGGCAGACAGTGTGTATGTTCCAACGGAGGACATATGTAGAAAATGACCAGAAGGGTAAAAGTGGATGTGCAGTGAGGAAAAAAGACATGGGTACCATCAGCACATATTTTTCATGGTTGTTTAGAACTATTTAGAACAACTGTTGTAGAATGGAGAGAGGCCAATTGTACCATTTGGTCAAAAGCAGGACGCTTTAGCGTTTACTTGCTCCATCAAGTAAAGGAAAAACTCAGACATTGATCCTCAAAACAAATGAAGAGTTTTGGCACAACATCATTTATCATTCTTAGGCTAAGAAAGCGTCCCAACAGCTGGCAGGTGATGGTGTTGTCATGTTGCTAGCAAAGCTAAAAGATACGTTGAAAACCACACTCTATTGAAGACCATGTTATGAGGAAGAGTAGTGTTTGGGTATGATAGCCTACTTGCAGATGCTAATAGTCAAATAAGTATCAACCAATGTCCAAGGTTTTAATATTAAACTTTTCCTGCAGTGTATTTCCTAAGCACAATAATGCAGACATAGAATTGCAACCATGCCGTAAAACTAATGCTGGTTTAATTAGTTCATTTTGCTCTCAAGGAAAGTCATATTTGGCCATGCTGAAAGGGGCAGAACAGCATGGAGCTTTGTGCATGTCGCTGCCCTTTGCTGTTCCTGATTCTCTGGCCCAAGGCAACATGGCAATGTGCTGCATTTTTAGGACAACAGCCGGCTATCTGCGAGCATGAGACCACTCGTCAGGCCTCATCGCAGTGCACACGGTGACACAAGCAAGCCTGTGGTCACAAATGTGCTTATGGCACAGAGAAACCCCATTACAGCTCCCTATGTTCAACACTGACCACTGACTGGCCCTTCAGAATGGCTGACTTTGTCTATGCAAATTGCACACACTTGAACTGGATTTTGTTTTTGCATGATTGTCAGCCGATACTCAATATTTCAATATGATAATGCCATGAATATAACATAACCATGAGTAGCTATACTTTTGATTATGTAATTTAATAGTAAGTACAAATATTGATTGCAAATCAATATTTGTAAATTTAAATTGCAAATTTAAATTTTCCAGTCAAAAAGATACTAAAGAATCAGTTTAAATTAGGGCTAATCTGAACATTTTGACAATCAACTATTCGTTCATTACACTGGTATTTACATATTACAGACCTTTTAAAAAGTGCATTTATTACAATAATTCTAAATATGCCTGTTTAACCCGATCATCACTTCAACTCCTACTGAATGAAGGTCAACTGCCCCTTCAGGATGCCATATTTACCTGAGCAGAGACCAAGTGCAAATCCGTGGGTGGCCGGGGAAACTGCCACAAGCACTGCGGCTACAGAGCCATAACGGACCAAAGGTGTCACCCAGACAACAGCAGTTAGATTAACCTCCGAACACTCAGAGCACACACTGCCTACAGCGTGCCAACCTTCGCTTGGTACTTGGGTCACTGCTGTATGGACCCGGTATCCCTGTTTGCCCAAAATAACAACAGATATCACTGTTATTCTGGAAGATAATGTTAGTAAGCCATGTTTTTTTATAGCAATTAAAATGTGCAACTAACTGCAGCTGCTACATTTTTGTCTTGTGCACTGGAGCTACAAGGCTAATGTAGCTAACAAAGAACAGAATCTTATGCCCCACAAACTCATCACCAACCATAAAGATTTCAACCTCAAAAGAATTTGCTTATGTGGTTTCCTACACTGTACACTTTAAAAAGGGGGAAGATATTACATTCCATGGCTAAATGAGTGATGTTCAAGTATCTCAAGTATACTGGAGATAATCAAACAACCAAGTGCAATTTGGGGCGAGGGTGTGATGATTTAGTCAAAAATTTGCTTTTGTATGTCCTGTGTAGAAGCAAAATTCCGATATTAAACATGTTGATTGCTTTTAAGTTACGGAAAAAATCATGTACACGTTGAGCCAAACAATTGTTCTAAATTGGAATATCCAACGCTATCCCTTTCTAATGACTTCAGTTGTCAGTTGGCCACGGTTTCAGTGTACATAGACTATTTAATCCACTTATCCTTTGTGCTGTGGTGGATTTGGAGCCCAAACCTGCTGGTAATTGCATCAGGCCAAGCAGGGCCACTCAGGACCCTCCAGTAGGAGGATGGTGAGGAGAGCCGAGCAGAGAGGAGCTGAGTTACTTAGGAGAAGCTTTTCCGTGTATTTGCTCTGGAATGGGCCAACAGTGCAGACACTCCTCAGCCTCTCTCACCCTGCTGCATCAATCTGTTCCCAAGCTGTTCCCACATTTTGGTGAATTTCCCAGGCTAATTCTTTGGCACAGACAGAGCGGCGAGCCTGATTACTTCAGTGTGAACCCCACAAGCCTTTCCAAGCCCATGCAATGTGCATGTTCTGAGAGACCAGAATATTTCCTTTGTCTGAGGCCATTGAAATGTGGACTTTGATATTTCCGTAATGTAATTACAGGCAGCTATAAACAGTTTTTTGTGCCAGCAGCAGTCAGAATCAAGTCGTATTTTATATTTCAAAAAAGCGCAGCACAAGGGAAAATAAAAGGTAAAGACATTCATTACTGAATGAAAAAGTCCCTTGTAGTACTTAGATTCCTGCAAGTGTTTCAATCGGAATTATGATTAACCTCAGCCTCAAGTTCTGAGATAATAAAGAATCGCCATTTCAAGCGCAGCTTCATAGATCTTTCATAAAGTCCAACCAGTGACGAATCCAAACCTCATTATAGGATATCGACTTAAAAATCTTTCCTGGCACTTGGTTCGCTTATTTGCTGCCCCCCTCTCTTCTTTTTCCCATAAATTACAGTTCTGTGGCTCTGTGCAAATATTACTAAGCTGTAAGACAGCTGTGTCCCATTAAAATGTGTGATGGTTGCTGATTTCCTACAGCACATGGTCATCAGGCCAAATCTACAGCCAGTAATTAGGAAGATGAAATGTTTAATTGTGCTTTGATTTTGATCAAAATGTATCTGTCACCCATCCTATAATCAGGCATTATGCTCCCAAATCAATGTCAGCATATTTTAGGCAGCGAGATGTTGCCCATCCTGACAGACAGACAGCCCGCATGTCACAGCACTGCTCCAGCTGCCTCTGGCTCACAAAAAACCCAGCATGGTGTGTTTCTGCTCTGTTCTGCTTCTCTACACTCCTGTTTTATATTCATAACAATAATGGCTCCTAAACAGCTCCTTCTTGGACATATGGTTCTAGTAAAACTCACACTTGCATCTCACATTAATACAAGCGGTTCTTCGACTATTGTACATATACTATCATAGACACATCTGTTATTATACTAATCCCCGCTGAATGCTATCTATAATAATAGATGTATGTATTAGTACAGATAATTTGAAGGGGAATTACAGTTTTACACTGAGATTTGATATGAGTTGATGCAGTCTATAAAAACTTGTCTGAAATTTACACAGAGGTGTTGAATGGAACCGGCTCTTGAAGAGTATAATGGAGCTAAAAGGTCCCTCACAGAAAGATATTATATAAAATTGTTATGAAGATACTGCCTGCATGATGTTTATCACGATTTATGAGAGAAGACTTTGGTCTGAAGCGTTTTATTTTTAATTTATTTATGGTGGAGTGGTATAGGCATGATATTTTAAGACAAATAGTCCTTGTGAGATGGGGCCTATGTGAATCAGACTGCAATGTTTGCGGTGTGGCAGGAGGTATCTGTTGACATGAAAGGGTCTACATGATCTGTAATGAAGTTTCTTCCCCTAATGCATCCAAAAAAAGATGGCTCTTTTTTTTGCAGGTGAATGATGCACACACACCTGGCTGGTCACATGATATAAAATGTTAATCAGACCGGGCCATTTTCTATACCTACTGTAGGCACTTTGGGCAGGTGACAGGGGTCAGCATGGACACTCTGACCACTCTAAGTTATTATATACTGTGTGTTCTAACAGCTTTCTTAGAACCCCTTAGAACACTTGTTGTTTTGAAGATGCTCTGTTTCAGTAATCCAGCCTTTACCATTTGGCCCATGCCAACACGCTTGTTTATTTTTCCTCCTTCCAACACATCAGTATTAAATTATATATATTACAATGCCTCTGAAATAAGTGGCGTTCCTTATGCACTGATCAGTGACTGAGAATAGCTTTGTAGTAAAAGCAATGAATTAGAGAGCATGTGTTTGCTACACTACCTTTTAGGTAGACATAAGTGAATAGTCTATGCTCTGATTGGCTGCCCTGTATTGTACCTAATTTAAAAAAGCAGCTGAAACACACATAAATGGGAGGGGCTAAACTGCTGTAGGGCTGCACAGGTAAATGTGCTGGATTTAGTTACATCACAAAAACAATGAGTTCAATAAACTGCCGTGATATTAATATTTTGCCAATATTGTCCACCACTACCTTTACATCTTTCTATGCCCGTTTCGTTCTTATTAGCCAACATTTTGAATGCAAAATAAAGAGATAAACAAAGGTTATTGAGTTCATAATAATGCACCTCTTTAACTAAACTAAACCACAAACACAAAACAATTAGAGAACAGCTGCACGTGCTCCGCGCCATATGACAGTTACAAGTGTCCTGTTTGCGGGGGACAGGGTGAGTCCATCCTCTGTCCACTCTGATACGTAGACAGATGGATGGCGGAGGCAGACAAGTGGGCGAAGGTCAAGAGGAGAAAAACAAAGCTTTTCATGCCGCATGATGGAGTGTGATATCTCTAAGCAAATGCACAGCACTGCCAAGAGCCGACCCAGCCAAGCTCAGGCGAGCCTGCAGCAGTTATCAATGACAACATGCTTGAGGGGGCACCCGAAACACGGCAGGGAGGAGGAGGAGCACTTAATGCCATCAGCTCCAGTCGTACGAAAAACGAGTCCGGTGCATGGGACGGATAGCACTCGTTACTGCTGGCTGCTTGAATCTGGGGAAATCAATTACGAAACGCTGCATCGGCAAGTCAGCCAAGTAAACACTGAGATTTACACTGTGCTGATGTGTGTCTGTGCTGCCATACTTTCAGCAAAAATTGGGCACTGTTTGTTATAGAGACAAATGAGGAAGCGCTAATTTTCTGCACTTCCTGGAGAAATTTAAATTCTTCACTGAATTTGGCCAAATGCTGTGATCATATGGCAGTCACAAATAACTTTTACCATTGTGTCAACAAAGAAAAGTGACAAAATCCAATGCACAATATGATACAAAATGATGACAAAGAAGAATTTGTATAATATATACACAAAATATATACACACCTATGACCTAGCTACCACGCTAAACTGCTCCCCCATTAAAGTACCCTTCAAATACTTACTAAAGCACTCACTAAATGAGTCACTATAAAACCACAATATATAAAAAGCAAAGAATGTCAGTTAAATGTTTCTTTGCATGTTTAGTGAAAGATGTGTATTTTATTACATTATGTTGTCCATTGTTTTATAAACATAATGAGACAATTTTGGGCACAACAGGAAGTGAAGAAATTAACATTTTGTTTCAGATACAAATGAATTGACTGCTACTGGCTGAATCTAAATCTAAGTTGTAACTCTATATAAGTCTAGAAAAGACACCACAGACAGTAAAAAGAGCCACGAGGAACAGAGTATTGAATTTTTTAATGATAAAACAACCATAAAGCATAGCCACCATAGCGCTGTAATTCTCCAATAATAAATCTTCGCAGATTAATAAAACACGTGACTTTTAAATCAAAATAATCAGGTTTATCAATGAATCATTACAGTACAAAATAAAGGACACCACAGTATTAACAATATTGACCTAATACTGTGAAAATAATTGTACATGTGTAAGTAGGCACTGATAATATTTGGTGGCACAAATGTACTCATATGGTAAACACAGAAAACTTGACTTTGGAAAATAAACTGTTTACCCCCCATAAACAGCTAAGGAAATTGACAGCTAAATGCAAAGCATACAAAGCGGTTCAATTGACGGCAGATGAGGACTGTAGGCGTCTGCATATTAATGATTTCTGCTGTCCCCAGGAGGGGCCGCCTTATCCCTGGAGCATTATGGGTGATTATTGTCAATTCAGTCCTGCCAGTTTATTCACCCACACGCGCCGCATGATGTGCATTATTACAAAGGGAAATACGAGGAATCAGAGATGAGGCAAGGCTCCAATGGTAGTTCTTTATAATCACAGAGTCCAACTGTTCCCTGCTGCATTCACTCACCCATAATCATCTGTGTGGATTTTTTCTGACTTTCCACAGCAGTAGAACATTCTGCTTAACATGTGGCACCCATAATAATTAACAAAAAATGAACACACATAATTTTATAGTCCTTCTGCCACTGATCACTGCCAAAAATGCCCTTCTTGTTTGTATAACTAACTCTGGAACGCTTCATTACGCCCACTGTTCTTTAACACGTCTTACTCTAACAACTGTTGCATGAGATTCATCTTCATTGGATATATTCGCAGGAAGTCTTTGGACCCATGCACTGTTATGGCATGGAACTACTATTGGCTAAGTCTAAATCTTAGATCCAAATCTAAATCCATCTCAGGGAGAGACTTTAGCCAGCATTTTATGAATTATGCATCCTTGAAGCAGAAAATACGGCAACAGTAAGGCACTTAAAACTGAGCCTTGTGGAACACCACATTGCATTTTAGGTTCTAACCCATTTATATATTTTTGTTCTGTCTGTAGTGAATATTAGATCAATAACCACTTTGACTGATTAAAAGCATGGTTAATAGTAATCCATGAATACCCACCTGCAGTAATTTACATTTTTAATGATCAATGCATACAATTTTCCTCAAGACCAAGAAGAGACAACAGTTTTGTACTTTGTTGTTTGTTTGATTTCTGGGATTGATATCTGTGGTCTACAGCATTCAGTCTAAATGATCACATGACCCATCAAATAATCAGGTGTTTGGTCATTTGAGACATTTAAGAGGTACACAAGCAAAACACAAAACCACTCAGTATGCAGAGTGCAGTCAGCACAAACCTTGATGTCCTTTTTACGATGTCTATGAGAGTATAAAACCCTAAAATTTTAATTTACAAAAATTTGCAGCTTAAATGTTTCTCAGGCTCTAATACAACGGGATGCCAGTCATGCAGTTGAAAGTGTTTACTGATGAACTCTATTACGGTATCTTTACCTCTCTCACACCAACAATATGCTCGTTATAATTCAAAACAGGTTAGTAACAGCAGGAAGTCTTTTTTGTGAAAAACAAAGAGTCGCTCTGGTTTTTTCCAAACGAGTCGACTGAGCAATGGCACACACACACGGCAGGCCTTTATGTTTGTCACCCAGGCCACTGATGGCAAGAACTAAAAAGGGAGGGTGCCTCAATAAAAGGAACAAATCACCTTCCTGTCCTTGATTTTTGTTCTTTGATTAAAGAAGAACATTTGTGATTTGCATTTTAAAACACCATGATCAAAAACAATTATCAGCCCTTCTGCATGTTTCTTACAACAAATGAATTAGATTATAGGCTTCCATGAGCACTGGCTTCCTATAGCCTTGTTGCGCTGACAGTATTTGAAGTTTCCTGCGGTAACTTCATTACCCGTATTTTGTCCAGAATTAGTGGAGCGTGCTGAAAATTGCTAATGACAGATGTTTCTCCACTCTGTCACACTCCTTGTATCATTTGATTTGGAAAGCAACATACGGTGTTCTGCTCTATCAGTATGTCACAGACTGTCTGCAAACAGCTGGTCATAACTCAGTTCAGTGAAAACCATTACTTTCCAATGAAGTGCTGGACACATTCCAAATTGTGTTTTGGCATGGCCTCAGCCCCCGTAATGCAGCCGGCCTGATGCTGCAGGTAGGGAGGAGCACACGGAGAGCCAGGCTCTTCACCAGAACAAAGCACATGGCTATAGGAGGCAGACAGAGACGCAGACACACAAACCACTGTGACACTTTATCAAAAGGAAATGACTGAGAATGGGGAAAATCATTTCCTAATTTCAAATAAACCATGCCCAGCAATTCGCCATGCATTACATATTTATGCAAATCTGATCTCTGCACTAATGCACCCAATTCCAATTGCGAATAAATGGCGAACGGTAGAAGCTGACCTGAAATGTGTCACAGTCAGCTTGTTGGCAGCGCACTGTTGGTGTCGGGACATACAGCAGAAGTTGTCATTGTCAAGAACTTCAAGCAGTGACAAGGTGGGAACAAGAGAGATGACTTCAGCGCTGACTGTGAAGAAAGAACACCACGACACGCACACAACACTGACCTCCGTCATCTGAAACAAAATGTTACACACATTACACCATCACAGGCTTCGAAAGGGATTCAGAGGGTTGCAACCAATACTGCAATCACTGCAAACCCTTTCACCTCCTGAAGTTCTTTACAGGAGGAGGAACACACATCCAAATAATGATAAGTAAACCACCAGAGTAATGGGCAGTCAGTAAAAATGAAATAAATTAAAATGAAAACCAGCAACAACATATAAAAAAGATTATCTTTAACCAACTCTGATGTCACTGGAAATGCATAACTGATGGAAACAGAATTAATCCAATCCATTTTTGATACCTTACATAACTATGTTCCCCTATGCAGTTTATTATAGCACTCAACATATTAAAATTACAACAACTGCTGTGATAAAAACTAATTTTGGTCTCAGGTGATGCCAGTCACCGGCTAACAATACAGTTAAAATATATATCAACACATCAAAAACCAAGGAAAAAACACACCCTTATGATAATTCCGTTTCTACCATTGCCTTACTACTATGAGCTTCTAGCAGTATGTTTGTTTTGGGCTGTATATTAAACTAGATTGAAGCCTGTAATTGAAATGGCATGTTATATATGAAACTCATAACACATATTAACACAGTGACATATTCAGTAGAGAGTCCTGACAAAGAGTTGCTGCTGTTTATCTCACTTATCTGACTTAAACCCACTGGCTATGCTGCTGCTCATATTCACAGTCACTGTGAACTTCCATAAGGCCTAAAGTGACGTTTTCCTTCATGAATCTGAAAACCAAAGTGTAACTGGTTGATTCTCCTGTTATGTCCTGATTATGTTGGTTGTTGCTCTAATAAGCCTGAAGTACTCAACCATGAGAACTCATTTAGCTAGAACAACCTTGATAAAAAGCCTGATTTGGTCATTTTGGAATGGCTATTTTAAAAGAGTTATTATAAGAACAAAAAATAATATTAGGAGTATCACTACAGTACTTACTGAGTTTACAAACATAATTCTATTGACAAGATATTAAAATTAATTTCTTGGTTTCCAGAAATCATTAGGCCTTTTCTGAAAGCCTAGATTGATCTAATCTGATAATTCTCCTGTGCAAGTCCGGCAGCTTTATTACAGTTTGTTTTTATGTGTAAAATTCCATGTATTTATTATTACATGTCCCACTGGGAACAACAACAGATTTGCCACCTTTCTTTTCATTTGTCTTAGTTCTCTGGGTTTAAATACATTCTGCATCCCCTTTGTAGAAGCAGCCTAAATAAATCCCTGCGTTTGGACTTGCACTGAGTTTGCTGTGACTGCACATCAGCGAGGGCTGCTTAATCCAAATAATTAAGACACCATGTGCAAAACCTCCAAAGGCATGTGTTGTTGTAGCAGAGACTTAACACCTTTAGAGGAACAGTTTTCTTGCCCTCAGGGTGCAGACTAGCTACACTCAGTTTCAGTAGCTGCTTTGTAAAGATGATCTGTATGAGTGCAGAATCGCAGAATCCAATTCGGGGGGGGGGGGGGCACACAGTTACTGTTTAACCAACAGGTACATGATGAAAACTGACAGTGGTGTCATATATAACTGGACTTTACTAATACTAGAAAATCAATAAGAACTTTATTTTGGATTTTACTGAAACACAAAGCCCTTAAAATGCAGACTGATATTCACCAGTATTTCAAATGCTAAAGTATTTCCTATAGACCTGTGCATTTCTCTAAGCATTGTGCCTAGCATGCACAGGGTGACGAAAATGTATCAAATGCAGCGTTGCTTTATATATTATTGAGACCCAGGGCTATTCATTAAATATATGAGGAAGTAGTCAGGCCTAAGGATGTCACATGTGTACCTATTATAGCTGAATAACACACATTATGAGCCCTCTAGATAGAAAAGGCTAATTTACTCAGCTTATATTCAGTAGAACAATATGGAGATGTGGGTGATTGTTTTTGTATAAGCTTATTTTACCACTTCATGGAATCTGAACCAGTTAAGCATTATGTTTTAATGTCACTTAGTAAGTGAACTATTCTCAAGCCTCACATTGTCTCATCAACAGTAATCAAATTTGATAGTGTCACTTACCATAAATTTGTATAAGCATATTAAAATCTCAATTAACAGTAGAAGTAATGGCTCTTAAATGGGTGTTAATGCCAATTAGTCGTGGAAAACAGCTCATTGAGATGATCTGAATGTGGTCCGTTCCACAGCAGTGTGCTGTGCTTCTGTTTTTTGACCTGCTTTACCGGAGATGTTCGTGTGTAGCAGAACTGTCCTCATCTTGTCCATCAGTGCGGTACGCCTCAAGGACTCTTATATCACATTAAGGATCCTCCACCAAACACAGCTGATAAGAAGCAAAAGTCACATTTATCTCAATAATTGCCAGCATCAAAGTATCAACGCGGATAATGTGCTTATTGTTGTCTTGTTCTCTTTTCTCACCACTTTCCCCCACACTCTCTTCTTTTTCCTTTTTTTCAAGAATCTTCGTGGTTTGTACGTCCAACGCGGAGACACATAAGCACTCTGGAAAGGTAATTTAAAAGCAAGTTGAGCCATGACAAATGGGGACAGCTGGCCTAATTGAATCATTTGAGCTAAGACAGCTCAACTTGGTTATCCTCTCTGCAGCCCACAGTGATATTAGAGAGGGAATCATTAGCCATGAAATCATGTCTGCGCTCTCCGACTGCATCCTTTTATGACATGACAGCCAGCAAAGGCCTGCCTTTCATATTAACACCAATGAGAGGCTTTTGTTGCAGACAGGCCGGAAAGGCTAAATGTCAGATGCTTGGCCCAGATACCTCTTAGTGTCTGTTCAGCAATGCTGTTTATCCTTTAAGCTTTTTATGAGATTTTTTTTTTACATCGCCACATTTATTGTTGCACCACATGTCTAGTAGCAAACAATGGAAGCTTAAACTCTACCAGTTAACCCTTCACAAACTTGTAATGGACCAAACTGAAAATGAAAAATGGTAATGAACATAGAGAGTTGCTAAAACGACATTCTTAAAAAGTACATTTTAAAGTAAATATTTCAGTAAATGAGATACCGTTATTGTGAGTATGAATATGAGTGGTAAATATGTAATATAAAAGTAAGCTAATTTAAGGGAACTTTCCATTGCATTCCAAAGAACTTTCCATTGCATATTTGCTCTTCACACTAGAACATCAACAAAATTAGGACATTGTCCCTTTTCGAAAACTGATGGTGTTGACACCAGTCCAGACATCTCAAAGACTTTGCTTTGTGATTCTGTTGTTTACTGTAGTCTCTGTATTAAGTGAGATATTGAGTCTTCAAATGTTTTATTAAACCTGTAATGGTATGAACAGTGATTGTAATAGTTTGTCTAACGTTACTCATTGAAACTGAGACACAGTTGCACAGGGCTGGTTTATTTGCTGCCACTCAAACTGTTGGAGCATGTCTGTGCTGACCAGTACTTTTTATACACAGCATGTTTAATCACTAGTTCTCATTTAAATAAGCAGAGAGATTATTTGTAAGTTATATATGTCTACATCTCATTGTAAACATATTTGCTTTATTTTTCATCCAAAAACCAAAAGTGCACCTTTCAACTTACAACTTTTTTTTTTTAACTTTGACCAAAAAGGGTCAAAATCTGGTTGCATTCTTAGTGCATTTATAGTCTTGACACTCTTGCCTTAAACCACATCAAACATCAATGAAACCCAAGTAGGCTTGTTTATGTTGTTTGTGACACTGTTATCAATAAAAACAATTAATGACACAAAGCTAAAAATGGCGATAGCAGACATCTTGAAGCTTGAATTTCATCCACAAATTTACATTTACATTTTCCCACATTTACGCTCTGCAGCATACCTATTTATAATCCCATATAGGAGACCTCACGAACGTGCTAATGAAATGGTCTGATCTGTTCTGTTCTCATATGTTTAATATACAGAGGCCTCGAGGTTCCGGGATGCGTAGCCTCTTTATAGTTTTCAGGCAGGAAAGCAGTCTCTGTTTTAGGCATTGTCACACTTCAGAGCTCATAATGAGCTGCAATTACACTCATTCTTGGAGATCGCTCGCCAGTAATGCAATCAGGTGCGCATGATGGGCTTCTCCATAGTGCTGAGGAGAAGCTCCACGGCGGGATGGTTGAGCAGTCCCACAGTTTCAAACCCCCACTGCCACCACCACCACTACTCCCACCCAGCACAGGCATGCTGCCACGCCACCTCCAGCCTCCCCCACACACATGCTGGATGGTCTGCGACAAAGATGCACAAAGCAGTGTGTTTAGCTGATGACGGATGGACCCACAGTATGCAATCCATGTTGAAGCTTTCATCTTTTTTGCAGGTGAGGGTTTGTGGAGCAGTTAAATAGATGCTAAAGTGTAAAGTCTTCAGTTTAGTATAAGAACTATGCTAGCAAACACTAGACATTAATAGTCACCTAAATTACTTTGGTAAATACATCCCTAAAACATCTCTTAACCTGGACAAACTGCAATCACTTCTTAAACATGGCACAGACTTGATGATATGGTTTATTATATAATTAATTGCGGTTTTATAACTGTGAGGTAGTGTACAAGTAAATGTCACCATAAATATGAAGGATTCTGATCTAAAATCAATCTTCTCAGACCTGATGGCTACCTTTAGCAGCTAAGTTGTCTTATTTTTGTGGCTCACAGTAAGTCATATGGTGTCCTGAACCATATCCACAAGTCTGCTCCACCCTAATGGGGTCCAGTTTGCGGGGGTAAAAACATGTTTCTGGGGTGTATTTCAAAGACAAAATTACAAGGACAAATAGCTCTAGTGCTAAACTAAAGAAGCAAAACTCTGACATCAAACGTGTTTGGCTTATTGGCTACATCTAGTGTGAATGGAAAATTGAGTACATTTATCTCAAATCCATACATTTAGGCACTCCAAATCTACTGATAATATTGATAATGTAGCCTATTATGTAGCTCCAGTGCAGAACTGCACTTCAAAAAACATCTAAGCAACTAATAAAATCGAAATGGTTGAAAAGAAGCAGAAAGACACCATCTATGAAGTAAGTAAAACTGCACGATTTCTTGAAATAAGCAAAATAAGTGTTAAGGTGCGGTCCAGAATCATCAAACAGACAACTGTTCTTCGCTCAAAGTACAAGCTTTTATTAAAAACATTTGCAAATGGAGAGAAGTATTCACAACCCAGAGCAGTTCTGAGTTCCGAAGTCCCTCTCTGGAGGGTCACAGATGAGCCCCTCTCTTTATATGAATCTCTCACTGCTTATCACTCCCCTGCGGCAAAAATCACTCCCCAAAAGCAAAAATGCCTGATTTGAGAAAATAAAATTTCTTGAAATTAGTATTTTAGCAGGCTGTAGAATGCAGATGCCGGCCATGTCTTGGCTGACATTTGATCAAAGGGAGATACAGTGTATGTTTGATTTTAAAGAGGCTTTCCTGCAATGTTTGGGTCCATTTGCTTCGTAGGGGTGCAGCGTGACCCCAATGAGACGCCTGCTTTAGCTCAGTGGCATTGAGTGATTCTCCTCAGTTCATGAACCGAGCTGGATAAAGACTTTTATTCACTGGATGAGCATGAAGGAACTCTTAGAGGGGTGCACACACACACACACACACACACACACACACAAATGCACCCGCACCCCCAGGCCCTTAGTAAAATTTGACATGAGCAATTATTGGGACTTTTATGATGACAGGTCTATTCCAGGTCTGAGCCCTGAGAACGGAGAAGAGAGGCGTGCTGACAATCGTGTGGAAAGATGGAATTACTTCTGTTCATGACTGCTCTCTTGCTCTCTCTCTCTCTCCCTCTCTCTCTCAGCCCATCTCTCTCTCTCTCTCTCTCTCTCTCCCCTGAGGGCTGCTCCCCGGATGTTTACACATCATTAATGGCCTCTCCCTGGCTCTCCTTAGGAAATATGGATGTGCATCAGGGCCCGAGAGAAAGAGGCAATCCCGGCCAAGCATGAGGGAGCAGGGAGCTGGCGGTGTAACATTTGATTATTGAAGAGATGATACGCTCCTCTGGCAGCGCAACAGAGGGACATTCAATGTCACATAGTCAGTGCAGTTTTGCACAGGGTCATGGTTTAGATCAGATCTGTCCAAGGGTGCATAGTAAACCAGATAAGGTTAATACATTCATCTGATTTTAAGAGGCACTTTTCCTTTTTTAGATAATAAAGCATTTACTCTAGTCATGAAAAGAAAAATGGATAAAATTTTTGAGAGGAGGACAAAAACCATGACATTTTAACACATCTACCTTTCCTCTCCCTCTGTTTTTGGCTTTTTGTAATGTTCGTCTGTCTTTTTCCTTTGCTTTCTTTGCTGGTATTGTTCACATCTCCCCTGTTTCATGTGTCTTTGTTTTGTTTACTCCAGCCATTTGTCTGTCTTCCCTGTATTGTTGTATTTTTGCCTCCCCCCTTGCTATTCTGTTCACCTGGGTCTTGCTGACGATCTCCTCCTCTGCCCAGGTGTTTCCCAAAAACTAGTCAGCATGCATGCCCTTGTGTTTCAGTCTGTGTTGGTGGATTCTTTAAATTTTGGTCACTCCTTCTGTTAATACACTGTTTGTGTTACGGCTTGCTGTGTTATTGCTTGTTAATCTTAATAGTTTCTCATAGTTAGGTCCTGCCTTTCAGCTTGTTCTCTGTTTATTTATCCTTAGTGTTTGTTGTGTTTTGTCTTTGTTAACCCTGGAACCCCTTTCTGATGTGTGCGCTTTCATTTCTTAATTTGTGGATCTCATACCTATATCTTGTCTGCCTTGACCTAAACACATTACATATATTTTAACACATAATACATATATATACAAACCTTAAATATATATATATATTTATTAATTTATTTATATACACTACCGGTCAAAAGTTTTAGAACACCCCATGTTTTCTGTTTCTTTGTATTGAAATTCAAGCGGTTCAGTGTCTCAATGTTCATTCGGCAGAAAGTTCTTCCCAACTCTGCAGCAGGAGT
>JBBPDH010000001.1:7509862-7520231 GCA_037974565.1 Clupeocharax schoutedeni
CAATAAAAGGACAACGGTGCCCAAATTTATGCACCTGCCTGATTTAGTTTGAACAATTATTGCACACTTTCTGTAAACCCAATAAACTTCATTTTACTTCTCAAATATCACTGTGTGTGTCTCCTATATGATATATTTAACTGACATTTTTGATCGTAACGATTTATACAGGAAAATAATGACTATTAACAAGGTTGCCCAAACTTTTGCATCCCACTGTATCACCTTTTCAGCTAACAGTGATCGAAATGAGCTACAAAATTAGTTGACATAGACTGTGATTGTCAGTATTTCGCAGTATCAGGGCAACTTTATTCAACTCCTACTAATACCTGGCCTCTTCAGTGGTTGAGTGCGGTGTTATCGGCTCTTGGTAATTGCTCTGGGTGCCATGCACTTAGGGTAATGGTGGGCTCGTTGCAGTAAGTGGGGGCGCAGTGAGTGCTCCCATTTACACACACTTTTAAGATTCATCACAAGGGTGTCCATGACAGGCACCAATCATCTATGCCACTCCATTGCTACATGGCCGGCCAATGAGAAGCAGTGGTGTTTCCGGAGCCTCGTTGGCCTCTGCTGCGCCTGACCTGGGATCTAATTGTCCGTTCACCCTTTACGCACCCAGCGTGTTTACAGCACTAAAAGAACACTCTTCGGCCGATGGGCTCCATCACAGGCACCATGCCCCAAAACCCCTCATATGCAAATGTGCTCCCCTTTTTATTTCACTTCGGAGAGAGAGTGAGTACAGTGCTCCTGCCCTCTGCCCTCCTCTCACAACCACTCATTCCTCCAACCCTCCAGCTTTTACTCCCTCAGAGGTGGCCCTTCTTGGAGTAGATTGACTGGGTGAGGCTTTAATTAATGAAATGTATGATAATGTGATTTCTTTAATAGAATGACATAGTCTAATGGTGTTGTGTGATTATGATTAATACAGTGCTTTACAACATGAAAACCTCAGCCAAGGGCTAAATGAAGTCCCTTCGCTCTTTGATTCCCAACCCTGGGCAAAATATGGATCTGGACTGGCTGTCTCTGTGCAAAATATGAGATACACGGAAGCATGTTAATTAGAAAAGTCACAATCTTCTACACCTAAGTAAAGCTCAGTAGAAAGAAATTATCAACACACCGCAACCTGTCCAGCTGCACAGGTCACAGCATTCTTCTTGGGTCATGATGCATTGAATTGTTTCTTAAAAAATAGCAATCGGGTGAAATCAGTGTGAGGTCAAAGTTTCACTAATCAGCTAAATGCCCAAAACTTTTGAGTAATGAAGGCATTGTTCCACAAAGGCAGCACACTTCTAATTCCAGATTTTTGAGGGTCACATCAAGGAGAACGCAGAGCGTCTTCAGGAGGAGCAGGCAGCTTCTGTGACGCGTTAGTCACTCAGATAGCTAGTGAGTTTGATAATTAATACCGTAATTCAACTAAATCCACTCAGTGAGAGCTGTAATGAAAACTGATGTAGCTACTTAGCACACTGAGCATCACAGGTGGGCCCAAATTAATGTGCAAATAGAGCTAAATTGCCTGTGCTCAGTGTTTTCGTCAGCATCATTTCGGTTTGGGCGAAGTATCGGTAATTAATTCTGATATAACAAAGTCGTAAATTTAAGGTTAAACGCGCGTGTTACCTCCAGACGTGGTGACAGGGGCAGACCTCATTGAGGAGTCCCAGCTGGGACCCATGTCTCAACTGTTTCAGCAGAGCTCAGCTCAGCCCCTGGAGAGAAAAGGCTAGCTTTGTATAGGCTGTCAACTTCACTTAGTCCTCCAACGGAGAGGCACCTACACCTATATACCCAAACACTGCTCAAAATCTATTAGTGTTACTTCCTCAGACATCATAAGATCAGTACTTATGATTACAAACTTAAAACGAAGTGACATGTTCTCTAATTGTGGCCGGGGCCTTCAAAATACAGTACAGTACAGTCAAATCAGACAGTAGAGTGAGTGTGAGGATAAGGGTTTTAACAGGGCCCATGATAGTGATCCAAACAGGGATGCTGAAAGATGCCAGTGTGCAGTTGTAACCTATAATCAGCTCTGTGGATTTTGTGAAATCAGTGCGGTGCCTTTTAGAATGCCTTGTGCAAGAAGGTAAATCGAAACGTCTCCATTCAGCCTGTTGTGCTCTTTCACGCCACACACTGTGCAGCTCCGCTTTCCTTTAATGAACACGGTGCTGAGACCAAACCCCAGACAAATCAGAGAAATAATCACACATTTATGAATATTTAATATCATAGTCATGGCAAATAAGGGGAGTAATTAGTGGTTTCCATAAATTTGCAAATTGTTATTTCATGTTAATGAAAGAGCCACAGTTTTGCTCATGAATTATTCATGTGTCAACAAAGTTTGACTGAAAGAAATGGAAAGGAATGAAAAGTGGAAATTGAGTCCACAACACAAGCGTGATGTTTGGCACACAGTGTTACAATACACACAATAAAGACAAAATCAACAGTTTAGACCTAAAAACACAGTGACATTTCAACAAGCGAATTGTTAAATGTGAAAGCAATAATACAACCTTATGATAAAACTGTGAGCTCACCGAATGCCTGGTACTCATAATATCTTTGCACTATTTCATTCACTGAAGAAGCGGATGTACTGGTAAGTCAATGTGAGAGAACAATGCAACTTCGTTTATTTACAAAGGTCATGTGAGTTCAAATGTCATGGATCTAGCCTACAAAAAACAGGCTAAAGTTGTTCTTTATCAAGCATTTCTCACTCAAACCTCATTGAAACAACCTTACTGTAGAAATTGTGTAGAGAGTGTGTATTCCAAAGTTTCAGTCCATATCATGCATGTTTATAAGTAGAAATCATAAATTGTGATATTTCATTATGGCTTGATTGTAATTGTTGTGCATTTATGCCATTTCTTATCATAAGTCTTTGTTTAACTCAGTATTTGAGTAGAAATTGGATACACAATAGCACCATAGAGGTATTAACTCCACAGCTACACACATTTATATGGTGCCATACAGTTTCATTTAAGTCAAATGAATTGTTTTATTGCAATAAGGCAAAAAACAGTAGCTTATGTGACCAAAAGTAATATAATATATAAAAGACTGAAACCAATGTTATAAAAGCCTGAAATGCTGCAGGCTTTTACAGTACAGAGTGATGTTTGTTAGTTCTTTTATTTTTGCACCTCACCTGGAGCTTGGGTGCACCTTTTTGCGGTAGGGTAAAAGCAAGCAGATTTAAAGCCAAACCCTGCATTTGTCATCATTACGTTCTGCTCTATCTAACCTGCACTGGGGTGGTTGCTCACCCCTAAACACCCAGGCACTGTGTGGCTGGAAGCAGGGCTGAGGTGGGGCAAGGGGAGTGGGGGTGAGAGCAGGGGTTAACGTGTTAGTGAAGGGGGGAGGGGGAGGTAGCGAGTCAGAAAACAGGGCAAAACAAATCTGTGATCTGGAACTTCCTAAGCACCCACTCAGGAGGGATTAATGAGGAGTACACTGGTGTGAAATTACGTGCCCTTTGAGTCAGGAAAATGGTCCTACTGGTGCATGACCTTGAAATGAGGTGAAACAAACTTCACCTGATCCACAATTAACATTGTTACATGGGGAGGGGTGACAAGAAGAGGCAGAGAAATTGCAATACTTGGCGTGGCAAATCGGCAGTGGAAGGGAAGAAAAAAGAAAATGTTTGTTCATTTTTTTTATTTATTTCCCTATTTGTTGTTTATTTTCATCCATTTCTGAGATCTACATGAAAGTACCCCGGCACTACACGTGATTAAAAGGTATTACAGCCGTGGAACACTTGCTCGCTGTGCCGATCTTTGTGTGCCTTTGTTGTCTGGTGGCCGCCTTCATCTTTGTGTGATTCTCTGTCTGATGAAATGTGTTTAAAGAGATGAATTGGGATCGGAGGAGCCGTCCTGACATGATTATGAAGGATTCATCGGGAGCCATCTGCCATCGTTATGAAAGGGGGTGAGGGTGGGTTAGCCGAGAGAGCGTACAGAGACAGCAGACCTTCTGTTCAGCAGCCTTGCCACTAGAACACAATAGGCAGGCCGGTAGCAAGCAGAATTAAAGTGATATTCCAGCAAAAAGTCAAATGCACGCAATTTTCTCCCCACCCCAAGAAGTATTTGACAAAGATTTTTGCTTCTTTACCTTTGTACAGGAGCTATGAAGCTAATTAAAGTAATAAAAGCATATACTGCATGTCTCAATCATCATATTCAGGTCTCAAATTATGTCAAGTTAATAAGAAATTTTAAAAAGACTTGGTAACTCTAATTGTGTGGTTTGCAGACCATATTGCTAAACTGGTTCCAGTGCAAAACTAAAGAAGTAAGTTTTGCACACCATGCATAATTCGAGGAAAGTGGGGAAAATAATGTATATTTGCCTTTTTTTCACAAACCACCACTTGAACATGCACACAGTTCTAATTCATCGTCAAAAACGAAGGCCCTGGAATCCCATAAACAACGCCTCGTCAAGCCATACCATTTCCTTTCTCACAGAAGTGAAAGCTGGTCTTTTTGACTTTGCCTTAAGTGTGAAGTGGCAGAGATTCCAAGTGGAGATCATTGCAGGTAGCGCCAAGACGAGGGCACAAATTGAATATACGCTCTATACGTCATATTCACACACCAGTTGGAGAAATGTAGGCAGCAGATGGGCAACATTGCTCATCAAAATGTCCAGTTGCTGCTTGAAAGGAAGGGACCGGAAATGAAGCCAGCATGGTCTCTCTCTCTCGCTCTGGAGGCACGGACTTCGCTATCATGTGTGAATATCAAACATTGTTTTGCTCACACTCATACTTCAGCATAACAGCGCTTTGTGTGTGTGTGTGTGTGTGTGTGTGTGTATGTGTGAGTGCTGAGCTATCGCTCGAGCCAGCAAGTTCATCACTAGAGGGATTAATGTATCAGAAGGGAGCATTACACAACAGGAGATCACCCTTTTGATTGCATTAAGTCTGTTTAGGAGCAGGATACAAGCAGAGTCATTTTCAGATAGCGTTTTTTTCACCGCCACTATTGTGTCTGAAAGAAATGGGTTATATCCAGAGATAGTTCATTTACATACAAATACCATCATGTGTCCGTTTAGGATAAATTACACACTAGGGACATAAAACAAAAAAGTTGAATTTAAAATGACTTATTGGTTGTTGAACAGGTGGGTGATTAAATGACAATTTCTTCAAATTTTCCATCAGAGTTGCCCAACAATCACATCAAGGTTTCCCATATCAAGTTTGATATAAAATGTTGTTCTAGAGAAACAAATGTAATTATATGTATATGTAATTGTTCACAAAGGTGGTAAAGGAACCAGACATCTGATGAGTTGAATGCCTCTAAAAACTCCCTCACAGAAAATTATTACAGTAAATGGTTATGCCTGATGCCTGAGACTGTATTTTATAATAGTTTAGAGAAGCTGCGCCTCCATGGTGGAGAAATACATGCAGGAAGTTAAGGAAAGTATCTGAATCTTTATTGTGGAAGTGTTTTAAGCAAGCAGTTCATGTAAGGACAACCCATTATCATCCAAGTAGTTCTGTATGGACGAATGAACTCAAGGAATGGACTCACTGATACTGCAAATGTTCACATACATTTTACTCTCACACATGTAATGTGTATCGAATGTCCTCATTAAAAAACAGCCAAGTATAATATTTTGTTTTGTTTAATTTTTTGTTTAATTGGGTTCTACTTTTAGGACATAATCTAATGTTATAATGCTGATTTAGTCCATCTTTATGCAGAAATATAGAACATAGCAAAGGTTTGCAAACTTTCAAGCAGCATTCTGAATCTGTTACAAACTTGTATTAAATACTTCAGGGCCTAATCATGAGCACATACCTATTTTCCATTTTCTAATAACTACATAAAAGTATTTGATGAGTAATTAGTAGTAGTTCTCAAACCATAAGCTTTAAAATTAATAACTATATGATAAGCCAAGGATTTAAAGACAAAGATGAATTCCATATATTTTTCAAAATGTCATAACTTAATCATTAAGATGTTGAAATATCTGATATAAAATGCTTCACTGAAGGGAAACAGTGATTTCTTTATAGTGGTGGTTAAAGGAACCTGGGGTCACCAACACTACTATAGCCATTTTATTCACTGTCCAGACACAATGACCAGGGATCCTTATCTTTTATATATTGCTGATAGTGGTAAAAAATTGTTAAATCTGAAAACTTTGTTATTCTCTATTTTTTTCTTGTATCTCCCGTGAAGACATGAATACATTCTAGTCCAACAGTTTGCCTTAAAAGTATAGGAAAGCAATGTCACAGTTATCATACTGAAAACATTTTCCTGCTAAAACACTCCTTGATGTACCATTTAGAAGAATTCACTTCTTTAGACATAGGGGTTTCATTACCACCACCACTGTGAAGAATTCTGATTTGGTAAGTTAAACATGACATTTTTCATCGTTTTGTAGCTTAAACCTCTGTAAAACATACATGTGGATTTTATGTGTCTCTGTACAATGCAGCACCCTCAAAACTCAAACTGCATTGTGGAATGCGAGTCATTTCTGCAGGCAGGCCCTCTGCTGCATCCACTGTGATCTGTCGAGCCTGCCGAGTGATCCCCGTAACCCCCTGAGTGAAACGGTCAGAAATCTCCAAGATCTTAACATCTTTATGACAGGCCGTTACGAAGATAAACCCATGGAGAGTCTGTGTAAAATAATCCCCGCCGATCGCAGAGAACTCCCTTCTCTGCTACAGCCAAGCGCCTATTTCATTCTCCCCATTACAATCCTGCCATCACTTCCCATTGCAGGTCAAAGTTATGGTGCTTAATTATATGCCGCCTGCTCTCAGCTTCTAATAACCTGTCATTTGGGGGAAATTTGAATGTCACACCATATTGTGGAGCCGTAATGGTGTCCGGCAGATCCAATGATGGGACGTTTTAGGACAATTATAGCAGATATTCAAATCGCAGGTGGGATATTGAGTGACCCACAGCTCTCTCACCCCCTCTCTCTCTCTCCCTGAAACGCACACTCTCTCTCTCACACGGCAGTTCTTGACCCTTTAATCCAGTGTGCTTGACTTTGACAAAATGAACGTCTCCGCCGCTGAAATAGTTTAACTGTAGCCTGATCGCTTTTATTATGCGCCTAATCCAGATATCAGCGATTTCATCAGGGCGGAAGATATGCATATCATGAATTATTTTGACACGGGGACCTTTTAATTTTCACCAGCGATATTTCATCTCACCAATCAGTGCCTAAAGTCAGCGATGCTGCGCGGCTGGGCTGCGGAGGTGGCGCAGGACGGCGTTTCCCCCGATGGCTCCAAATCATCTGGGAGCCATAATGAGCTACAGCCACAATTATTATCAGCTCCTGTGCTCACGCATTTCATCAGCACAGCCAGGGGGGGAGGAGGAGCAGGCCTGTAACACGTCCACACCGACACGCAGCATCCTAATAACACAGGGAAACAGCAGGGAGGCAGACAGACTGGAGAGGGAAGGGCCAAACTGTCCCATGATCATGACTGTTTATTTTGTGTGTGCATGTATTAGATATGTATTAATGTATTGTATCTCTATATCTTATATGAAATACAGGCGATTATATATAGTAGACTATATATACTATACAATATAATATTTGAAGAATAAAGTATACAGTAAAAGTATCATGTAGGTATTGTGTTGGCATACTACTACTATGCAATACTATTATTCTGGGTTTCATTTGGAAATACTAGGCCAGTATTGCGGATATGGATTATATCTTCAAGTTTAAACTGCAATGCCAAGAGTTTTTCACAACCAAAATGTCCTTAATCTGGGTCCAGGAGACTGGCCCAGTGCCTTATGTATTATGTAGGTACTTTATCAGTTACGTACTGTATGTATACGACATACTAGGTACAGTTTATTATACAGAAACATTTTGTTATACAGCATATTACAAATATTATATAAAAAATATATTGTCTGGGATTGCTTCGAACTGGTCCTCGGGGCTCCCCAGATGGTCTGCATTTGTGTGCAATCTTTAGACACTTTCAGTTAGGTTGGAGCAAAAATGTGGACTGTCTGCCTGGTTTAACAAACGGGTTAAGGCTAGTCTGTGCATATAATACTATCCAAGTATTATATGCACAGACTAGCCTTAACCCGTTTGTATTGGGTAATTACATATTACCCAATACAATTACATATACTATATATTATGTATCAGGCATTAAGAGCCTAAGTAAATAAATGAGTGAATAAATAAGCCAATTATCCACGCTATCTGAATAGTTTGCACTGTAACTAAAATGACTATTTTAATATTAAAATGACTTCCTTGAAAATAGTTTTATTGGTCAAATCTTGATGATCAGCAAGACAGTTTTAATCATGACATCCCTTTCAGTCACTTCCAGGGTCCTTCACCTTATAAAGAATATGTCCTCTGGAGTCTCAAATCACATCTCATCTCCACGGCCTGAACACAAGAGCCTGTGACCTTCTCACATCCCAGGTGCTGACCCCCCCATCTACAGTGCATCATTAGAGCACATTACACAACAGCACTTCGCTCTATCAGACCATAATATAAGGAAAAGTGTTTCAATTAAATCCCCACCCGGCTCTGCAAGCAAAGACTGATTGCATCCGATCTTGCCACTTTTACGTTCTCAAAAGTTATTTGACATAAATTACAGGTGTCACATCATTTCCCCCCACACACTGGATGTAATTTACGGCTGATCCCATTGACTGTGTGCTGAACCTCCAATAAAATGGTCTGACTGCCCAAGATGCACCTTTCTCCCCTATCAGCCCACAATCAGCCCTGTGCTCACCGCCACATTAACAATGCAAATAGTGGCCGCCATACACATGACACATTTATGCACAAATATGCAAGACTGGCTGATATCTCTGAGAGCCAGCGAGGGCTCTTTATCTGTTCCGCTGCTCATCTGAGGAGATGAAAGGCAAAATGAGTGGATATAGCAGCAATATACAGTAAATTAAAGCATGATATTGAGGGGTTCCAAATATTGTGAAGGCTGATTCGCCTTTACGGGCTAGATAGCCCCTATGTTTTTGGACACCAATCATCTTTGAAGCACAGCAAAAAGAAAGAATGAATAAAAAAGTTTGATAAAAAACCTTGCAAACATGGAAACATCATGAATTAGAGCTTAATTGTCTGTTTTGTAATAAATGAGTTCTCTTTCAAATGTAATAAAGGCCTATTGCATTTCTAAGCATTAACTGTCACGGCTTCAGATGAGATGATCATGTCTCAAGGAATGTAAATCTATACTCTCTTTTCTACTGCATAACCATATTGTGCCCAGAAGTTTGTGGGCATTGACCTGACGCTTTATTTTTCTCCGGGATCAATAAAGTTTTCTGATACTGATTTTGCATTCCAGAAAGGGTCCTGCCTCCGACCATACTTGACCTTAATCCAAAATTCCTTAGCTGTTCTTGAATGCCGAAATATGTATTGAAGCCTCTCCATGCACTTACTTTAGACGGTGATTTGGGACTATCGTAGCTGAATACCACCTCCTAGTGGCGGAAAGTATATTGCATCCACTTTCCAGATCAGGCCTGGTTTGGGACAGGGCTACCCTGACAAACCTGTCTCTCTTTAAGGAATACCTCAGCGCTTCCCAGTCTAATCCACATCATCTGCATGTGTGCCATAACTTTGCCTACCATGAAATAAATTTAAAAAAGAACATAAAAACTTACAATAGAAGCCATTGGGTAACTGCTGAATTCTGCAAGTAATTTTTTTTTTGTTATTTAAAACACTTCCATAGTATCTTCATTACAGTTTTAAGAACATGATTCTCCCAACTCTGTACTTCGCTGTGGGTAAGGTTTTTTTCAGAAAACCTTTCTCCTAACACAAGAGGGTGATTAGCAAAGAGCTGTAATGTTGTTTCATCAGGCCAGACAACATGTTCTGAAAAGGTTGAAATTTGTCTAAAAGCTTTTGTGCAAATTTTAGACCCATATCTCTATGTTTCCTTTTTGGATGAGAAGTTAGGTGTGGAGTTTAAAGTTTGTTAAATACTGTAAGAATCCTCACTGTATGATGTAAGTTTGATAAGGTATGAACATAAGTAATCAGTAGGGGTGTGAGGAGATGCTTTTCCCACGAGACGAGACACGAGACTGGGTTCAGGAGAACGAGACGAGACGAGACTTTGACTTTTTTTAAAGAAATCCTCAATGTTTAAATATATCGCAAAAATAGCCTTTTATTTAACTGAAAAACCCAAAAAACAACTTTATGAAATAAAACTTCTATTTTGATGAATGATATGCAGTAATAACAT
>JBBPDH010000001.1:7538774-7554227 GCA_037974565.1 Clupeocharax schoutedeni
ATATTTAAACATTGAGGATTTCTTTAAAAAAATTTCAGTCTCGTTCTCGTGAACCCAGTCTCGTGTCTCGTCTCGTCTCGTCTCGTGGGAAAAGCGTCTCGTCACACCCCTACTATTCACAGTGTTATGTAGTCAAGGACTAGGCTTAACCCCTGTCTGGCAGCGTATGAACAACTTCTTATAAACGTTACCTTAGTTAATACGTCCATTTGTGTTATCAATGAGGCAAATCGGGACTTTAGCTGATAACTTCTTTCTTTAATATTGTATCTATAGTACTGTAGCATTCAGCCAGAAACATTTCCTCACCACCTGATGTCATTAGCAACGGCTTATTGCTTAGCCACCCATTATTGTTTTTTTCCTTATCTTCCTAAAATGATCCATTAACAATATACAAATATCCTAGTGCTGCCCGAGATTAGGAAAACATGAGATATGCGATAATGCAATGGCGATATCATTGTATAAGTAAAAACTTAGCCATTATAGTGTTCTTGTTTTTCTGCTTTGGATTTGCTGGTAACAGACAGTCTGTTAGTTATACTAGACTATGCAAAAAAAAAAAAAAGAGGCAATATTTTCATTCCAACAATTTTTTTTTAATAGAATTTACTTAAACAGAGCATTTAATGCCTCCCATAAAATATTTGAACCATTGAATATTGAAATGTTGGAAAATATTTGAGCCATTGAAATGTTGGAATGAATATTTAAAAAAATAATCTTAAATAAATGTAAACATAATTTCTTAGCCAGAAAAAATAGCAAAGGGAACAATCTATAACAGGATCACAGAAGATGAAGAAACTGCCCAGTGATTTTTTTGCCCTCTTCTCTGTGGCACTGGATGAAGAACACCATTTATTGAAGTTCAGTCAGTCTATTGCGATATGTATATTGTGCATGTTGACATCGCGATGACAGTAAATTTGTGATATATTGTGCCCTTAAATATACCTATTTTATATTTTTATATTGTCTTCTGCACATTGTCATTTTCAAATTTCATACATTTACTGTTGTCACTCTGCCTGGCAACTTTATACCTTTATATCTTTTTCCTGTTTTAACTTCATATAATCTATGATGACTATATACAAAACAGAATTATAAGATTGTGGGCTTTTTGCATGCTTATAGTACAATCTCTAATATTAAACAAAAAAATAAATCTGACACCTTGTTTTCTTACCTTTTCTCTCTTCTCCATGTTCCCACTATCCCAGCTGTCCTATCTCTATGGAATGCTGCTTGTCTTCTTTAGGTCAGTCTATTGGCTACCTGTCTGACATATTGCTTGTTGACATTTTGCAGATATTTCAAATACTTAGACTAATGGCTCACCAGCAATTAAGATTTCATGTTTTGCATAAATACATTTTCAAAACAGTGGGACTGCTTCGGGTGTGAGTTTTCTTAACGAAGGAGCTGGATAAATGTCCTCTGCTTGGACCCATAGTTTTATATGTTGTTTTAGATTTGTTTGAGAAACTGAGTGAAAATCAGTGTTGTCTATGATATTGAGGTTATAGGCAGTAGGGCTTTAGCCTTGTTCTTGTGAAACAACAGAGAACACATACTATGAAGTTAATGAAGACTTTATTTGACTGTGGCCAGTGACTAATCCAAAATGCTCCAAGTCTGTTTGTCATCCTTGAACACATTTCTAACCATGGTTTCTATGCCAAATATGTCAAGGTGGTAGATTACTTTGAATACTCTCTGTATTGGTACCTTGAATGTGTTGTCAAGTGGTGAAGGCGTTTTTCAGAAATGCCGTGCGGTTCTATACTGACCGTGTCTCTGTGTGTGAAGGTTTTGTTTGAGGTGGGGTTTTTACAAAAACATGGGTGTTACTCATTTCCATGTTAAGGAAGCCCTAGCATTATCCTTGAGTCATTCCCTCCTCCATTTAGACTGCATTCAAATATAGGCATAAATATTATGTAAAGGGGGGGGGGGAAATAATAGCACAACTAGTTCGTGTAGAAGTGCCAATATATTTTTGAGTCATAGTCATTTGCCTGTACTATACCTTATTCAGGCTACAGTGTGTGTTTAGGTGAGCTAGACCAGGTGGTTTGGAGCAGTGAAACTGTGCAGTGTAGATTGCACTTAATTTGCTGTGCTCTTATGTATTCATTTAGTGTTTAATGTCCATGTAGAAGTTCCTGCAGTTCATTTAGGAATTGGATATTAACACAACCACATCATGTGGCTGGACTCGATTATACATTCCATTTTCAAAGTGTGTGAAAGAGATCTGTCGTGTGGACAGTCATTTTTCTGTTCTTGACCTCCTCATGAAAGTTATTTGGGCTTCATATAGCCCTTAGTTGTGCTGTTGTTACTGGTATAACTCTTGCATTTGTTTTGCTAAGAAGAGGCAAAATTTAAGTGTGCTTTTGCATTTGGAGTTTTAAGTAGAACGTGTGTTGTGTGTTGCCCTTTTTGTGTAAATGTTTGTATACAATTACCAACTGTTACTTTCCATTTGGATATGCAGCTACAATCTTTCACAATTGGAGCTGGAACAAGCTTCATAGGAACTTCAGGAGGACGCAGTGGACTTGTAGCATCACTAGCTGATGTAGGCTGGATCGATCAGGAGGAGAATGATGTATATGGTAGAAACAGGTAAGTCTTTGTTTTGAAATGAAGTAAATTGGTGATATTTCATAATTCCTCACTATGGCTTACCCTCATGTCTGTTGTTTATTGTACTCTCGTAGGCTGGAGGCAGGGTCAGGGCTTGCATTCCGCGCTCAACAATGCACAACCCTCCGACGCCAGCACTCCTTACCCAGCTTGCACCGGGCACAGCCTGCCCCGCAGAGCCAGTCAGTAGTCAATGATGAGGCCATTCAGAAGATCACTGCTCTGGAGAGTGAGCTAGCCAAACTTCGAGCCCAAATCGCTCAGATTGTGCAGGCCCAGGAACTTAACACACATGCTGGGGGTAAGTGGAGCATCACTAAACAGTGTTAGAATAAAAAAAATGGGCCAGGTGATGCTAAAGGTCTTATCAGAAGATATTCATTTCAAAAGTAATTTCCTAAAACCCAGTTTCCTGTCTGAGAAGCAGTTTGCATTACAGACTATAAACTTAGTTGCCCTTATTTCTGAGAATTAAAAAATTCATTTAACACCCCACTGCGATTTTTCCAAGCATATTCAAGCTTTGCATTATCTCAAAGCTGTGCAACCCTGCTTGTCCATACATGTAGAATTTATCTTTATCCTCTTTTGTCTTTTAATGGCCTCAGCTCCAGCTGGTCCTCCAGCACTTTCAGCACCTGCACCTCCTCCTCCACCCCCACCACCTCCACCACCTTGTCCAGGCATGCAGAGGAGTGTTTCTGCAATTGACCTCATTAAGGAGCGGCGCAGTAAGAAGGCAGATCAGCAGACCGTTGTGAACCCAGGGCCGAAGCAGCCAGAGATGCCCAACATGTTAGATGTGTTGAAAGACATGGGCAAAGTGAAACTGCGCTCTGTAAAGAGGTGCGTATGTGTCCATCATGCTACCACTCATGTACTAGGGCTTGTTGAATGACAAAATGTTGAATCTGATTCGTTTGGACAGAATAAGCAAGATGTGCTTTTGATACCAGTGCCAATTAGTCTGCACTGTGGAGGTGCAAGAAATGTCAGTTGGTTGTTTAATATATTTATTATAGGTACTCGGGATGCAAGCATACTGTTTTAAATTTGCAAATAGTTGAGTCTTCCACATACTGAATGAACAGGGCAGTTGAATCAGTGATATGCATACAGTGTGAACATATTAGTCATATAGTCATACGTGGGTGCTGTGTGAGCTACGACAGAAGTACAAAAGCTGTGAAATAGTACAGTGCATGCATGGCTTTATGGAGTGTAGAAACTTGTTGTGTTTGAATTTGTGCTGCAGTCGCCCTGAGGAAGACCAGTCTAGGCCCAAACCCAGAGAACCCGCTGACCCTGCTGCTCTCATCGCTGAGGCACTGAAGCGGAAGTTTGCACATCGTTACCGCAGCGACAGCGAGTGTGAGAGCAACTTCAGCCTCCCTCCTCAGGAGTCAAAAGCTCTGTCAGACACTCCTGCGGTAAGACCCATCCCTCAAAATCCCTAATAGCCCATAAATATATTTTACAATAGTTATAACCACTATAAAGTGTAGGGAAGTGCTGGGCAATACTGATAGATTTGCTATCATATTTGTTATAATAACGTTAATAAATTAATGTTTTGAGTACTGTTACTCTCTTGCAAACATCAAGTGCACAGACAAGAATTTTAGAAAGCTCAAGATCTCACAGGGATATCGCTCTTTTATGGATACCATGGTCTATCAATATTGCTAAAATCACAGTGAACTGGAAAAGCAGTGTCCCAATGCATCATTATCAGTGTATACCACCATACACTTACTGCCCAGATCTACTGCAAGGCCATTCATTTTACAAGAATACTCTTTATTCTTTTTCTTCTACAGTTTGGACAGCACATGTTGAAATCAACTGGAAAGAGAAACCTCTTCTGATTGTGACCTTGTAAGCTGCTATAGTGCCAGTGTTGCTCACTAACAGGCCATATCCACTGAACCAAAGGAGTGGCCAGACTGTAGGAATACTAAGCTGTCAGGCTGGTTTTGTACTTTAGGCAGAAGCAGCATTGCATGTCTTTGTAATCTACACCTTCGAAGGAAGGTTAGGAAGGTTAGGTCTAAGTCAGTATGTATCTATTCATTGTTGTATATTTTCTTATTTATGCCAAATCTTTCCAAAGTTTTAAGCCTTAACCAGAGTTTTTTTTGTTGCTTTTAAGATGTTATTTGTGTCTTAAGGTAAATCTGTTCAGTTTCACAGATGCATTCTGTTAATAAGGACGCCTACCAAAGTGTGTATATATAAATACACAAAACACTATTGAATCTTCTTGACAAGGGTGAGGCAGAAGATTGAGCACTTTTGACAAATCTTTGCTTGCTACAGTTCCAAACCGTTTGTAAGCTCATGTTGGTATTAATTTATAATGTTGGGAGATTTATTTATATTTGGTTTTAGATATTAATAATGTAGTCTTTTATTAGGATGTTACTTGAATTATGTAGCTGCTTGTTTCAAGTTGGGAGAACATTCTCACGTGCAATGAAAGAATAATTCTTTTTGTTTTCTAACAAAAATTCTTTTGTTTCCTTATCCATCATATCTGTGAACATGTCAGCAACATAATTGGACTTGTAGATTTTATACGTGCACATATTTCAAATCTTTAGTTTTATAGAATTAACAAGCTGTTAGCCAAGCGGTCATTAAGTAATTCTATTGTTGAGTGTGTTTGCACATATGTGTATCTAAGTGTTCCTCGGCTGACCAACCCACCCAATGATTTTAATAATACTGGACTGGCATTTTCTGTTTTCACATCCATACAACACACTATAACATTTAGTTGTGTTTTAATAGTGATGGAATAAACATCTGCCCTGGACTGTTTTATGTAAATAAAATGAGGTTCCTAACTACAGTATAGCTCATTAGAGGGTTGGAACCTGACTGGTACAAGCTAAATTGTTCATGCTACACTGCAAAACATTTATGTAACAATACCAGATAATTCATGCTTCAATGATTTTGATACACATTCCTTGAATGAAACTGAGAAACACAAAGGAGCATTAAGGGAAACACGTTTGGAGTAAAATGAATGTTCAGTTTGTGTAATACTTTATATTATATTGACAGGTACATTGCATGTTACAAAATGCTGTCAAACTGGAAGAGTTTTTGTTTCATGAATAAAATACATTTGTGAACTGGCACATTGTTTGTAAATAAGTAAGCTTGTTTGGGTATTAACCTGTACTGCTGCTAATCCACTTTGATGAGAGGGATAAACTGCCCCTACCCCCCAACAAATTAAACCAAATGTGCATACATAATTGTTTTTTTTTTACATCACATATTCTTGTTTTTCACTACACGTGGGCGCTCTTGGGGCGTAACCCCACCGATAGGCCGGGGTTTACTGTATATGAATTACATAAATACATTAAATTACACACAAACTTGCCTAATACTATTTAGGTCCCCTTCTTGCCACTGGAACAACTCTGACATTTTGAGGCATGGACTCCCAAAACTTCTGAAGGTGTGCTGTGGTATCTGACACTAAGACATCACAGCAGGTCCTGTAAATTGTGCAGTGGGGCCTCCACAGATCAGGCTAGTTTCTGCAGTATGTGTCACAGAGGCTAGATCTGGGTGATTAGGAGTCTCAGGCAATGCCTAGAACTCTCATGTACCTCAAACTGAAAGACATACTATTATAATGAAATTAGCACACTTGGAGATTTTATCTGTATCTGGCAACCCTGTCTGGACTGCTCCAGGGCAAGGGTCAGGAAAAAAGAAGGAAAAAGCTCTGGAGTGAACACTTAGCCCAAAAGTTGAAGATTGTGGAACTGTGGGTTCCACTAAAGTCCATGCTGTGTTTTGGGTTGCATGAAGGATCAACAATATGACTAATGGCAGGAGTGTCAGCCTCTGGAGAAATATTTCAAGCATAGTTTGGTGCTTTTCATGTTAGGTCATGCTTATTATGCCCAGTATTCAACAATTGAGTTGAATTAGGTGTTTGAGTTTACCAAACTGGTTAAAATGGGGCATAGCATCATTAATGAATCTACTGGATTTATTTTGATGGCAGCTCAAGCATGCAAACTGGGAACCGGCTAGAGTGGAATACCTTGAATAAGATTTTTTTTTTTTAATCACTGGTAGTACTGACAATAAGTAGCCAATCAGTTGCAGTAAACCTTGTGAATACAATATCAGTACAATAAACTGGTTGAAAATGGTAATCAGCAAGCCCAACAAACCAAGGACAGTGGTCAATTTGTACACAATTTACCGGGTAAATGCAAAAAAATACACTGCTGGTCCAATAATAACAAATAGTTTACCTCCAACTTGTCTTTGCCTGTGGACAGAAGCATCCTAAGTAAATAAGTGAATGTTTGGCTGAAGAGTGGCACCAAAAGCCTACAGGGGCCAGTGATCTTCAGTGAAGATGTCTTGAAAGAAAAGAGGATAACCGACTCAGGCCATCCAAAAGCTTTAAACATCGTGTCCATTTTTATTCATCAAAAATGCAACTGAAACGAGCACGTATCAAAAAGTCTGTACGACAAAAGCCTTTACAAAATGGCTTGACACTAAAGTCTTCTCTCCAAAATGGCTGTTACAACAAATTGTAAACAGTTTTGAATCAACAGTCTTACAGCACTTACAACAAAAAATACAAATCAGCTAAAATAAGAAAAGCACCTGCTCTCTTTTAGGAAAGAGAAGCACAAAAACACATTTGCGCCATCTGTACAAAATAAAAAAAATAATTACAATACACAAAACAAAAACAACGGAATGTTAAATGTTAAAAATAAAATCAACTTATCCTCCATTAAAAAAAAAAAAAAAATAATCTCCCACAACAAAAGGCAGAGGGCTGGACAATGCATTAAACAGACATGATGCACTTCAATGAAAAAAAATACAAGCTGGTTTGGTCACTTAGCTTTGTGCATAGTTTTAAGGCATCATTTTAGCAGTCTTCTGGAGAGAGAGAAGAGAAAGAGAGAGAGAAGAGAGATAGAGAGAGAAAGAGCAAGAGTGCGATTGTGGTTGAGAGACATTCTGAAAGGGAACCTATATCTCTACTCTTTACAAAACAGTTGGAAAGGGGACAGCTACCTATAAAAGGCACCTTTTAGCTTCCTCATTTTCTCCCAGCTGATAGATAAGCAGGTTGGCAAGACCCTGAGCGAAATCCATGGAGATTCTGGTCAGCTACATGTCCTGTGTCAGGATACTTGTTCCAGGGAGGGTCGTCCCGTCGCGGTGGAGGGGTGGGCTGGGAGCCAGTCCCTGGTCCTTTCACAGCAGAAGCTGCATGTCCAAGTGGCACCTTTTTTTCTGGAGTGCAGGGAGATACACAACAGAGCACAAAATGGCATTTCATATGGCATCTGGCATGTCGTCAGACTGACTGAGGTGCAGTCCCATTGTTTTCTCTTTGTTTTTTTGTTGTTTTTTTTTTTGTTCAGTACATCAGCAGTAGGACAACAGTTCAAAAACATGTAAAAGTGGTTCTTCACATCTGTGCCTAAAGGCAAAAAACAAAACAAAAACAAAAAAAATCACAGAACCAACATGATTCATTTATAACAATGACAACAAAAAAGACATCTGTAAACAGTCTTCATAGAGGCAGCAAAATGACTGGGCTCTTCACATTTGTCTTTTTTTCAGTTGTGTACACAAGGAGGAAGATTCATTTGCAAAACACACACACACACACACACACACACACACACATTGTCTATTGAAGCAGTCATTTAAAAATAAAAACTCATGAATACACTTGGTGTTTTCAACTCACTCATGGAGCAATTCAAATGTGGTGAAAATGGCACTTTAAACCCAGTAGAAGGGATCCTTCCTCTTTAGCATACTCCTCAGTCTCTAGCAAACGGGCCAAGTTCAAATTTCATTTTGTAACGCTCCCTCTAAAAATGTTAAATAAATAAAAATATGATATTAAAAAAAAGAAAGAAAGAAAGAAACCAAAAACGCAGCAGTAGCCGAATGAGGTATCCATGTATTGCTCTATGTCAAAGGGAAAATAAGGGGTTAAAAATTAAATAAATTAAATAAGTCAGTGGTTGGCTTGAGATGGGAGGCGAGCAACTCATATGTGGTTTAAGGTATTGGGATGGGCGACGGCAGTAGGAGTGGTCCTATCCCCGCAGCGGGTGGGTGAGGGAGTGTCAGGATTGTGGGCTTCCCTGAGGTAAGGCTCTGGAGCTGGGCTCCTGCTCGCTCTCTGGCTCCTCAGAGCTGCCCGATGCCTCGGGCTGCATGGCGTTCCAGCTGGCTTTGTTCAGGCACAGGTGGCCCAGCATGGTCTGAGAGAGTCGCGTGTCTGAGAAACGAGCCCACTCGGCAAACAGAGGCTCCACCACGTATGTCATGAAACCTGGTGAGAGGGTGAGAGAGAGAGAGAAACTACTGCTTATGCTGTATCTGCCACTGTATGTACAGTGCATTAAAAAAGTACTCACAACCCATCCAGCCCTCTTTATTCTGATACCCCTAAATAAAGTCCAGTGTAACCAACTGCCTTCATAAGTCCACCTATGTAGTTTAATCTCAGCTGTAAGGCTTCAGAGGATTGTTACAGAACATAACTGAACTAACAACCTCCTGAATACCAAAAGAGACATCAGACAAGTCAGGGATAAAGTTTGGGGAAAGTTTACTCCACAAATCTTGTGTGGTCAGAGTTGATGGGAAGATGGATGAAGCTGAATAGAGGGCAATCCGGGAAGAAATCTTTTAGAAACTGCAAAAGGCTTGAGACTGAAGTGGAAGTTCACCTTCCAACAGAACAACGACCCTAAACACACAGTCAGAGCTACAATAAATAGGTTTAGATCAGGGATCGGCAACCTGCGGCTCCATGGCCAGATTTGACTCTTTAATTATGCTGTGGCTTGCTGTGGCTTTTGAAAATAAATAATAATTTAACACTAGAATAGCGGCTAACCAGCTTTACCGATAACGGCTGCGTGCATCAATTGACGCAGTGGCCAGTTTCGTACAAGACGCTTCCTGATAAGATGCTGCTGCAGTATGTTTAGTCTAGTAGTTTAGTACGTTTAGTCATGCAGCCTGCTGGCATACATCCATGCAAGCTGCAGCCAGCAGACGCGGCAAGTGTCCAGTGGACACTGGACCCAGAGCCCGTTGTACAGTGCCAGTCACCATATCAGAATCAGAATCGCATTTGATCCCATCATATATTAATAATGATCCACCTTCCACTTCTCATTTCAGAGAATTAGAGCACCACCCTTACAAACACGCCATTAAATGTAGCCATGTACCTATTCAGTGTTATAAAGTGAAGGACAACGGTTCAGCATCTCCGTTAGAAAATGGATCATCTAGGCTGTCAGCTGTTTGTCTCCAGTACCTAATTCAACTTTGGCTAGTGGAAAGAGTTTTCTCCAATATGCTCCTGCATTCAGCCATCTTTCCTTGGTTCACCAAGTAAAACATAACACTGCCAAGAACACTGTGAAATTGTCCTGAATGTGTGAATGTTGACACCAGGAAATCAGACTCTTACCAATCTGAACGTCAGCTATGGAGTTAGTCTCGCTGTCGCACAGTGGACTGACTTCAAGTTTGTGCTTCTTCTCAATGTCTCCTAAACATGTGGGGTGAGGGGATAATATGAGTCACATTAAATGATTTGTTGTGTAATGGCTGGTCCATTATGATGATGCATTTCAGTTCAACTTTTAAACAGATTTTAAATTTTAAATATTTAAAAATTTTGTAAACAAACACATTGTTAAAAGAGAACAGGAGTGTCTACAGTGGACCATCAAAGTGAAGTGTTACCCACCAGCTTGGTGTGTGTAACGCACCTTGGTGGAAGAACTCCTCAGTCACCTTTTCACTCCACTGTTTGCTGAGCTCCCATGGCCTACATGGGTTACAAATATCAGCACACTTCAGGGCCATCTGCACAGAGAAATCACATGCACAGATGAGCTGATTCAGGACTACCACAGGAAATGAATGCAGAGATGCACGTCACACTTGTGGTGTACATAAGTTTGACTTCTAGGAAAGTGTGCAAAACATTTTTGTGGCTTATTTGCTGAGTTTAACATACTGGGGAATAAAAGAAAACAGCTTTTGCACAAGTCTCAATTTTTTATATTTGGGGTTAAATTTAGCAAACAATACTTATACACTGAAGTGAGCTGAGGTGTGTTCTTTACAGAGGTGTATACTTCTCTTACTATTTTGCTTACAGAGGTTTTGTTGATTTTGTGAAAGCAAGGTAAAAAAACTAAATTAATAATTTTCTGTAAACATTAGTAAACAATTACTATTTGTTGAGTTTGACATCAAAATATGTAATAACTTTTACACAAATCACAATTTGTCCACAAAACACATCATTTTACACAAAAATGTGTCCACAAAACACATCATTTTACATTTTGGCAAAGAACCCCCGAATCAGAGTTAGTCCTGCTCATAGCTCCTCACCTGTAGGATGAAGTGACGGTGAGTGGCGTTCACTAAGCACAGGTCCTCATGGTCGAGGTGTGTCCTGAACTTGGACAGGTATTCATTCTGCCTGCTGATATCTGTGGCCAGAATCAGAGAGCCCAGCTGCCTCTCCATATTCAAACTGAGGATAATAAAATAAATGTAATACTTAAAATGGTAAAGTGCTACCGATGTGTAGTAAAAGTTATGATTGGTAATAATGACCAGAAGATTCAAATGTAATTCTAACCATGTCCCAAACCTCAAAATTCAGATTTTTTAAACAAAACATTTAAGAATTATTTACAAAAAAAAAAAACCCGAAATATAGCAAACTGGAGAACATTAAAACATTAACGTAATACAGACAATAAAACTACCCATAATTTATAACACATTATTCATGTTTGAAAATAGCCAAAAGATCATTACAATCAATTCTAACATTCCAAAAACAATGAAGTTGAATCATCTTCTGAAAGACTGAGCTGATTGCTTTTTTCATGGATAGGTGTATGTTGCGATACACACCTGTCCTCGGCAGGAAGATGAGAGAAGAGCTCGGTTTCTCTGAGCAAACCCACTGCCGACCTCCAGTGGTGGTTCTCCAAAACGGAGGTATTCTACACAACCAAACAGTCACTCAGAGGTCGTTTGAGACTCAGTCAGTACATATGCAGGGTGGGTGGGGTATATTCAGCTCCGGAAAAAAATAGACCACTGCAATTTATTTTCAAATCAGCATCTCTGATTCTGACAACAATGATCACATGAATCAAATCTTATTTAATGAGGAAAAGTATAAAACCACTGCTGGCAAAACTAGAAGTTCATCAAATGTGATTATTGACATTTTATTGACAAGTGAACAAGAGATTTGTTCTGTAAAGACTGCATCATTTATTTTGATGTTTTGTCATTTCTTTTAAAATCACGCTTTAAAAAAAACTATTTTTATTTGGGAATATATTGTCAGCAGTTCTTATAAACTGAGGCAAAGCTCAATGGTCTCATTTTTTTCCTGGAGCTGTAACTATGGAAAAATTACATTTTCACAATTGTCTTGTCCTCCCAAATGTATCTGATAAACCAAGTCTGCTGTCTGAAATTTGCACCTTTCATTTTGCATTGGTCCAACAAGGCTAATGTACCCAAGTTCATGTTGAGCAGGTGTTTTTTTCCACCACCAGATGGACAGCTGAATTTAATCCTTTCACCGAAGCACTGACACCCACATCGACATGAGAGCGAGGCGGGGCCCTGAGCATTTAGGGTACAGTGACTGCATAGGGCTGACCGGCTCTGACTGCAAGCCTAAATCGTCACACCCTCGTTGAGCTGTTGTGAACTCTTTACTAAATTTTATGGATGACATACTGACATCTAAGAAAATGGATAAGCAAATGAAAAACCATTACTGATGTGAACTACTACTGTTTTCAGCCATGTTACATCACTGAGCACATTATGTACACTTTATATTATACAGTGTTAAAATCCACATTAGCAAGCCAAAGATTTAGAGAAAAGAAAAATTTGTATCATTGATTTTTCACAGAAAAGGTGCATAAGTTGTTGGAGTGCTGCACACACCCTGTACAAAGCGGCTAGGTAATGGTTGGTTTTGATGAGGAAAGGCTGATTGACCCCTGGATGGTCCAGATCATGAGTGGCTGCCGCCAGAAGGCCCAAGAGTATATCACAGGAAGTGAGGGACTTGGCAAGCTAGAGTAAATAAACACACACACATATATAAAACAGTGTTGAGATCAGGTGAATAGATTGGTGAGGTCATGCAGGGGAGAGTTTCTCTGTTTCGCATGTGATCACACCTTGGGCTCTTTCAGGTAACAGTGCATCGCCTGGGTCACGTCTGCAGCGTGGACTGCATTATGGTAAGGATTATGATTGTGGTAGTCCTCTTGAACCAGAACTGAAAGACAGAAACAGAAAAGGGGCATACAGGCAAAAGAAATTTAGTGGGACCGTTTTGTTTGGAAGCCAGATAACACTGAATAATGCATTGGACCTCTCCCTTAGCTTTAGTCATGTTGTATAATTGATATGGAGTAACAACCAGAAGATGCTATCCCTCAAAATCACTTAAGAGCTAACTTTTCAACATGCTTTCCAGTTATGCATCGAGTAATGTACGAGAGCACAAGTGCACTTCTCAGACCTCATGAACAGTCACTTACCTAAAAAACGATGCACTTTAACCATGTCTAACTGGAAGAGCTCAATTAAGCCATAATGACTCAGCAGATATAACGTCAAGGTGATCAGACTGTTTCCTGAAAACAAATTTTCAAAAATATATATTATATATTTTGACACGCAATGCAATGAGTATAGACATATATTTGCATTGAAGTCTAATTATTTTAGATTTTTCAAGTGCTAAAAGTCACGAACTGCATAATTTTGCACAAGAATTAAAATTCTACAAGTTCATATTCATTATATGCCATGATGTAAAGGGTCTGGACACAAGCTGTTCAAGAACTGAAGATCACTCATTAGAATACATGTGCATTATCCGGTCAGCAGATGGCAGTGCTGACCACAAATACAGCAGTAAGTGTTCGTCACACTCCACGCATGGCAAATCTTAAGAGGGGAATACCAGCACGGTGCACTGAACAAACACACACACACACACAGGCATTCACTCTGGCATGACAGAATGGTCTTCAGAAACATTTTACCATTTGTCAGCCTGTCGAAGAGGAAAATGTCAAAATTCCAACTCCCAACCTTTTCCAGCATACACTGCAAAAGATGCAGAAGACAAATTGAAAAACACAATTATTGATGTAATAATAATACGATAATATACAAATAAAGCATACACCTACAGAATATTGCTCCCTATTTCATACATGTAGGCTGTTGTAAAGGAACAGCTCTGTTTCTATAATAACTGTACTGATCTTATTATATCCCAGTTACTTTTGACACTTGCTTTCCTAGAAGTAGTTTCAACCAGATTAATGTTTGATACACGGGTGCAAAATTTGCCAGTAACGACCTTCAGCACACCCAGAGCCGGACACGGGACGTTAAACCAGGCAGTGTTATCTTTTAAAAAGCAAAGAGTCACTTTCAATAGCTAATAGTTATCAGCTCTGCTTGCCATTTATTTTGTGGAAACGAGAAGGAACAAGTATAAGAATAAATGGCCATTTATTCAACAGTACTTTGAAAAAGACAAACCACCCACCCCTACTGTATATTTAAATGGGGCACACAGTGAAAAACCTACAGGGATTATTTTAGGAACTGATCTGCCAAGGCATTCATGAGTTAACATTTACACCTCCAACATCTGAGTGAGACAACTGTAAATGTCCTGATTAAGAAAGAATGACAGCTAAGAATTCAGCTAAAAATAAATAGCTTATTTAACAGTTAAAAAAAAAAAAACATTTATCAGTCACAAATATATATTAATCATAAAGATACATTTTCAGTCCAGGTCCAGAAATATGATAATTTTCCCTGTGTGTTATTTGATTAAGAGTACATTATGTAAAATGTATTTTAAAACAAAGCCCATTCCAAAGATTTTCCGTCTTCTGAAGAACCGTTTTCTACACAGTTTTCTACACTGTTCTCACACTGTGCATTCCCATAGCAGCCCGCTGTTTAATGCCAAGCCCAAACTACAAAAGTAACACAAAAACTAATGCTGGGTAAAATGTAAGACACAACCTGCAGGATAAGTTGGAGCTGTGCTGTGAGAACTTGAATGTGAAGTTTGAACCTTAACTGAGTTCGACACACATTTGGAAAATGCAGTGGGGTCCCATCTGGTTTGGACAATAATTTCAAGCTAATGCATGGATGCCAGTGAGTCTAATTTGAAGAGAATATCACAAGACTAGACTAACAAGACAAGACTAACACAAGTAGCCTCAAGTTCACTTTTCCTTGTGTTTGTGAGCTGGCATGTGAGTTTGTTGGACTGCACTCAGGCGGTGACTGTTGATATCACTAATCTACAGATTTTGATAATTACATGACTTTAGAAAAGACCAAACAATAAAGACAAAACAGTCAATGGTATGTCATGCATATACGTATATAAATAAATGAGTCCTGGGGAGATTCTTATTGCGTGATAAAAAAAAATATGGCCGTTAATCTATTCCACCCCCACCCTCCCCCGGAGAGAGGGAGCTGGGATTATACCAGCGTTTCTCAAACTATGGCCGGCGGACCGGTGCCGGTCCGTGAGAGTGTTCCTACCGGGCCGCAGAGCCTTGCTTCTGCACCAATCAAAATTCAGTCAGATCAGGTCTGATCTCAGCCATGCTGTCACAGCGTGCC
>JBBPDH010000001.1:7562479-7575818 GCA_037974565.1 Clupeocharax schoutedeni
CATTATCAGACAGGTTTAACTGATTTCATGCCAGGCCCAATAAAAAAAGTGTTCCTTTAATTTTTGTGAGCAGTGTAGTTATATCTGCCCAAGTCAAACCCAAACCAGGTCTTATTCATCTGTCCACATTATTGTCGTGACCGAGAGGAAAAAAACATTCTGAGGACTTTACAATTTGATCTGTTTTATCTCACTCTTGTATAGTATCACCAACATTAGCATTGTGAGAAGTCTTCTAAACGAATTACACTCAACAAATATAATTCACTGGCCATAATTTACAAGCATTTTTCATTTATTTCTGAATAAATATGCATTCTCACTCTCTTTCACAGACAACTTTTTTCCTTTAACCTGTTTCTCTCACCCACCCAAAGCCAGAACAACAGGCGTCAAGAACCGGGAATTAAATGTCTAAATTTTCACCAGAACACGTGGACTGATTCTGTATTAAATACGCACACTACGTTTAGATTGTTAACAGATCTTATCTACAGCGATTTAAAACAGGAGGTGAATGTAGGGTGGTGTCATCATGCAGTACTATTTTTGATGTTGCAGTAGTGTTAAGAGAAAATCTCTCGTGTGTTTTATTCACATTACCCATGTTTGAGACTTAATATTTGAAATTATATTTGGTTAATGATCATAGAACTGATATTTTCTATTATTTAATTCGCCAATATTGCTGATTCACAGATGCACCAGATCACCACCTCAGGTCATATGACTGAAAAACATGAATATTGGGGGTATTACCGAACACAAACACTGAACGGATCATAGAAAGATTAAGAACAATTATAGAGAGCCTCAACAAAACTGCATAAGCTGTAAATTTCGTTATGCTATTAATATTCAATTATCAGGTATTTATCCATCTGCTTGCTTCTTTTATAACATGAAGTTAAAAAGAACCAACTAAAACAAAAATCAAGCTGTTTTTGTTAACATTGTTAATACCACTGTGCATTTTGTGGTATTACCACTGCTGCTGGTGCATTTTGTCCATTCCAGTTTCAGGAAAGCTTTACAAACATGTACCCTAAAAATGTCTACAAGTATCGTGATCATTTTGGCATATTGTTCCCTTTATTTTTTCCTCTGGTATTTGAACGGGGTAAAGTTACTCAGGAACAAAAGTAGGTCAGAAGCTTAAACGCCGCCTGCTTCCAGTCTGAGAGGCCCCTGTTCTGTTTGTGACTCCAGTTAATTACCAGTGGAAAAGATAAACCCTAAAAAATTGCTTGCCAAAGATAAACAGTGAGGTGCGTCCACTCCCAGACAACACAAACCGAGCGCCCTGCAATAACCTCATGTGACATCTGACATCACCTCCTGCACCCGCCAGACTTTAACTGACGAGCAGAGCGTGCGTTGAGTCAGCCGCGATCCGCATGGCCGTATTTCGCCATCAACAAGCACAGTGTTTACACACATCCCTTGGCGTTGGGTGTGAGTAATTTCTAGCAGGGGGGTGTTGAGAAGAGCGTGGCCCATATGGCCTCTGCTCCAGGCTGGCACAAGGACGGGCGTGCGAGGTCGGCAGGAGCCGAGGGCTGGAAGGCTGGAGAAAAGCAGAATGAGCTCAACAACGTTATCCCAAAAACACAAATGCTCCCACCAGGACTTGGACACCAACTGATGACGACACACCTGTGACTTTCAGAAGGCTGGCTGGAGCTTCAGAGGACAAAAAAAAACGTGCTGCAACAGATAAATTCCTAAGTGTGTACCAGGACATTATAAAAAGCCATGTTTTTGAAATTGTGCAAATTAACACTAATGTTATTTCACTTCTGAGGTCTGTGCACCTCAAACACAAACACTGCTGCGAGTCAGTAACTCTTAGTAGTTGTCTGCATTTTTGAAAAACAATCCTTTTTATTGCCATTACTACTCCATACATCCATTTTTTATTTCCTCATCTCCTTTGCCACAGCATTTAAGAAATGAGTGAGAAAATGTGTGCATTAAAAACACATTTGCCCCTTAATCTTTAAAAGCTGACTCTGTGTGAAGAAGCATAACATTACTGAATTTTATCTTAACTTTAAACTTTAAATCACCAACATCAAAAATGAAAAACAGCCGCAGTGATGTCCGACTCACAGAACAACTCGCTGCTGCATGCGTAATTGAGGTAAAACAAAGTTTCAGAACCTCGTGAACGCGGAACTTTCACGCTTACAAAAATGGAAAGAAAAAATCAATAAATTCTTTAACTGACGTCATGCCTGTTAATGATCCTAGTGTTTAAATCAATAAGTGATCCCAGACCCACCTCTAGTGATTTAGGAGTTACTTACTTGCAGTTGTAGAGATATTTATATTACTAAACACAATTAAATACAATGCATTTACTGGCTGGGTGCTTCAGAGAAAGAAATAGCATCTTTTGAAGAAATGCATTTTTCCATCTGGATTTTTTTTTCAGAAAACTGTATTCTGTGTAAATTAAGAAAAATGGACCGCACAGCACAAAAAAAAAAAAAAAACAACAACAAAAAAACAAAGTTATACAAGGAGATATAATATTTAACACAAATATTTTAATACCTCCTGAAATATTTGAAAATATAAAAATAGAACTCATCTGTAAACCTGGAAACCAAGTACATTAGACTAAAACAGGGGAAGAAGCAAATGTGACTCACAATGACGGAGACACAGAACGCTACAAAAGGAAAGCATGCCTACAAGCTTTTATAAAGTACATGGGGAATTTCAGCACTGCTTTGAGGGCTCTATTTGAACAGGTTAGCCTGACGCTACATTGCAGACCCACATGCCAATTGCCAAACAACGTTTGGATGTGAAGTATACTGGAGGCTCATGAGGGAGAGTAATGCAAAAAGGGTTTCCATCAAGGCACCAAAGCCAGCGCCCAATTCAGAGATGAGAGGCTTGATTGAAAGGGAATTACATTGATTTATGAAAATGTGCGCATGATTAAATCATTAAGACATAACTGAAGTAATTCCGAACCCTTTGTTGTGAAATGCTATAGAAATGTCTATAGAAAACTTCACAATTGTTAACAGTGGTGGTAATGGGCAGCATAGAATAGTATTAACTAAAAGTTGTATGAATAATGTTGCTGATTTCAGAGACATTAACTCATTAGTTTTGAGTGAAGCTTTTCCTAAAACTAAAACAAACAAAAAACAACAACTAAAACCTGTTTTGCTGAACCCAGTCAACCCTTAAATATATATACACCCCAATCAGTCAATGTCAAAGCCAATCTCAATCAATAACAACATTAAAAGTACTGAGAGAAATAACACAGATTATTCCTTTACAGTGGCACTTGTCAAGAGGTGTGATATTTTAGGCAACAAGCGAACGGTCAGCCCTTGGGTCAGAGAATCTCCAAAACAGCAGGTCTTGTGGTGTGTATCCGACATACATCAGTCAGTACCTACCGAAAATGGTCCAAAGAAAGAAAACCGGTGAACCAGCGATAGGGTTAATGCTGGCTATGACAGAAAGGTGTCAGAACACACAGCGCCTCACAGCTTGCTGTGTATGGGGCTGCGTAGACACGGACTGGTCAGAGTGGCCTTGCTGACCCTTGTTCAGCACCATAAATGCCCACAATGGGCTCATGAGTACCAGAACTACAGAGTGGAGCAATGAAAGTAGAAAATGGTCTAGGCTTGTGAATCATTTGGACGGTTCCTGAGAAAGAGATGGCATCAGTATACACTATGGGCACTATGGGCCAGAGAAGGCAGAATAATGTTTAGGGAAATGCTCAGCTAGTGATCTTTAAGTCCTGCATTCATGTGGATGTTTCTGATAAATACCACCAACCCAAACACAGACCAAGTGCCCTTTCATGGCAACACTATTTCCTGATTTCAGTGGCCTTCAACAGGATAAGCCATATAGCCCTTTTCACTTCTTACACTGTCAAAAAGTCTGCTAAAAAACATTTCATTCTTTACATGAGATGTCATGCTAACTCTTGAGCAACATTCATCTTAATGTTTGTATTCATTTTCAAATTTGTCAGGATCTAGAACAATTCACCATAGTGACAGACTGCGAGCACACTGTCCACAAAGGCCAATACAGTATTATAGAAAAAACTTTAATATCACACCTCAGCCCAACAGTATTTGCTACTCAAAGTGATGGACATGGCTGAAGATTGGGTGAACAGAAAGAGGCTGCCACAAAGAACTACCCATAAGGACCAGCACAGAAGTACCAATGATAGTCAAGTACAAGTATTGGAACAAATAATAAGCAGTTTAAGTTCTTAAGTCGTATATAAAAAAAAAAAAACTAGAGTAGTTTCATGCCATTGCCATTTCAAAACTAACTATTCATTTTAAAAAGCCAGTACAAGTATTGGAAAAAATAATGAGCAGCTTATTCTTAAGTCATATATATTTTTAAAAAAAAACTAGAGTAGCTTCATGCAATTGTCAGTTCAAAACTGTAACTATTCATGCCAGTTGTCCTTTACCTTGTGCAATCACTTCAAGAATGGACTAATGGAAATGTTGAATTCATCTTTGCAAAAAGTAAAAGTTAAACATTTTTATTGCCTCCTTGCTTTTCAGAGATACCAGCTTGGTTACGACCGTGACATTCAGTTACAAACTGAAACCTACCTTGAAAAAAATCCATCTGATGAGAATGGCAATTACAGACCAGATTAGAGATATTCCCATTGGACCTTACAGACACGATGTATCATAGTCCCAGCAAGTTTAAGTGTGGGTGTTAACGTCTATGTCCGTGTGTATGTGTGTATAAAGAAAGAAAGACTGGGCAGCCAAAGGCCCAGACAGTGTACATGCTGAGCTTAGTGCAGCTGTCTTAGCCATACTGCCGTCACCTGACCACACAATCATGGAATAGGCGCCATGGATGGACACAGACATACACAAACCAGCTGCCCATGATAGCTCTGAACTATCCGGCTGCCCCTCACTTATAAAACTGTTTTTTTTAGTTAGAGAAAAAAAGAAAACTCTCTTGTTCATCCATATAAGAAGCTTAAAAGTCCCCTCACTGTCACTATGTACATGGTTTTTTAGCATGACAGGATGTGTGGTACTCACAAAGACCTTAAAACACACACACACACACACACACACACACTCACCATCCCCCCCCCCAAAACCCCTTACAGATGCCTAGCGACAGCCAACCACATCAGCAGCCCCATTGACGCACACAGTGGGAGGGGTTGGTGGAAAGAGAGCACGCTAGAGTCTCCTTATCAGCACAGCTAGAGTGCACACTGTACACTCTATTTACTAAATAAAAGACTGCCGGCACCTCAACTGCTTCATAATGAAAGATTTGGGCTCAAGAACATGGAGCATATTTATTTTTCATTTACCCTACTGCAACTGTAGAGACCCACTGTTTTAGACACAGTACAGATTTCCAGCTGTAAGACTTTTTACTGTACTACTTTAAATCTCCTTCTGAAATGACATTACAGCTTGATGCTACTTTGCTCACTGACATACATTCACACTAATAACGTATTAATACAGAAATATGAGGCATTATAGTCTATTTGAACTCAAAAGCAGAACACAAAATCTACATGATGCTTAGCTTTATCCTCCCAATTCAAATGTACTATGAGCACAACGGCTTTATTTCCTGAGATAAATGTCTATCACAAAGAAAGTTCAAAGTCATTTGCAAGTAACAGCCTTGGCCTTGTAAAACAGTTCTAACAGGTGTGCAACAAACAGAGACCAAATTAGGCCCCTCTTAGCATTGACATCACCACATATATCTGTGGAGGAGCATTTCCACAAATAGCCCTACGGCAAGTTAACCGAGCATGTCTCCGAACAACGCAGCATGGGTCTGCTACACACAAAAAAAAATAACAGCCCACAAAGCCAGTTCTGCGCACAGTTGATTCATATAAAATGTGCAACCCTGACGTGAACACTACTGACTTCCATTATCTGGAACTAGGCTCATCATTTTTTTACACCCACCCACCACCACCATTAGTTAAACTAACCAAATCTTTGCCGAATATGCATTTCACTTCTTTAAAAAAAAAAAAAAACAATCCCAGTCCTCTTTTTATTAAAGAAACTCCATTTATCAAAGGGGTTAAAGAAAAATGTTGTTAATGAACCCTCATATTCAAACAGTCTTGGTGTCTTTAGAAAGTCAAAATTTGTTAAATTTAAAAATGACTGCTGATGCAGAGGAGCTCAAGAAACCAGTAGAAAATGCAATCGTTTGAACAAATGAAGTGTGAAAACAGTTGTTTCAGTTTGTGCTGCGACTGTGGTACATAGACCTAAAAATACATAGAGCTCACCAGCTCTTACTTCAAATCTAAACGTGATGGCCAGAATTAAAAAGGAATTTCTGCTTTTTCAAATTGTATGCCAATACACTTTCTCAAAACAAACATTTGGAGCTCCTGATTTTAGACTGGTTACAGTATTGAGATTATTGAGAATGTAAATGAAAACAGTGGCACACCACTTCACACCGTAGGTGCTTTAGGCAGTGGACATGGTAAGAATGGACACTTTGAGTGGTGCCTCATCCCACATACATTAAATGAGCTTTGGCCATCCATGACCCTGTCCTAGGTTCAATACTTACAGTCAACATATTACAATACATAAATGTACTAATATTTTTCAATTCATGTTAACATATTAAGTGTATTCTTTTTTTTCAAAAGATAACTGAATGGTATTATTTCCTAAAGAATTATTAACACAGAAAGTCATTTTCTGACCTTACATGTACCCCATTATCCCCTTTCTCAATGTCTGATTTGTGCACTTGTGGAGTACCCAAGGATGTCCCAGTTCTCAAACAGGAAACTGTATAGACCACAAATAATGAACTGAGTATCCATCTGATCTTTCAACTGCCTCTGGGAACTCATGACCAGGACTAACACTTGTTCAAAATGAATTAATTTTTATTTTTTTATATTTTAATCTTTTTTTTTTTATATAAATTCCATTTTATAATGTATATCCCAAAAATGTGAGTTACGGTTGGCTGTGGTCACAAGGAGTGTTTTTTCACCTTTGGTTAATGTGGAAACAGGTCATGCAAGTGTTCACTTAAGCAAAACCACAAACTCTAATAGTGGACTTTGGGAAAGGGCACTAATATACACAGCTGCATATTCCCAAGGCGTCACAGGAAGTATAAGGATGAAGTGTTCCTGAGGATTTTCAAACCTTGGCCAAGCAAAATCCCTAACAACAGAGGAGGCCAACAACATGCTTCTATTAGAGCCATGTCATCAGTCACACACCATCCCAGGAGTTTCGCCCCTCTCTGGGGGGCGCTTGATAAATCTCGAGCGCAAGCCTGCTGATCATTAACAGCTCTGTGAAGGGAGAGCATCCGCAGATGTGGTCAAAAGTGAACGTCACTGGCCTGTGCTCGCTGCTTTAGGAGCCCCTGGCTGTGTTTCAAATGGGAGACGATTCTGTGCTCAGCGCACTCCATTAGGGCAGAAACCCAAAAGCATCACAAAGCTCCTGAGTGAATGAGTAAGCCGTTTAAAATAAGCCCAGGGCCCGTCACACTGCTGAGTACAGCCATACAGTACAACTCAGAGCCAGGGTCCAGCCACAAGACTGGATTACGGGCTGTCCAGTGCCAAGCTTGTGACCTTATCAGTAAACTCCCAACAGAGGTCAAGTAGTCTTAAGGATGGCCTTGTAAATGACACCAAATTTAACGTTGCTGATTAGGGCTGACACAATTTAATCAAACCTTTTTTTTTTTTTTTGATATTTTTTCAGATTTTCCTACTCAAATCAGCATAGAATAGTTGGCAACCTGTTATAAATTTTAAATGCACATCTCTTACAGCAAGAAACTGCCTAGACATAGAATTATATACATTTGTCATAAAATATAATTTTTAGTATTTTCTTTTGTTTAGGTTAAACATATTTTAAAATTCTGGAAAGGATATGCATGGTTTGCTATTGCAGTTAAGCACATTTTCTTGCTTTTTGCAATATTTTTTTTTGTTGTTCATATTACTTTACCATCATATACTTGGCTCATTAAAAAGGACCAAGCTGCTTGTAAGCTGACTTATTTTTTATAACTTCCTTTCCTACATTCAGAAAGCCCACAGATTTCATCATTCCACTTTTGAGCAAGTTAATTCCACCTTGCATTGCTCTGCAGAAAGGCTAGCAGTGTTATGCTAAGGTCAGATTGGGCAGGTCACGTTCTTTCCTTTAAGCAAGTTCTCGCTGCTCATTTTCCTTACGACGATAACAGTTCAGTTTATCAGCAGTTCTAACTTGTTTCTTCCTCATGTCTAATTGCAGGAACGCTAAAAAGGGAATGTGTTCATGACAATACCGGCAAACAAAAGAGGAAGCCAGGCCTATTCCCATTCATTACTGTCCCTAAGCCACAGAGAATAAAGCAGCAGTGCTCAGCGTGGCCTCATAAATTCAGAGCTTCCTCATGAGTTATAGCACAGCACTGTGAGATGCTGGACAACGGGACCGCACATTCCTGTAAGTGCCAGGCCATAAAAGCTGCTTTTACGGTGCGGGTTTATATGGTCGAGCAAGTCACGCCGCTCACACAAACCTACTGACTGAGCGTAATCCAAATACACCCTATTTTTTTAATCCTAAACGTAATAGAGTGTCTGTGAGCAATTAGTGGGGTTGTATAACATTATACCCTAGAGAGACAATACTTGAGGGGTGGCATGAAAGTCTTCTGTTAAAACACACTCTACCAAGAAGAAAAGTTGTTTTGATGTCAGAAATGTCAAACCTTTCTGAAAACTTCTAAACGGTTAACTAGGACATGCTACAGTCCTACTAGCAGGCTAATCAATCACATGTCACATCTTGCAGCCATTGCAAAGTAAGACTTGAGCCCAAAAAAACAAAACAAAAGACACACACTGAATGCAGTAATGAAAAGTCCTGGCAAATACAGCAACTGATTCTTCCAAGCTCATGTCAAATAACAATAATTATCATCCAGATTTCTGAGCATAAGTACAAATGATAAGTGGCCAACTTAAACAACTTGGCTGTAACAATAAACAAGATGAAGACCACCTCAAAAGACCCAATATTACTGGGAAACATCCTTTAACTCAGTCTATAGAGTACCAAACAGATTACATCAGCATTTAAGAAAAATTAAACAATGGTTTGAAAGGTTATGATGTAGGTAAAGTCATTCAGGGATGTTGAAAGTGAAATGTGCCGTTTTAGAGAAACTTCCAGACTTCCAATTTGTTTAATACCTATAAAAGCTGCCTGACGGAAAGCTATTGTTGAGGAATACACTGCCTGTTGGCAGAGATATTGTTTAAAACATGATTTGGCATTTTATTGTGTCAGCAACCAAAGATTTCCATCGCAGACGTCACAATGACTGGTTTCAATCAGCACCACCATAACAATTTTAAATGGTTATGTTCCTTATATGTTAAGATATATATATCCTAACATTTTGAAAGACTATGAAATTTCTCTTGAAATAAAAGTCTGATTGTATCACAAGAAGGATCACTGGCCCATGAAATCCTGGTATTAACGTATAATCATTAAATACATGGCTGGTAAACCTGATATGACCAATATGGACACTTTTGTGCTGTGCACTGTCGATTAGGTAATTTCCAAGGAAGGGTGTAGAATAAGGAGTTACCAAAGTATGTGATTCCATTGCATGTGAAGTACTTTTTTATTTCCTCAAAATTGCATATAAAAATAGTAATGAATCCGTCTAAATACTGGATGTGTTATGAATCCAACACTGACCTTATTAAATGAATGATTCCTGGCTTTTCTCAAACCATGTTAGCACTTTACCCAGAAAGCAGTGACTGACTCACTGCTTAGGTATTGTAATTCTGTGTTGAATTAATTGGAATTGTCCGGCATTATTCTGAACAGCAGCAAAACAACTGTGTTGTCCATGCCTGATATATTTCAGAATAGTGGTCTGGCTAAGAATTTACTATAACTATAAGTTATGTTTACATTTATTTAAGATTTAAAATGGTTTTTAAAATATTTTCAGATTTTTTTTCAAACAATGTTCAACGGTCCAAGTGTTTTATGGGAGGCATTAAATGCTCTAAGGATTTTTTTTTCCTTTAAATAAAAAATGTTGGAGTGGAAGTATTGCATAGACTAGTCAGTGTCTGGAGTCTATATCACCAGCAAATCCACAGCAGAAAAACATTAAACACTCGCATGCGATATCGCCATCGCAACACTCATCATCATCATCACATATCGCACGTTCTCCTAATACTGTGCAGCCCTAATGTAAATGATCATTTTAAAATCTGCATAACTTGAATTTTTTTTTTTGCCTTAGTGCCGTGTCTTAGCCTCTACTACAGTATCCATATAGCACAGTTAGTACATTAGTTTTGATTATTTATATTCATATTCTGTCTAGGTACTTTATTTCAAATCAGATTTTTTTTCAGGCTCAGGTTTCAATTAAGGTTACAGAAAGGCCAGGTCACAGGTTAGGTGGAGTCTCTGTGAAGCTCCACCAGAAACAGAGGTCATTCTCCGACCCTGACATTTGATATTATTAAAAGATATATTTAATATTAAAAATATAATATTCAACTTAGTACAACTAAGATATAGAAATATAAATAGATTTTTTTTTCATTAAACATTAACAATATGTGTAACCAGGGAAAATTAAACTGTATCAAACACAAACATAATACAACAAACCACTGTGATCAAATATTTTAATTCAGATTCGATTAAAATATCTTAATTTTTGCACCTTATTGGTTGTGTGTAGTAATGAACTGAGTATAGATATAAGCAATATGTATTTAATATGCTATTGGAGCAAGGAAAAAACATAATAAATGTGCAGCCATGTATTTAGAGCACCAGATGAAACGGTGCAGTCAGGAAACAAGTAAAGTTAACCAGTGAACAGATATGGACACTCATAGTATTGTTCTGTTGAACTGAGTACAAATGGCACTACCAGAGAATATTACTAAACGGGCTCCAGTTGCTACTCGCTAACCAGCAGTGCCGTGTAGCTTCGCCTGGGTCCCAATGCCCGCCTGTTATCTACAGCAGTTTCAACAGCCACTACATCATTTTAACTCAATAATGATAGCAAGACTTATTATTTTTCATTTTAATTCATAGTCTTGTTTCTATTTGTAAAGTGTGCATCTGTGCTCAGTGATATCTTGTGTGAAATGTTTGGATATATAATTTTAAAATAGTACAATAATCACTATATATTTAGGGTGGCTTGGGATCAATTTGTGGGGGGGGCTTCCGACCTTCGGCAGAATTTAAATGAGCCATTTTAATCTAGATTGTGTGACACACACATTGCAGTTACAGGTGAGTAGGTTAAACAGTACATACGTTGCACACACACACAAAAAACACACAAACACGCAACAACTTGTGAAACACTGAACAGCTCCTTCAGCATTCTTACCACATCCTGAAACTACGTCAATCCAACAGCTCTGCATGAAAACCTTATCGCCTCAGTTAAGATAAACAAAGTCAAAAAGAACACCCTCCTCACTCACCCTACCCACATCACCAGACATGGCTGATCTAGCCTGCAGCACCACCACTCCAACTGGAACCAGTGACTGATTTTTGACCGTTTAATTTTGACTTCCAACAAATAAATGCCTTCATGCAGTCTGGTTTAGGCCACCAGTGTTTGGGGGGTCTCATACATTTTTCAATATTTACAAACATTTACGCATTAAAATATAAACAATTATTCAGAGTGGTCTGGTGTGAAATGTTCCCTTTAAGGAGTTAGAATTGTTTTCAGTGGAACCATATGTCTGATTCTTTTAAAAGTTTCATCAAGTGATTACATGAGATTACATGAGTTTACAAACATACTGCCTTTTGTCTAAAATATATTTGTAATCAATTCCTGGTGGAGGTGTACATGTGGGATGTTTTTGCTATATTTGAAACCAGATTTTTGCTTTATTTGACCGACCGCAATGTTGTGACATTTTGTGAAAAACAAATTAAATCCACTCCTGCCCTCATCCATTTTTTTATGTAAAAAATTCTCTAAATGCTAAAGTGTACAGGGTCTACTGCTCCATAAAAACTATGATTAAAAAGCAAAGCATGCAAGACAAGCACAGAATTGAAACTCTCCCCTGACAGATCAGAATGTTTCATGGCACATGACTACACGTCAGCTCCACCCGAGTGAAAGGGCAGCCACAGTAACAGTGTGAGCAATACCAACTGACATCATAGAGAAGTGCTGAAGCATTCAGAAGATTAATAGTGTGACTAGTAATGGAAATCTTTCCAGAGGCCAGCCGAGGTACAACTTCAAACATAGATCTGGCTTTAAGACACCACCAGTCTCTTTTCTTTCACTGCTAGGATGTTTGTTCTTCACAGTAGATGTTTACTTGAAACATTTTTCTTCATCACGTGGGTGCAGCAGAGCTTATATATGAGGAATTGGTTATGTTGAAATCACAAGAAGCTTTGCTAAGTACGTGTTGCAGTCTACTGTCAGATGATTGATGAAATATTTGAATGTTGACGATACCGGAACAGTTGCCTCTGGCTAACTGGAAACAAAAAGAAACTAGAGAATGTAAAACTGCTCATGAAATAAAACAATGCACTCAATTTCTGACATTATTTTAACAATGTGACAACTGATATACTGGGTTCAAATATATCAAATTTCAGATAATCAAAACACTATAATAGATCTTTTTTTTTCTATTTATTAGTCTCACAAGTGGGACATTTACATAAAGAAAGGGTACGTGGTTTGTCAGAAGTGGAATTCGAACCCACTCTCCAGAGGAGAATGTGACTTGGAGGCAGCACCTTAGACTGCTTGTGTATCCTGACAAAGCCTAACAAAGGAAGTTAGGTTAATAAAGCTATCAAACTAATGTAGGGCTGGTCTGAACAGACAGGCTTACAAAAATGTTACTGCCAGGCCAGTAATTGAATACTCATTCCTAAAATTACCAATTAAAAATACATTTTATAATGAATCATGATTTGCCTTAACTAGTCTGTGGCTAAAATGTAATAACAGCCAGCTTCTCATGTGTTGTATGTAGGGCTGCAACTAACGATTATTTTTGATTATTGATTAGTTGGGCGATTATTTTTTCGATTAATCGATTAATCAGATTAAAAACTCAACTATTTCCCCCCCAAACTTCCAGCGGCTGTTTTACTTCATAACCCTATGGAGTGAACCGCTTTTTTTCCCTCAAAAAGTCCCGAGTGCTTTTTTTTAACGCCACCGCCTTTTTCTGCAGCTCAGAGCGTCTTTTCAA
>JBBPDH010000001.1:7578884-7600647 GCA_037974565.1 Clupeocharax schoutedeni
GTAAGTTCTGCACTAACTTACCCTTGAACTTACCCGGTTATGTAGCATAACCTGCTTTCTGGAATACCCCCCTGGTCACATGGTTTGCCACATGGCTTGTCAGAGTACCTAAACAGGAATCAACCCCTGTTTAACCCCGAGCACCCACTGAAAACCTTAGTTTTGACACATTCTGAACCGATCAGCTCCAACCCTGCGCCTGCATTCACTTCCAAACCAAACACACCTCATCTGGATAATTAAGGTCTTCAGGTCAATTTTACAACAGGTCTGTAAGTCTGAAAGTAGGCAGCTCTCAAGAAGCACAGCTGACATCACTGTTACAAACCTGTAACTTTATTTGTTGACTTTCAGTTACTAATTCATTTTCATATTTGCTCCAAATCCAACTGGCCAATTTATAATGTTTATTTTGGCTGTTTTACGATTTAAATAATGTGAATCAAGCAAGAGCAATCACCCTGTATTCAAATGCCACAGCTTCACCTGTACTAAAATGTCGAAGAATAATGTGTGACTCACTGAGCTAAACAGCCAGATGCCTTTTACTTTTGATGTAGCACTTTCTTTGATTCGTGTTGTTTAAATAAGACACAGACTTCTTTTTTAAAGAATATACAGGGCCTTTTTGGCTCATTAACGAATAAATAAAAATAATACAGTGGTGTTTCTGTTGCGACTGTTACTAACAGAAAGTAAGGGTGGACAAATTTCACGGTATTGAGAGAGTTCCAGGATATATGATACACGTCGTAATATTTTGACAGACGAGTGCTAGCAGAGCCACACTTGAAAACCTACCAAAAACACAAACTTTTCATAACTGTGCTGCAATAAATCCAATTAACATCAGATGATGAAGCACTCCTTGTGATAAAACATGCAATGGGTCAGTCTTGTATACATAATGTACCACAATAATGGTCATATTCCTGACCTCTGATAGAAAGTAAGTTTACTCATATTTCTAGTTTAAACTGCAAAAGGCCAAAAAGGGGTGGGACAATGTCTGAGGAATATGTTGAAAAATAACTTCATAGTGCATACAGCCCTATAGAGCCCAGAGTAATTACTGTCCACCAAGGCCTCTCTTATCTAAAAAGCTTGCCTTGTAATGGTGTTCCTTCCTAACTGGTGACTTTGAAGGCCAGTGACTGTACACCGCCTAAAAACAGGACTGTTCACGTGACCTCAGAATGGGCCTCTTCACCATAACAGAATCACCACACATCCACCATTTCCATACAGTAGAAGCACAAAGGCCTAGACAAGTCTGGGCTTGGACACAAGGGCCAGAGAGCCACTCTAGGTCTACCCCACATTCCACTCACATGAAATTCCAGCCAAAAGCCAGAGTGTCTTGGAGGCATTCCCATTTGTAGGCATGGCTCTCTGGGCCAAAAATGTCAGTCATTTGGCCCATATTGTGTCCTCGGAGTATGAGTAATCAAAATTTCCCTTTAAAACTCAATATAAATGGAGAAAGGGCCCATAATCCTTCTCTGCAACACTTGAGGGACAGTCCAATAACTGTTTCTAAACTATGGCAGTTACTTTTTTTCAGAAAACAAAACTCAAGCAATTTCCCAACTCTAGAGTTCAGCGCTTGCTCAAGATAAACAGCATACATGAAGTCTTTCATTAAATGTAACTACCTTCAAAAAGTAACAAAAACACAAGCATATGATTTTATAATCACAACAAAACTGTCATTAGGCAGGAGGTATGAGCAAATCAATGACCTCTCCCAACCTGTTGCCTCAAACCCAACACTGTTTGAAGACAGTGAACAACTTGGACTCTAGTCCAATTTAAAGGCTTACATATTCTCCAGGCTATGTTTCAGGACTAAAAGAATGTTTAAAATAACCTAACCATTATGTTTGTCACATTGTCTCTCCATCTGTGCTCTGCTCCTCTCCTGACAGCATGCAACAACCTGCAAGAGTGTGAGTTTCACAGGTAGCCTGTGCAAGGCCACATCTCATCATGAAACACAACAGACTATCTGCCTTCTGTTCACTATCGTCATTTAAAGACCTGCACAAAAAGCATAAAGGCAGAAAAAACGCTTTACACAGTCAAAGACACAAGACTATCTGACTTCTGTTTATTTTTGTGATTCAAAAGCCTGCCAAAAAGCAAAAATGCAGAACACACTTTGCAATGTCAAAGACAACGGACTATCTGACTTCTTTTAACTTCTGTCATTCAAAGCCCTGCACAAAAAGCATACATGCAGAACACATGCGTTGCAGAGTCAAAGGAAAGAGACTATCTTTTTCTTCTGTCCACTTCTGTCATTCAAAAGCCTGCAAAAAAACATGAACCTCCAGAGAAAGAGACCCAACGTATGTTCAGAATGAGGGGGCGGCATTACCTGTGCAAGCTGTCTGGGATCTGGGGCACCAAACAGAGAGGAGCTGGAGCTGAAACTGATGGCTCCCCTCCGGCTGAGGACATGCTTGGGGACCGGCCTGTCTAGAGGCAAAACCGGCAACTGATAACATACTTCCATTGAACACTATCAACGCTGGATCCGGATCAAAAGTTTAAATTAAAAAAAGACGAAAAAAACGACGAGAATATTAAAACACTATTTTAAAAAATGGTGAAGACTGGCAAAGAACTTCAACGTCGCCTTTTCTGCATCTTGAATGCAAGGGAGGAAAGAGAAACAAAAAAAAGAAAAAAGAAAAGAGTGAGAGGGCGAGAGGGAGAGAGAGAGATGTTCAAGACAAGAAGTACTTCATTTTTTTGTTCGGATGAACATGAAAGTGGCACGGATATTCTGTCCGTGTTTCCTCGTCGTCTCACGCTCCATGGTCGTTTATTTATTATTATTATTATTATTATTATTGTTCAGCTCGGGTGCTTGGCTCACCAGGCTCGGGCCCCTTTCCTCCTCTTCTCGCACGACTCGGGGCCTGTGACTCGGGACAACGAGGCCTGTGTCTCTCTGATATCTTTTAAAAAACGCTTCCTCATTTTTTTGTCGTTCTTCCTCTCCTCTCCCTTTTTTGTCTCTCTCTCTCTCTCTCCCTTTTTTCTCAGCCGTGCCTCATCGTGAAATGGCTCCTCAGCATGTCAACACAAAAGGCATGACCACTTCTTCACAACGGCAGCGGGAGAGGAAAAAAAATAACAAGATAACAAAACAAAAAAGACACATGCAGGACATAAACAGAGGAAGGAGAGAAACAATTTTAGCAGAGAGGCGCAGACGCACTTCTTCGAGACCTTCCCGTTCACAGCAGGTCCACGGCGCGCATTTGAATCAGTTTTCTCTACATCATCTCTATCGCTCTATCTATCCCTCTCTCTCGCCTGCTGTCTTTCCTCACTGCAGATGAGGAGAGCTGCCGTACTTCACCTCTCTCGCTGCAGAACGGCGGTTCTCTGGCCAGGCTGAAGGGGAAACAAAAGCACCTCGTGTGCCTCGGCACATACTAGCCGTATCGAAACAAAATGAAGAGTAAAATGAAATAATTGCGTGGGGGGAAATCCAGGCTAGCTAACACTACGCTTTCCTCGTTTAAATCATAAAAAAACACTGCAAAAACTGCAGCACCTCACCACAGATGGAGCTGTTGGCTGAAGCGCTCATGAGAGGAAAAAACGCACCGTTTGAGCCAATAGGAGCGCAGCTGTTCATGTAAGACCGCGTCTGATTGGACGACGCCGAAAGGGGTTTTGCTACGAGACATCCCATTGGATGGGGTTTTTTAGGGGCGATTCCAGGACTGATTTATGCAAGACTGCATGGACCTCCATGAGGGTATTCCACCACAACGGGGTTTGCCCTGCAGCCCGTCTGCATCACTGCCCGTGATTACCTTTCCTGCATGAGTCATCCACTTGTTCGTGAGCAGCGAGGCTCACTTAACTGTAATAAGTTTATACAAGGGTGTATAAAAATGTACTAAATGTCATTTCAGTGCCATGCTCACTGTTTTTACACTTTGAAGCACATAGGCGTTGGTAGGAGTCTAGTAATACCTACCACTTTTCATGTCCAAAAAGTGTCCAGAAACTTGGACAAGAAGCCATTCCTGCCGTCTATTAGTGAAAGCTGGTCAAATAAGTACACAGTTTAAAAAGGTAAATCTATCTAAAAGCATGGAGCAGCCACATGCTGCCACGTTCAGTGCCTTGGCTAGAGGGTTATAGGGCCCCCACCACTGGACTATGACGCAGTGTAACTGTGTTCTATGGAGTGATGGAGCTCTGGCATGAGTTGTAGCTGTGTTTGCTATTCAGAATCTAACATCAGTTACTGACCTCAGTCTGATGCCTGGCTATTACACAATACCTTTGATTTTAGATTAAATCTTTAATTCACAGGTTTTACTTTGTGTCCATAACTGTTTTTGCCATTCAATCAATAGCTGTTACCATATTAGTAGGGCTTGTTTTTATCAGAATGGATGATGATATATGGTGACAGCTATCAAGGCATTAGGTCTGCGGAATTAATGACATTCACTCTAGGTTTAAAATATTAAGAAGTTTGTATATAACACCGCTAAAATCTAAACTGAGACCACATATTCTCTATTTATCGCCAGCTTCTCTATCACGTTGCTGACTTTTATTAAGCAAAACGCAAATGGTTGTATTGCTACACAGTTTCCATACTCTTACACAACACACAGCTCAAAAGGGGAAAATACTGAAGTGTGCAATAGTGTGACCCTGTGGGTGTTTGATAGCTCTGATGTAGGCAAACTTATACCATGCATTTCTGCAGTCTATTAAAGGGCCCAAAATATTCTACAGTATATAACGCAGTTGAGTGGAACTCTCATTCTGTACATTTTCCTAACAGCACATTAGATGCTTGTTAATTAAGTAATGGGCTGAATCAGGTGTGCTACATGAGGGAAAGCACATAAATGTGCATAGTGTGGGTCCCTAGGAAGCTTAGTGGTCTTACAGTAATCCCATGAAGATGAAATACCGCACGATGGAAATGTAAACATCTTTCAATGCAGTGTTAGGTTCAGTGCTGGATTTAACAAGAAAATAAAGCAGAATAATATAAAGCAAAAATATATTGTGACCATATGCTGAAGTAATGCTTGTTTATTGCATCCGTACAGTATACTAGATGCTGCCTAGTTTAAATATGGTAAACAGGGCACTTACAATTTACCCTACACTTGAGCATAACAAATGAAATCCCTTGAATTTACGTTCCACTCTCAATTAATCTGTTCCTTTTGGACTCATCTGGGTGGCATAAGTTCATTTATCTCATACCAGACTGGAAGCCAGGACAGCTCAATTTGTATTTGTTTGTGCCAAAGAGAGCCTCAGTCAACCTCTGAGTTTGTTTTCCTGATGCACTTTTTATATTTGCATGTCAGCTTATAGATTGAGTTTGCTTGCACTGATGCAATATTTACAATGCGTGCGTAATTGCCTGCACTTTATCTCAACGCTCAGAGTTGGGTGGGGGTGGGTCAGTCATGTTTCTTATAATGGACTATTTGTACATCTTGACATATTAATTACAAGCAGACATTAGTCCGGCCATTGTTTGGTCATTCATGAGTTGATTTTCATCTCCAGTTTCGTCATGTTTGGTTTATTGTTATACCATAAACTGAGTACACCATTCAGCTCTCTAATCTCATGAACTTCCAGCAATGATATTGAATGGACAATAACACTAACATATTGTTTGCTCTTTGTATGCCCAACAAATCCTGTATGTGCACAGTTACACTGCACATACAATAATATAACAATACCTAATTGTCATGTTTAGGATCTGAGCCTCATTTAGCTTAACAAATTAATCTTTGTTAGCCAAGCCGATGCAGAAATGAGATATAGCTTCAGAGCGGTAGAATGTTTTAAGTTGAATTGCAGGAGACCAAGGGGACAATAGTGAACTGTGCCATGGCAACAGTCAGGCTGTATGCCAGTAGTGGGTACAATAACTCCCTCCCACCTCTTCCCCAACAGCTTTAGAATACAATTCAGCACAACCCAACCCCCTGCCATGCAATCCTAAGCCTTTTCCAGGCAACCTGGCAAAAACAGTGCCAGGTCAATTTCAGCTTGCCAAAGAGCAAAACCTGGAGCTAAACCTACACAAACTAAACTGTACATACTGTCGAAAACTATTATATTTTATTAAAGAGCCCATATCATTAAAAACAAATTACTACACAGACACACAGAGACATAAAGATAATAACAAAATAAAATACAATAAAAGTCATAATAAAATATAACTTAAACAAGTCAAAGGGTCAGTTCACTGGAGCCACGTGTCTTTGGACTGTGGGCTTCTGCTAGTTACTCCTGTTTCTTCCCACAGTCCATAGGCATGTGTGTCAAGTGAACTGACTCCTAGATTTGTCTGAGTTACTGCCCTTTGATGGACTGGCAAACTGTCCAGGGTATTTCCCTGAATTTCGCCCTCTGGGATAGATTTCAGCACCCCCTGCGACCCTGGTTAAGGATGAGTGGTTGAGAAAATGGATGGAGGGATCATTTAAAAGGCTCATATGATACCGCTTTTTGAACAACCTGGAAAAATGAACAGCATGTTTGGTGCATTTATGGGAAAAAACATAGACACCTTAGGGGGAAAATGAATTATATATATAGGATGGCCCTTTAAAGCAACCTACTGTTTAGAAAGTGTCACAGACAACGTCATCTGCTATATTCTCCATGTGCTGCTCATTTGGGACTTCTCTCATTTCCCCACCAGGAGGAAACCATTTATGAATGATTTGTTTCTGAAGCACTGCTTGCCGTACAGCCTTTTCCTCTGAAGGATATGTTTTGCAAGAACAGTCCCCTGGCGGGCTCCAGGGGGAAACTGACTGCGATGAGAGGAGCCAGGCAGCACACCTGTTAATTCCCCCCGAGACTGCAAGTATCCACTTGCAATCCAGCCTGCGCTATGTGCTAGTCATCAGGAGACCATAAACACAGGGAGTGCCGGCATAATTGATAGTGCTTGTTTTATGTCAGCAGTGGCATGGGGCCCAATCCCAATTCAGCCTCTGTTCACTTCCCTTCGTCACATCCATTTTATTAAAACCTAAGATTGCAGGGGAAATGCTCTTACATAAGCAGAGCTGGTTAATGTCCGTATTATTTCTTTTCTTAAGATGTTTCTGTGTGCTACTTAGGCTTAGAGCACACTCTCATTTCAAAAGCAATCATCCTAAATGTGTCAATAGCACAGCATCTGAAGGAGATGCACACCCCTGCTTTTTGGGCCTTTCCAACTAAACAGGAGCAGTGGCTGGATGAGAGGCTCTTGTGTGCATGTGAGCAGAAAAGTTGAATAAAAGAGGTTATCTAATACAATTGTTTTTTAAAGCTACATAGTGATTTAGGGAAAAATGTTTCTGTTGTTGCTGTGTCTCATTTTTTATTTTCGTTTTGTGTTATTAGTACTGTGTACTTTTTATATTGTGCTGTAGTGTTGTTTATATTTTCCTCTATTGGTTATGCTCTTGTTTTGTCCACTTGCTGTCATAACAATGCAAATGTATTGTTGGTTATCTTACCTTAGCTTATCTTGTATGCAGGTATTAAAAAGTATTTGTTTGACAGTGCCGTTATTTGTTATACGTGGGCCGAATAAAATAATTTCTTTAGACCTAAAGGCTTTTACGGGTTGATCGAGTAATAAGTGTCCTCAGGGGCCATCTAGTGGTGATAAAATGTAAACACAACAATTAAGAGTTGTCCACATTTTTCAGTTTGACCAAATCATGTGGTTTAAAAGTGAGTTTGTAATTAATATTTTCCCAATTACATCTATAGTTTTATCTGATTTCAATTTTGGAATCAAATGAATCAAATGGGCACTCTATATATTAAATGCTTGGGTTTGGGTTGCACTTTTATAATGGAAACGTGTTAAACGTGTGTTACCCACTTTTGTTTTACAACTGATTAGTCTTTATTTGTATTTTTTTTTCATATTTTGTTGATGATTCTGTCCTAAAATAAAAGATGTATATAAAAATGTTGTGTATTTCATGTAATAATTCACTGAAAGTAATTATTATTGTTGTTCTGTTATTAAAATATAATTGATCTTATTTGATTAGTTTTATCATTAATAATAATGTGATGGTGAAAATGATCATATTAATAATTACTATTGTTATCGTTTCTGTTGTTGTTGATATTATTATTATTGTCACGGTTGTTTTTCTTGTTACTAATATTACTATTATTCAAAGTCAAAGTCAAAGTCAACTTTATTGTCATCTCTGCCATGTACTGTACAGATACATAGAGAGACAAGACGACATGGCTCCAGTTATTACAGTACAGAGAACAAATATCACAAATAGGCACATCGATTAAAAAAATAGATAGGAACATTATATATATCAAATATATATATACATTTAAGACAAGACAGGGAGTGTTAAATATGGTTTGGCACTAAAGATAAAAAATAAAAGATAAAATATTTTATTATTGTTATTATTATAACTAGTAGATCATTATTAGTTGCAGCAGCAGTAGAAGTACTAGTAGTATTATAGATCACCTTGCTGGTGTAACATAATGCTGAAACACCCATATTCCTCCAGTTTACTCACAATTTCAGAAATCAATACTAAGTGTGCTGCATCCACATTACAGTGTAGTGTAAACAATGTGCGCTGCCACAAGGTGGTACTGTTGCGTGCTTTTGTAAAACAAATGATGGCCCTGTTACACATAAAACAATACAGAACACTAAACTCTGTATAAGGATTTACAGCACATAATGAAATCTGAAAACTACTCCTTCCATGATGCCTTCTTTATCTCATCGCCAGCCAGGTACTCATACATCACAGCCTTCTCCTATACTTCACTGATCATACACACTGAAACCCAATCAAGCCTGTTGGCAACCATTTTAGACAGGCCTAAAGTTACCTGAGCTCATGACTAGCTCCATGTATAATTCATCTCCCCAGTAATCTACTCACCTATAGAGGAGCAACCGGACTCCACTGACCTCCATTAAGCCGCCTCGCCTTGGAGAGAACCAGCCTTCGCAGTGTCTGAAGTTGGGTTTAACAGGTAAGAAACTTCATGGCTTTCTGTGGGATTATTTCTGTTTTTCATCAAACTTCTCTCATGCCGTTTCCTGGCATCCTTTTTTTGTGTCCCAGAGATACGTCAGAGTTTCATAATTTTGTGGATTATTAAATATTCAAAACCGGCTCCTTAACAGTGATGGAATTATTCAGACCGCTGGTACGCACCAATGCGAAGGTTTCTGGGAATTCATGTCAAAATATTGTTCTTACGTGCATAAATTAAAACAGCAAAACAGAATATCTATTATGAGATATTTGTAATGTTACTTTGGTGGAGAATATGAAAATCTGTGCATTTACATAAACAGTTAACACATCTATAGCAGCTATAACCTGTTCTAATTCAGATATTTTATTAAATGAGTGGTTCACCCCAAAATTCTAATTCAGACAGTTTACCTTACCCCAAACATAGTTATTTACATATTAGGTTTTTGAAGTTTGCTAGTTCAGTTCAGCACAGGGACCAGAGGACCAATTCAAATGGTCTGTAATAGAACAATAATGAAGGTTTAATTGCTTGTTAGCTACATTCGTTTGGCAGATGCACTGCAGAACCCCTGACACCAAGCACATCTTGTCAGATCAATCGTGTTTGGGGGAGGTGAACTTTTCTTTAATATCATCTTTGATATTCAGGTAATGGTCAGGGAACATGACTGAACAAAGGCAACGGGCCCTGTCCACTTCAGGGGAGGCTCTGTACCAGGTCCTCAGCCTCGACAAGAACTGCACCCATGATGACATTAAGAAATCGTACAGGTAAGTTTGTTCAGGCTAAGTCTACTGGTTGAATGTCCCTGAAAGCAGTTACCTTACGATCCATGTAATCCTGAAGTTTTATAGTATTTATGTTTTCTCTTTAATGTCTATCCGTGCATTTTACTGCTACCTTTTTGGTATTATTATTATTTTTATTATTTTATTATTTTTATTATATAACAGAATACAGACAGAACTGGAGGCTTGTTGAAGCAAAACTTGAGGTGATATTTTGAGGTGGCGAGTGCAAAATTATGAAACCCTCTTTTATAATCAAAACTGAACAGTTTGTATAAATATAATATGACTTATGTGAGACTAAAATATTCATGGTGGACAGATGGCATGTCTTATTTTACTCTTTAAAAACATTGTGTGTGTGTGTGTGTGTGTACATGTTGTATGAGACATTTTTAACACACTCTGGTTTTGAAAGAAAGTGAGTACAACATCAGCCCGGAACAAACTTAATTTGTGCACATTTTAATGCAAGATTACAATTATAGTTTATTGGCTGATTTAACATAATGCAAAAAACCCTAAAAAACTGAAAATACTGTCTGTTGATATTATTGTTGTGTAGCCAGTTCCAGAGCGTAAAAAATTACGACTATGCAAACTTTGTAGGGTGTTATATGTAGACTCAGCAGGATTGGGTTCATTTAGGTGGCAGGACTGAAGACCTGAAGCTAAAGACAACAGACTCCTAGAAACAGAATACTACAATACATATCAAAACACTTACTGCTTGTAATTGTCACTGTCTGGAGTGTCATTAATAAATTGTAGCCAAAGAGAACTGTAAAGTCAGGACAAATTTTAGAAGACCAAGAAAAATCTCGCTTAGACTGATCATGTATGCAAAGCAAAACCCCCACATCACTGCCAAGGATGTACAAGGACAATACTTGTAGGTAATTTGACTAGGAGAGCCTGGACTTTAACATACATCTGTATGTTTGCACAACTAATGCTGTATTACTGCTTGGCTAGGGTTGTGAAAACACCCTAGGTTAATGGCATAATGGCTTTTCACAAAATTACTGCTTTTCACTAAATCTTACCAATTCTTTAGCTTTGCCTCCATTACTTACCTGGCATATATAATATTCAGCAACAAGCTTAACTGACATTAACAAGCAGAGTTCACTCTGTCTCTCCTGTACTTAGACAGCCTTCACTCTCTTCATCTAAAAATATTAAGAACACTAAAACACTAAAGGAACAATTGGGCCTATTCCAGAACACGAGTTTACTTCAAACCCATAGTGAGACTCCAACAATTACAGTGCTTACCTGCGCTAATTCACGCTGCCTTTAAGAGCCATTTACCTGGTAAGCTTTTTAACAGCACTTGTTTGTGGTTAATGAATATGTAATCATAGCAACTCTTTCAGAGTCCATCGGCGTAATCAAAAATTAATGAGCGTGCGTGCTTGGAGCATTATGAAATGTTCATGAGAAATGACAAATTTCAATGTTGTACTGCGAAATAAACTATATAAAGAATGTTTAGATGTTTATTTAATGTTTTCATACAGAGCCCGTTTTATTAGTAACGATGCAGATGAACGGAATCTGGCTACATCTTTTTAAAATATTATACTTCATTTTTCAGGGCATTTACATATTTATCACCACATATTTTTTATTATTTTATTTCAAATATATGTCTCTGATTACACCAGTATATGGATGCTGACCTAATTTGAGCTCAGAGTGATTTGGAAATAATGCAGAGTGAAGAGACTGACATTGTGGACTCACTAGGAGCTCACCTGATGTAAAAATAGCCTGTGAGGATTCTAATAAGGGAACTAACAGTGGTTGATAATGCTCTCATCACCCTCATGTGCTGAGATGCTGCCAGAGCTGCTAACAGGGTCTGCGCTCTGCATACAGTCATTTGGCTGGTAAAAGCCAGGTGTAAATAAGGCCATCTGATCCACAGCAGACGAACATCTGTTTGAGACCCTAATGTTCCCTCCAACAGGACACTGTGCATTATTAACCCAACATATGCTCACAAATCTGTCTGGTAGCAAAAGGCTCTTTCTTACCTATTTTAGTTTCCACCCTATCTTACTTAACTTGCTAATTACTCTAGAGCTAATAGGATCCAGTTAATCGCCTGCAGATATTTTTTACAGTTGGTTTGCTCCCTTTTTACCCAATTTATCCCCTGTTTAGTTGTGGCCAAGTCCCAACCATTAGCTAAGTCTCTACTCATTACACCACCTACCAAGCTGAGAGGGTGAAGGCTACCACATTCTTTATGTAAACCTTACTGCGTCTTTTTAAACTGCTGCTGATGCAACATTGTTACGCACTTGGAGAAAAATAACTGCCAGTTCTTTCACATTGTTTAACAGATGTCTACACTGGTTAGCAGCATGCTGAGTGATGGAGGATAGGGAGGGTCCAATTATGGCTGGGAGTCCAATTATGTTCTATTGGACTCTAAGCAATAAATGACTGTGGCATCACTGAGGACTGAACTCATTTATAAAGTAATTTTAGATATCTGTATTAAATATGAATCAACTTAGCACTGATTATATTCAGTTTAAACAAATGCAAACCATTGCATACTACACAGCAGTGTCTAAACTTCTCACTGGTTGTTTAGAGGCTAAACTGTTATGGTTGTATTTGGTATGACATGTTTTAGGAACTCCCAGAGTACTTCTAAGATCAAACTAATCTTAATTTGTCACTTTAGCTGTTATAAAGTGAAGCTTAAGATTTCATTTCACAACACTACATGAAGGCACTACAAGAGCATTGTGTGAAGTCATTCCCACCCACAGCCCACAGGCCCTGTAGTGAGTCAAACATACCTTCTGTGCACTAAATGGTCAGTCCTGTGTAGCATGGGTGTGTTATTGATGAATAATGATCCTCATTTCCTTGGTGTTATTGTGCCATTGTGTCATCATTTATACACATGCGTGTGCACATTTTGAAAGGTCAGGTCTATTTAAATTATATATCTGCATCCAAACCCAGATTGGTTGTTTAAGTCCACTGCAACTCTTGTACATTTCTATTTTCCCAAATATGTACATGTTTGCAATTCTTTTTGTTGCTGTAGTAACCCAGCATTTTTTTTTCTGTTTATGTCTACCCACATGAATACTGATCTCAGCCAAGCTTGAAAAATAATACAGTGATAATACTGACATTGTATGCATGAACCTCTATCAATATATCAGATATTCCCATAGATTTGTAGATTTGTAAAGCCTCTCTCTGTATTTTTGCAGGAAACTTGCCCTGAAATATCATCCTGACAAGAACCCAGAGAACCCTGAAGCTGCTGAAAAATTCAAGGAGCTGAACAATGCACATTCGGTCCTGTCCGACATTACGAAGAGAAACATTTATGACAAGTACGGCTCTTTGGGTCTGTACGTGTCGCAGCAGTTTGGAGAGGAGAACGTGAACACATACTTCATGCTCTCCAGCTGGTGGGCCAAGGTAAGATTTCCAGTAACCTGTCACATTTCCAGTAACCTGGAAACCAACCAAGGGTGCCTTTGTCTTTTTTTTTTTTACTTGTTAAAATTTCTCCCCAGAGTCATTGGATCTTGTGCATGCCCACATTGGCCATAGTAAAGGACGCAGAGTTTTCTGTGTGGTACCATCTTTTCTATCACTATTTTTCTGCCATTTTTGGTAGGTATAAAACATTGCATAGAAGGAACACCCCACAAGATATGTTCTGATCGACTCGTCCCACCATCACAGTCTGGGCCTTGTCAAAGTTGCTCAGACCACATATCCTTAGACCTTTTCTCCTGCTTCCAACACATTCACTTCAAAAACTAACGTTCTACTTTCTCCCCAGTATATCCGACCCCTTAACAGGGGCTACTATTATGAGATAACATTATTCACTTCACCTTTCAGTGGTTTAATGTTAAGGTTGATGTGTGTACATGCCTACCTACAGGGTCTATTTGCCATCTGCGGCCTGCTGACAGGCTGCTATTTTTGCTGCTGCTTGTGCTGCTGCTTCAACTGCTGCTGTGGGAAGTGTAAGCCACGCACCCCTGGGGAGGAAGACCCCGAGTGTTATGTGTCTCCTGAGGACCTAGAGGAGCAGATCCGCACTGACGTGGAGAGGGGTGAGCCTGCGTAGACACAGAGACACACAAAACTGATTCTCCTAGAGCTGGGACTATGATGCTAGTGTTGTTAACAAACATAAGGTGGCGCAAACTGGTGGATGTGGTTAAAGACATGAAAGTATGAATTATTGTGATATATATAAATAAACAAAGCTTCATCGTTACAGACAGCCTTTTAAGACAACGGGGTCTGTTTTACACTGTGTTTAGTTGCAAATAATTATAATTATATCAAATGCCAAGAATTAGATTCATTAGATTAAATTTCTAATGTGTAACCCTGTTTGCTGCCACTCTCAGCTTCACCTCAAATGGGTATTGTAATGAGCAAACAAGATTGTTTTTGATAGGCGTACGTGTGGCCAATATGAAAGAATATGACATCATGATAATTCGAGACATTTTCACAATATATAATATACAGTACAATAAAAAAAATTTGTTTCACACACTGCACTGCACTGCACTGCATCCAAAACCATATTTATTATGCTCTCTTTGATGATGAAACACGCAGCTTGTTAGTGTTCAAAAACTCTGGAATGAGCTCAGAGTAATAAGCTCAGAGTGCAATAAGTTCAGAGAAGCATTATGACGTAATGTTTCATAGTCACAATAAATATTGTCTTATTGCCCACTCCAAAACTTGTCCAAACATGGCTGCAAGACAGCAACATTTACTGCATATCAAAAACGGAATGTCTGAAGTTCTAAGACAAATAATTAAATAAATGTTTACTGCATGTAAAATTGTCGAAATAGACACATTTGATAGAAAGGCAAGCCCATTTCCATCCAGTTTTATCACTATTCTGCATATGACATAACCACACAGGCCAACCAATCAAATCAACAATGGTTAAAAATTGCATAATCAATGATTAATTCATCATGGCTTTAAGTTGTCTTCTAAAGAAACCACTTTATATGGCTTTGATACTGGTGCACAGTATCTGTGTGGAGCTTAAAATACATGCTTTTCGAAACACAATAAGACACCCCGTTAGTGACAATAAATAGACTAGATGCGTCTGTGCCAGATGTTTGGATATAAGCCATTGTTTTGGTGCCAGTTAGCTGTAGGAGGTTTTTCATGTCTGCTGAAGCCCCTCACAAAACTGATAATTACTGCCTCTGAGTCATTTCTCAAAGTGAGTTTGCATACCAGATATTTTTAGTCATCACACGCTAATATGAAACAATCTGTTTGTTTCGAGCCTTTGAACAATATCATGCAAGTCGAAGCAGCCATGGAACGATAGCCTTTATGAGAACCATTCATGTCATATTTACCCACAGCCCTCCCTATCAAACACACTGTATTTGTGTATCGGGCTCCGCCAGACATGGGCTAGCGTGACGCTTGTTCTAAATATATCAATCTAGGAAAACACCACAAAGGACAGTTTACATTGTGACTTATTTGAAAAACTATCTGAACATCAAGTGCCATGGTTTTCGGCTCCCAGAACTTTTTTCTGGCCAGACAACATGAAATAACCTCGCCCACAGTGGGGAAAGCCAGCAAACAGTGGGCTACCCTTCAAACTGGGGGACATAATGTTCATTCCATGAGGGAAAAATGACAAGCAGCAGGGGCAGACCGACAGCAACGTCCTTGGATGGAGCAAAACACTTTTAATTTTGCTGCAGGAAGTGCAATTAGTGGCTGTTCAGTAATGTAACGCTGCACAGGGATGGTAATCTTGTTTTGTAAATGATTAACATCCTCACCTTTGTCATTTTTCTCATTTTTCTGCAGATGGAGAAACCCCTGTCATGCATCAGCCAACCAATGCAAGTGAGAAGACCCAATTGATCGGGGACGGACACCGAACATACACCTGAAGGGGAAAAAATAATACATTTTAACAGACACATGATAGACAGCTACTCCTCATATATTTCTGGTTGTTAAATACACTATATGGACAAAAGTATTGGGGTACCTGGCCATTACACAAACAGGGATGTCAATGTCATTGCATAAACTTTAATATGGATTTGGTTCCCCCCTTTTGCGGGTACAACGGCTTCCACTCCTCTTGGAAGGCTTTCCGCAAGAGTTTCTGTGCCCATTCATTCTGTATAGCATTTATGAGGTCAGGTACTGATAATGGACAAGAAGGCCTGGCTCACAATCTCAAGTTCTTCCCAAAGGTGTTGGATGGGGTTGAGGTCAGGGCTCTGTGTGGGCCAGACAAGTTCTTCCACACTGAACTCTTCCAGCCATGTCTTTATGGAGCTTGCTTTGTGCACTGGGACACAGTCATGCTGGAATAGAAAAGGTTCTTCCCCAAACCGTGTCCACAAAGTTGGAGGCATGGCATTGTCTAAAATGTCTTAGTATGCTGAATCATTATCGTTGATTTCACTTCAGTGAGGGGCCTGAACCAAACTTTTTTTGTTAAATGAGAGGTTACTGAAGTTACTGAGGAAGCTGTAGTCACAGCTGAAATAAATTTGAGTCATGCTGGAATAGAAAAGGTTCTTCCCCAAAATGTGTCTGTAAAGGTGGAAGCATGGAGTTGTCCAAAATGCAAGGCTAGGTGCTTGATTTTACACACCTATGTCAGTGGGTATGATTAAAACACCTGAAAGTAATAATTAAGTAAACCAATATTTTTGTCCATAGAGTGTACCTATATTTTCAAAGTATCTTCTAACATTTACTGTGAGAATGTCATGTATACAGACAACTTATTAGCTTACAAATGTGTATTAAACTGACTTTTTTCAGCCTTTGCTGTCTGTAAATAACTGACCAATAACTCACTGTTGAGCATGTATGATTTTTGTGCATATAACTGAGACTTGATGATAACGTGATGATGTTCAGTCTAGTAAGGAATAAAAACTAGTTTTCAAATACACGTGGATTTTCAGAATTTTAAAACGTATTGCCACATAATAAGAATCAAATGTGGGAGGTGTTTAAGACCAAGACACTTAAAAAGTACAGCTTCCTTCGAGCCGGATTCGAACCAGCGACCTAAGGATTTCAGCATTTGCCTCTACAGTCCTCCGCTCTACCAACTGAGCTATCGAAGGGCCATAGCGTTTGAGCCCTTATTTAGGGTATTAAACAATAGCGTTCTTTCATGGCGTTAGATAATGCTCGTTTGTGAATTATTTCCAATCATTCTGATTTATTTTATTTATTTTATTCCATATTAATCTAATAATGTGTTTTATCTGGTCAACGACCAAACTATGGCATTACTTAAATTGCTAGTTCACAAATACATTACATAAACACGACAAAACATACAAATAATTTGGTCAAACGTTAAAATTGAAGAATGCTACGTTTCATTTAATTTCATTTTTACTTTTCAAACAATAAAACAAAAGTTTTTAACATATTTCACACATATCCACTTCACATTACATAATTACATAACACAGTTCATTTTTCTGTTTGAAAAATATAAGTAAGCCGAATAAAACTTATTAGGCCCTACCCCTATCATATAATACGTTTGAATGAAGCCTGGATATAGTTATGTTACGTATGTCACTTTACCTCAGAGAACTAGCAGTTAAACTTGTAACGTCCTGCAACAAGCAAACGCCTGTGGAAGAAGGTATGAAAGTATGGTACTAATTCAAGCACTTGTGAGGAAAAGTAATAGAAGTAGCTTATAGAATAGAAGTAGGTTAGCGCTAGAATTCGGACTAGATTTTGATCAACTGTAATGTTAGCACTCGTGTTTGTACAGGGGAATTAGCTCAAATGGTAGAGCGCTCGCTTAGCATGCGAGAGGTAGCGGGATCGATGCCCGCATTCTCCAAATTTTAATTTTCTTGAAATGTTTAGTAGTATGCCTTAAGGATCGATACGGGTGGACACTATTTGGTCGTTGGTAGTCCACTGAGATCCTAAGAATTCTATGAATATTTGCCGCCACAAAGCCCAAATCTAATTTTCCCATCTTTGCTTTATAGATAGTGGGTCAACAGGCAGGGTCCAGCATTCATATATGGTAAAGTAAACATGGCAACTGATGAGAAGGTTTCTAAAAACAGAACACGGTGATATGAGGCCTGCGTGAGGCCACATGATCTAGTTAGGCAATGGAGAAGGCCCAGGACACAGCCACTAGAAAATCTGGATAACTGGATAATAACTATTTATTATTGTCGTTTTTTAATCGCTTTGTGATTATATCATCCTATCATGGAAGGGCTGGAGAAGCAGCTCATCTGTCCTATTTGCTTGGAATTATTTACAAAGCCAGTAGTGATTCTCCCATGTCAACACAACCTCTGCCGGAAATGTGCAAACGACATATTTCAGGTACTGTCCTTTCTTTCTTTCTTACTTACTTCCTTTCTTTCTTTCTTGCTTTCTTTCTCTTTCTTTCTTGCTTTCCTTCTTTCTTTTTCTTTCTTGCTTTCTTTCTTTCTTTTTCTTTCTTGCTTGCTTTCTTAATAACTGAATGGTTTTGCGCTGAATGGTTTTGGCCTGGAGAAGTGAAGTCTCAGGGTTAGTATACTTTCTATTTAAACACAGTTAATAGGTTGATTGTATTAAATGGATGAAGATATACATGGGTCTTGTTTAATTCCATTTCTAATAATACATCTATAGAGGTTTATAATGTAAAGTTTAATGTGGGATGCTGGGATTTGTCCTCAGCTTGTGAGGGCAGTTTTCAGACATTAGGACGTTATTTGCTGTAGATAATAAGCCTGGGCTATCCAATTTAAGAATTATGATTACCTGATGAAAATCATATAATACAATACCGAGGGGCTCAGACCTGGTCCTGGAGGGTTTCTGTCCAGCGTAGGTGGTCTGTCTTTCTATTTAAACACCTTCTAAATCTGGTAATTGACAGCTGAGTTGATTGAGGTTGAGGAGAAAATCACGTCTTTGTAGGCCCACAATTGAACAACGAGTTACATTTCTTGTAGAGCTTGAAGGGCCTATATCATGGAAAACCTATAATTATATTTATATTATAATCCTGTATACAATACTGTATTGTTATAGTCTCTCTGTTGTGTTCCAATAGTACGTCATATTTATTTTCAGTTATTTGTACATACAGATATACCTATAAGAGTGGGAGAGTTTTAGTTACAATTCGTTCCCCCTTTTACCTTCAATTGTTGATCTGTCTGAGTGTGCAGCTGTTGTGTTGAAGTAGAAATTAAAGTGGCTCTTTGTTTCAACGTGGGATGCCGTTTCTTGATCTTTTGCTCTTTTCTGTAAAACACTAGAATAAGTTTTGTTTTTCAGTGCTTCTATATCATTCAGACCTAGTTACTATGTTGCATTAATTTCTATTGTACTAAAATTACAAGGCTGACATTATCCTTTAGCCAGAAGTGCTGTGGGATATTTTGTAAGTCCCAGTGTGTCACAACCATGCAAACTCATACTTTAGATCAAGGCTATCCACAATATTGGTAATAATAGGTTATTGCTTGCCCCTTTGTATCGTTTTGAAATGTTATCACAATGTAATGGCAGATGGACTTTTTAAACATTTGTTAAAAGATAAGACTTCAAGGATATAAAACTTTCTTTGCTATATTATTAGAAGAAGATAACAAATGTTTCTGAGACAAACAGTGCTGTAGACGGAGTACCATTACTCAGGAAGAATAGAAGGTATTAATTTTATTAAGACAAATGTCTAGCCTAGTCAAGCATCCCAATATGGTTGTCTTCCAGTACTGTGATACCAGTGGTTTGCAAATATTATTAATACTGCCCTCTAGAAAGTATTCCACTATTCTCTAACCTTGGCAACCATATAGTACTGCACAGTGTGGAGATCTGGAGATGCGGCTATTTAAAACTTATTTACTGACACCATTCTGACCTGCCCCTCCTGTACAGGCTTCTAATCCTTACCTTCCCACCAGAGGAGGCGCAGTGACTTCAGGTGGCCGGTTCAGATGTCCCTCCTGCAGACATGAGGTCGTGCTGGATCGACATGGGGTTTACGGGCTGCAGAGGAATCTCCTGGTGGAAAATATCATCGACATGTACAAACAGGAGTCCATCAGGTCAGGGTGATTTAAGTGAAGACACAGCAAGATGCACTTACCAGATGAGCTGAACATCTAGGTGTAGCATTTCAGTGAACAACATTTATAGAATTGTTTTGCAGAATCGACAGGATGAAAATGTTCCAGGGAGTGTACTAAATTAGGAGATGGGGCTTCATATCAGCTTAGAGTATATCAATACACACTCAGTTTTTTTTTAACACTGTGTCCATATGCTGTCCACTCAGACACATCTAACCTGTTGGTCCACCTTGCGGATGTAAAGTTTTGATGACTGTTCATGTGTCGCTGCGTTATTCATCCTCTAGTCCCTCAACACTGGTGTTTCTGCCCTCAGTACAGAATACACACACACACATACACACACACAAACACACACACAAACACACACATGCTAACATGACACTACTAGTGAAGAAGTCAGTGTCACTGCTTTTGAGCAACACTTACTCATTGTTGGCCCCGTGGGGGTCCTGACTATTGGTGAATATGGGCTAATCAATGATGCAAAGAAACAGATGGACTGCCATCTGTAATTGTAAACTACAAAGGGCACCTGTATGGTCAGTGGAACTGATAAAATGGACAGTGAGTGTAGTCACAAGGCAGGTTTACTTTTTGATGTGACTTATTACACCGTACTATCACTAAACTAATTATCACCATGTTTTCTTGGCATGATTTTCTGGCATGTGTTTTTTTGGAAAAACTAAAGCAATGACGGAATCAAGGGCATTTCTTTGGAACAATAACATTAAAAAACACATTTGATTCCTAAAATGAACTTTCAGTGGAGAGTTTTTTGGAAATCAGTCTGTAAATGAGATATGTGAGGATTTTTTAGTAAAAAAGAACCTACAATTTTCAGGAACAATTGTAAGTCTGTACTTATGAAGCCATATAACCAAGCCAAGATCCACTTAAGACCCTTCTTTTAATTTACTGCCTCTTTGCCTTTTAGTAATGAAATGATCATCGAATATATGGTTATTTAAATTAGTTTCAAATGATTATCGCTTGGTTTTATAGTAGTATATCACTTAAAGCAATCTTTTTCTCCATCCCTATCCTTGATATGTAGGTTTGCCTTTTCTAATTGCTAAGTAAGGATGCTTATTTGTCCACTTTCTGCTGTTTCCATGAAGACTTCATAGATATTTTGTTCTGCCACAAGTTCAAAGGGGTGTTTTTTCATGCTGCCACTAGGAGTCAAAAAATCCTTTTAAAAGGATCAGAAGACCATTTTTGAAGTCACACTGTGCAGCCTGGCTGTGGTCAGCCGTGGAAGTTGTCCTGGTGAAACTTTGCAGGGTATAATAACTTGGTATCACTTCATTAGGACATTAGCATTCCTAATGGGCAAAGCATTTGGATGCCTGACTGTTCCACAAACATTTCATTCAAATCCATAGACTTTAATATGGAGTTGTTCCCCCTTTGCAGCTATTACAGCTTCCACTCTTCTTGGAAGACATTACACAATATTTTGGAGTTTCTGGATGCTGGATGGGGTTGAAGTTAGGGCAGTGTGTGGGCCAGTCAATTTCTTCCACACTGAACTCATCCAGCCATGTCTTTATGGAGCTCACTTTGTGCACTGGGATGCTGGAATAGAAAAGGTTCTTCCCTAAACTGTCTCCACAAAGTTGGAAGCATTCCATTGTCCAAAATGTCTTGGATGCTGAAGCATTAAGATTGTCCTTCACTTCAGTGAGGGGCCTGACCCAAATCCTGAAAAACAGCCATGTCCCAATG
>JBBPDH010000001.1:7614567-7630855 GCA_037974565.1 Clupeocharax schoutedeni
GTGTGTGTGTGTGTGTGTGTGTGTGTGTGTGTGTGTGTGTGTGTGTGTGTGTGTGTGTGTGTGTGTGTGTGTATGAACGAGAGAGACAGGGAGAGAGAGAGAGAGAGAGAGAGGTGCACGCACCTTTTGTCCAGAAAGGGATATTATAGTATAGAAACCTTTAGAAAAGAGTGAAATCCTACAGACTGATCTACTCCATTGTCTCTATTTACGCAATGCATTTTTAGAGCTTCATATGATAAAACAGACCCTTATGGTGCAAACAACCCCAGAGAAAGTAGTCAGGAACTTTATGTTTTGACTCTATAATCTTAATTGTGCATCCATGAATGAATATGCATCACTAATTAGAAAAAACACAATCTAAGTGGGTGTAATTAAGGTAATCAATTCCTTGCTGCAGAGTGAAGGAGATGCTGGTTGCCAGCATGTAAACACACTATAATAGACTTTATTAAAATTCTCAGGCAATGCGAGATGTAGATGCAAGCAGATCTCTTAAAAGATTCTTTTGTCACCGTGGTTTACTCCACAGTCAGATAAACATGCCTTTTGTCTTACAGAACATAATCGATTCATTAGATTAATAGACTGCAATTAGTGCAGAGCAATGGAGTTCATTGTGCCCAGGATTCTCGCTTTGATTTCTTGCACGTTGATGTACTCCCAGTGACCCATTTAAACAGGTTGGAAACTCAATTCCTTAAACTAGTGTATCCATATACTATATAGTATAATACCTTGCTAGCTTATAAAGGGGAAAAAAGAATATAAACTATGGATATAAACTTATATCTAATTATATAAAATTTATGTTATTGGCTTTCCAATTTACCTGTCTAAGCTCTGCCCACAAATTGGCAAAACTGTGCAAAATGTTCTGCAATTTTTATTAGTGTATTATTTAAAATTATATTTATTTATGAGCCTCTGGAAGGTCACATCGTTGTGAGAGATTGGGTGTTAGGGTTTTTATTTTTTGTTTCTTTTTGTAGGTTTGTAGTCATTGTAGTCAAGTGTGTGTTTATTAATGAGCTTATTTGCACATTCAATACCATTTATTCCCCAATCAACCTTATTTTCATTACAACACCAGTTTGGCAGTTTCAAATGAAAGCTGAAATGTTGCACTCATCTAGTTTGAATAATTTATGCATTTTGACAAAAATTAGTGAGAATTCTCAGTTTATAAAATGTTATTCATTTAAAATTATATTATTTTGGGCACACAGTTACATTGTTGGGCTAGTATTTGATGTTCTGTACACCTACGCTGAAGTGATGTTGATGAACAGTGGAGTAGTACGGTCTTGGCAAAGTTTGCAAGATGTCACTCAGGGAGGCTGAGCTGAGCCAGAGCTGCAGAGATTCATTATAGATGCACAGCAGCAGGACGATGTCACTGATGTCTGCTTCTGTCCTCCTCTCTCTCTCTCTCTCTCTTTCTCTCTCTCTCTCTTTCACTCTTTCTCTCAGCCTCAGCCAAGAGGGAGGCATGAAGATGGAGCACTTCGACCCAAGCTCCTTCATAACTGCCCTTAGAATGCCAATCAGACCCTGCTGTCCCATGAAGCCTCCCAAACCCAAAATGCAAAAGGGCCAAAAGAAGAAAGTGATTCAGTGACATCTCAAACTATTTACTGTCACTTATTACTTTTAAGACTTGTAAAAAGTGAATTTAAAGTGAGTACAAGTAGAGTTATCTTGCACATAATGGACTCTGAGACATCCAGATCTCTTTTGATGCTTTTGACTTATGTAGTTTTGTCTATTTATCAGATAAAAAAGAAATTTTTCTACAGAAAAGATGTGATCCACTGTTGTATATACATTCAGATCTAATAGAAGACACATTGTGCAATTTCAGTGTCAGATAGCCACCATTAAACTTATCTGTAAGTTCTATAGATGTGACAGTGAGGATTTATTCATGGTTACCTGGAGTTCCTATATCTGGAGTTTCAACCTGCTGAATTGAAATGCTTCTGGCACTTTGCTCCTTTGCAGGTGTTCCTCCAAGCCTTCATCACAAATACCTCAAGACTCTGACGCAATATCTGGCTTTCACGCTCCTCTTAAAAAAATGAAGAAAATCAAAAGTTCCTGGAAAAAGTAAGGTAAACGTTAAAGGTAATTATGTTCCAGATTTGCAGAGGAACCCTAGGGATAATAGCGTCAAACAACGAGAAAAAGTGGATCTATCCTGAGAATAATGTTATTAGGGATAATGACCGCATCCATCTCAAGGCGGAGCTGACAGATGCAGAAGGCAGCAGCCATCTTCGTTCTATTTATGGCTCTTTGGTGTACCTAGTCTGTCAAAAAAGTTTGAGTTAATTCGCTCAAATTTACCCTGATGATTCACTCTGGAAAATTAATTATTAAGTTATTCAACGGCGAGGATGCAGCCGCTCGTCTTCGCCTTTTCACCTCAATGGGGAATTTAACAGCACTCCGAATCTATTGGAAGTGCATTTATCTCTCAGACTTATTGCTTTTTGTCATGTGTGGGAGAGTTCATTTTGATTTATTGCGCAGCTACTCAAAGCAAATGGTGGGGTCAAAAGCTCAAGTGTTCCTGTGTTAGGCAGACGATTTTCAGCCCTGCCCTGCAGCGGCGGGGGTCTAAGCTCAAGACGCTGAGGCTTTCTGACACAAATCCGCAATGCCATCAGAATCATGGGGTAAAGTTGCTCGTGGTCATTGATGTCACTGCAATTTTTAATCATTGCTTTAAGTGTCCTTAAGTGGATCATGAAACGTTGCATGACACAGAGCAGGAAATACTACGAGCCCAGGTGCCAAATTGGCAACCTATTATTGGCAAATTCTACATTACATCTTGGGCATCGATATGACCAAGCAAAGTGGTTCAAATCTGGATTGTTCAATGACTTAAAAGACCCTTTGCAAATGAATGTTTGACACACCTGTGAAAGAAGCGCAATCACTTCAATACATTACACTCCTCAGAACAAACCTGCAGTGAGAGTCTGAATTATTAGGTTGAAACCAGGCAAAGGCCAGGAAACTCAGTTTTTCTTTTTTACACGGCATAATGTTTATGGTGTTACCTTTGATATCTTAGTTTATTTTCCCATCCCAATACCTATAAACTGTCTTACTACTGAAAGCAGAATGCACAGTGTAGTATATTTACTTAATCAATGATATCTTCACATAAATTGGATGAATCAATTTGTATCTTAACTATGTCATAGTATGTATTGCATACCAGTACATCTCAACCCATTAGTGCCACTTAAGTTGTATCAACTCTGATTGGATAGTATTGGGAGGATCTACAGTAGCATAGAAGCCACATGATCAAGATGCCTTTGTTTCTATTTTGAACTAAATAAAATTAGCCTGCATTCATATTTTGTCAATTCTCAGGCATGTCATTCATGGCCACAAAACTGGGCAAATGACACGTTTTGTTGATTTTTGAAGTGAAAAGAAGTACACATCCTCTAATTGGTGTAGTATAGCGGATAACACTTCTGTCCTCTGCTGTTGTAAAAGTGGTTTAATGTCCTTCCTTTGCTGCACTACACAGTCTTTCGGCAAGACTCCGTTCACTACATTTGCCTACATTTGTTAAATGCCTTAACTGTTATTCTAATGAATGTGTCAATGCCCTCTAAAGTTAGTATATGAATGCACAATTACTTTTTATTTGCTGAATTTAACATATTGAATACAGTAAAAATTAAACATAAAATGTGGGCCAAGGTTTAGAGCATATTTTATATTTGATGTAGTATTCAAGTACTATTTTATGTAGTCTGTTAAATTATAGATTAACATTGCACTATAATTACAAGGAAAATGTGATATTAAATTCTCTGTTGAGTGTGTGTATCATGTTTCAGCTTTGCTCGTACAGGCAAGAGGCGCACACGCAGATTTTTATTTCTCTTTCTCTTTTTTGTATATTGAAAAAACATTAGTTTTGGGACTCGATGGCCCAAAACTCAAAACAGAAGAAACCTGCAAAAACACAAAGCCTTAGGGTTGGGTGAGGGATGACAGACAACTGAGACATGACAAAATGGAACTTAAATACAAAAACTGCTATCATTAAATTAACTTAAAAAGTATTTTAACAGAACTCAAACAATGGCAGCCTCAAGCAGGATGTGACAGTGTTTTAGCTTATGCTCACATAAATCAACAAAATATGTTATTTGGCTGGAGTTGGCCAAAGCCTGCATGTCTGCACTGCGTGGCTTGAAAGGCAATTTGTGTTTGAAAAATAAAATATAATTTAGATTAGTTTAGTTTAGTTTTCTTGGCGCAAGCTAATACAGAAAATTAGTAAAGCTCATTAATATTAATCACAGAATAGTTTTGTCTCAATTTAACCTAAACTAAAAGTGATTTTGCCTTGCAAGAGTAGCTATGGTGGCGCATGGTTAGAAAATGTATTTCTTTGTAGCAACTGTTGCTAGGTTGGACAAGCTTTACAAAATGTTAAGATCCCCAATCAGACCTTATTTTTGCTAAGATACCCAGAGAGCTCTGCTGCCTTCATTATGATGCACTCATGTAAAAGGTCATGCTGCAATGATAGATAGTATAAAGAAGGTGGTAAATTTTTTTATAAAAAGACATTGATATTTAACACAGTTGACCAGTTTTTTTTCTCTATTCATTTCTTCCACTCACGGCTGAGCCCAAAGATCCACATCACCCTGAGGTAATTGCATTGGTGTAAATAGACGCATTGTAAAGAGCACTGTCTGTTTTTGTCATCTGGGTACAATAAATCAATAAAACATGGTGACATTATAAATGGGACTTTAAAAAGGTTTGCGAATCCTGATAATCCGAATGGGCCTTATAGACACAGGTTTGAGTCAATAGATGGGCTCATCTGTCAGATGGTTTCTTAGTTCTATGACCTGAGACTGCTAATTGTATTCAAAGTGTACAAAATATTGGCTTTTCAAGAAATATTACTGGTGCACAGGGACTAGTATAACACATCATATTTGCCCAGATATGCAGTAAATGTGCTTTTTGACTGAAGGTCGGCAAGTGTAGATAAACAAATTTATGTCATTCTTATGTAGCACAATAGGACTGATGTAACTGTTACATAAAAATAAAGAAATAAAAAATGAAATGAAAATCATAGTCCAGTTTTTTGAAAAGCATATCTACGATCAACTTAACTGTTTGAGGGAAGTTTTATAGCATGCTGCAACAATTTTGGAAGATTAAGAAATGAAGAACAGGAGCTGAAATATTTTCCATCTAATATAATAAGGGCAGTATTTTTTCTAAAGACCAGTATTAACAGGTCCATCCAGGAACAATGGAAAAAACTTTTGATGCAATGAAGAACTTTGCAACAATGAAGACCTATTTATTCTTTAAAAATAATAATATTCATAGAGTTTAAAGCATCTCCACATAAGTAATGGTCCCCTGTCAATAATGACACTATCCAAGCCAAGCACAAAGTAGATATTAAAATAAATGTCAGTTTTCTGAATTAGACCTGGTCTTGGACTAAAATGCATGTGCTGTCAAAAATAATTGTCTATCGAAAATCCATGTGTTTCTGTGATAGCCTTGGCCTGGGTCCACCCATTTACCACAAAGTTTATTATTTATTCCCCCACCACGGCCTTCGGTACCACTCGTCCTTACATAGTGGGTTGAAAAAGAGGTACCTAAAACTATCGGAAGTGAGAAAGCAGCCAAGGTCAGTGCTCTTAGCAATAGCACAAATCCCTCAGGCCATGCCACTCTGTCTGGGCGAATCACAGTGGACCACTAACCAGCTGCTCAAACCCTGAGCTTCGTCAGAAATAACAATAACGAGCAATATGTTTGTCTGGCCACATTAATCATCACACCAAATCAAAATGTTATTTCTGTCTCTGCAACTGTATAACACAACCTACACCTTCCTGTTGGGCTTTTAATAGCAACTATGGTAAAGATGTATTAGAGGAAGGAAGAGTTCCAATATAAATTAAACTGGGGACATTTTATTTGAAATACTGAAAAGTAAAATCCTGAAAAGTCAAATTTAAGATTGCAATATTTTCCTTCCAATGGTTCCTGCATGTATCCACTGGTTCCTGCACATTCTCTCATACTTGACTGTATACTTCAGTCATTGTAAAACAAAACTTTTTTGTATTTTGTATGTGGTCTGCTTTAGAAAATCAACCAAAAGTCTAAAATGGCTTAAAATAAATCTCGCTCCATTATCTTACTTTAAAAGCTTACAACATTCTACTGTAATGTTACCTTTTTTGGTGGTATAACTTTTTATTCCAGCAGCAACAATCTGAGGATACTTGATGTATCTTTATAGGAAAGCACATGTAGTACTGGGTGAGCTGAGCAAATCTTCAAAGAGTACTTTTCTGATTCATTTTTTCACTAATTACTTACATAGTTTTCATTTTTCATTTAAAGTGACAATACATTCACATTTAAATGTAAAAGCTAATGGGTTTAGCATTATCAAAAATTTTATGTGCACAATTGCTTCCAGAGGGTATGCAAACAGTAACCTGCTGTCTTCCTGAGTATTTTCTCCAAGCAATCTCTGAAAAATCTGGGTCACAGTGATTGCTCTGACAATGGTCATTGCTCAGATGTCTGCTGTTTTCATGGAGTATTACTCAAATGACATTCGCAATTGTCACTCGGACTGTCCATGTGTTTGTTCATGTTTAGTGAGCAGTGCTCAGCACAACCCACATTTTACCCATACATGCAATGGCGATTGCATCAGCCCATGTCCAGTCATATGTGGGTCAGAATAGAATGGATGGGATGCCAACCCACATAAAATGAAACATACTTATACTTGTACCTAGTCTTACTGTGCACCCCAGTGAACACGATCCAGACAAGATTCTTTTAATTTCTTTAATGGATCAGTGACTTGGATGGATCAATAATTGTGCGCATTTCGATTAGCAGCAGTCAAGATTATTAGCTTCATCTAGAGAAGGTACAGAGTACACTGAGAAGAGAAGAGTAAAGAGCAGTGGATTAAAGCATCCATTTATGAATGCAAAGTGCATTCTCATTCTATTTATCCTATTACATCATCCCCTCATCCTTAAAATAGCACATTTCACAGACCCAGACTGAGATCCAGGGAATTTGGAGGCCTTGAACTGTTGTGGAGGAACCCTGTCATGTTCCTCAAACCTTCCCTGAACATCTTTTGCAGTGTGGTATGGAGTATTGTCCTGTCTCTTTTGTGAGGGAATTCCATTACTATGAAGAGATGTATGTTTAGATAGGTGGTGCATGTCAAAGGTTACTTGATGTTATTCATATGAATGCCAGAACCCAAGGTTTCCTGCAGAGCATTGTCTCAAACATTACACTACCAGTTGGCTTTCTTGCCATAGTGCATCCTGGTGCCAACTTTTATCAAGATAAATGACACATAGGCATCAAGCTGTCCATGTGATGCAAAAGAAAACATCCAGCCAAGATACCTTTATCCATTGCGTCATTATCCAGTTCTGAGGCTCACATGTCCTTTTTTGGTTATTTTGGCAGGGGACAGAGGTCAGCGTGGGCACTCAGCCCCATACGCAGCAAGCTGTGTGTTCTGACACATTTCTATCTTAACCAGCATGAAAATTTTCAGCTAATTGTGCTACAGCAGCTCTTGCGTCAGATGGGCTAGCCTGTGCTCTCCACGCATTTCAGCGGGTTGTGGGAGCCTATGACCCTACCGCCGGTTCGGCGGTTTCCACTTTTGGTACATCCTCCCATCTGCACACCAGGAAACACCACACTACACAAGACCTGCCATTTAGTAGATGCTCTGACCAAGTCATCTAGCCATCACAGTTTGTTGCTTAGTAGTCACTCAGATTTTTACCCTCACACATTTTTTAGTTTTTACACATCAGTTTCAAGAACTGACAATTAATTTAAATGTTATGCCTGACATATATATGCACTAACCCCCCGCAAATTCGCGGTTCAGATTTCAGGCCATTCGGATTTCCCCCCACAGACAATTTTTTTTTTGCATTTTTCATAGCAATAATAATTTTTCATGCATTTCAGTACAATCATAAGACAAATATAATTTACTCATGTTGTAACATAAATATTAATGTAAATTCAGCCACATTTCCATGTAAAATATAAGCAATGTACATCAGTGCTTAAAGTAATCCACAGCTGTTCTTAATAATACTTGTAAAGCTATACTTAAATCAACAACAGCTTTTAACCAAGTCTTCCAACAAATGTCCAACAAAACACATATGTGCCAAAATGGGTTTAATAAATAAAGCTTAAGTAATATAAATACATAAATGATCGTATATATTAAAAATGACTATATCAATACATTTTATCACCACAAACAGAAATATATGCGTACTTGAGGTACAAGGTGCTGTTCTAACAGTGAGAATGCAAAGAGCTATTGACATAAATCGTTTTTCCAATTATATGTACATCCTATGAATTGAATTGACTTCTCGCACTCTCTGAAAGTAAATGAGTGTGGAGCACTTATATAGGGAAGGTATTGGAGTCTCTAACTAGAACCTGTTTGTGAATGTGTCATCTGGCTGTTCCTCCATCAGGCCCTTCTGACACACAATCAATGGTTTGTGGCCTTTTCCAGCATGAGCAGGCACAGAGCGTACTGCTGTGTCCTGTCACCATCTCCTTACAACCCCCCCACCCCCACCCCCCGCCCCCCCAACACACACACACACTAGATCTCTGAGTGATGAAGGGCGTGAAATTCACACTGCTCTCTCATTCTCTTGCATATTTCATCAGTTTGTGCAGCCTCTCTGTTTAACATGATCATGCACTCTCCTTCTATTCTCTTTACAAGTGTCTGGCTGAGGGACTACACAGGCAAGCTCATGAAGCTGTTCACCTAAAGACACTGAGCTGCTTTGCTTTAGCATGTAAGATGCGTTTACACCAACAACAGTATTGACCTGAGTTGGCGAAATAATTGAAATGTTCACGCTACACTGAGAGAAAAGTTTTCTAATGAGAAAAGACCTGCAAAAGATATTTTTTAACTATTACTTTCCACTTGAATACAACATACTGCTGCTTAATTATTGCCAAAATCAAGTAAATGGAGTAAACAATCATAGCAAGTCAATTCAGTGAAGAGATCTTTAATTGTTTAATGTAAGTGGTTCTTTACATATTCTTTGGGAAAAGTAGTAGCTACATATAGAATTATGTCCACATTTCCAATGTTTTTTTGCATGGTTGAATGCTTCTTCTACATGACAGAGGACCTCCACTATATGGACCACTGTCAGATGAAGTGAAAAACACCTATTATCTCAATACAGTGGTCCTTGTCAAAGGTTCACATGTATGTTCTGGAAGCAGGAAAATGGTCAAGCGTAAGGATCTGCAGTGGTCAGTACCTACCAAAAGTGAAGAATTTAATGAACATGAGAAAGAGAAAGAGAGGGGTTGCCTTGGTCTCAAAATTCCCCAGATATCTATCTGATCTGTCAATGTGATTAACAAACGGACTAGCACCCCCATACATAACAGCACTGATCAAACAACGTGTCACTTCGCGTCCTCTCACGGATTCAAGCACAGCTCGTCTTGAGCCTCCGCCTATCAAGAGAAGAGGGAAACATGCGTCAAGACTATACTCCAGTGGTGGAATGAACTCCCTCTTCTGGTCCGATCGGCAGAGTCATTCATGGTCTTCAAGCGTCACCTGAAGATCCACCTTCAAGGAGCACTTTGGCTACTGTCTCTTTCATACCACTTATTTCTCCGAAAAGAAAAAAATGCCTTGACTTCCCACTTCTCTATTAGTGTAAAAGAACCATGCATTCAGATATTCTTTAAACAGAATACAAAGATTCAGTTTTTGGTGTGTAAACACTGTGACAGACACAACGCGGACCAGTCTATTTAATTAGGTAGAAGAGAACTCGGCCAATAAAAACAGAGGTTATCAAGGCGATAAATCCATATAGAACTGTGACAAACCAAAAGAACCATCTGAAAGCTAAAATGGCTCATTATTGAGATGGATAGGGTTTATTTAAAGAACCTTTCATCAAATTATTCTATACTTCACCCAAAAAATATTAAGAAAAAAAATATTATGAGTATTATCATATTATGAATATTATGAATGTTATGAATATTAAGGAGTAAAGAAACATATTGTACATTTGGGTAACACTTTATTTGGCATGCCATCTGCAGTTGCTCATCTTGTACTTTGCTAACATTCAACTATTTATGTTTTGAATGCAATTGGACATTAAGTCCAACTTAATAGGTTATTTTAAACCTAACCATAACCTTAACCTCTAGCAAAAACCTCTCTAATAAACTCTAATGCTTTAAAAAATCAACCTAGTTTTATGAGATGGTCTGCTAACATTCATAAAAAATGTCAAGTACTGTTAATCCTTGACATAAATGGGGCAAACATAGCCACATTTATGTCAAGGGTTTGATGGAAAAATAGAATACACTGAAAATGTATATTAGCATCAAACATATATAAAGCATCAGTGATAAAAAAAAATGTGCAACACGTTTGGGTGTAAGCTGATCAGATCAGCTGTCATTTCAGCTAGATAAAAGGAATAAATAAGAAATGAAAAACAGGAAGCCAGAGGAAGCACCTGAAGTGACTTTCTGATTATTTTGTAGAATTAAAAAAGAAAAAAAACCCAAAAAACTAGATGAGTTTCACAAGGAGTCACAAGATGGGAATACCAGCACAGACTGTGATGTGTATAATTAGCCGAAGTGAAACTTTCGACTTTCACAGATGTTTGAAGAAAGCCAATGCAAATTATTCTTAGAACAGTGCCATTAAAGACTTTTATAATTGGAATGGGAAAGGGTACCCCTGGTCTGCTCCATCCACATCATTATGTGGCCACTTTGACACCTAGTCATACTTCTTCATCAGATGGAACAGATCGTCTAGCTAAACAAAGGCCTTTCTGTCTCGTCTTCCCCTCTAATTGGTGTTCATTAACTTCAGGACTGATGTTTCGGGCTCGGTTCCCACCACTTTCCGACTCCAGTGATGGTCGCAAGTGATCCTGGTGATGAGTTTGATTAATACTATTAACTAATGACTATCGTTAGAGTAGGTCATTAGTAGGAAATAACCTGGGATCGTTTGATTGACTCTCCTTTTGCGTTGAAAAAGTCTGAGAAAAAGTAATAATCACCTCCAAAGAAAGAATATAATTACATTTTAGAGATTGGACATAAAGTCAATAAAGATGCCTCACTTTGCCCTGGAAAACATGGGATCCGCAGAGAGTACTGAAGCTTACCTACTAGGACATAATAGATTTACTGCACAGTGTCAGGCATCAATCATTGAAAGTGGCGAAAAGAACCAAATGTAATCATACTCACGCTGGCCATATGAATGTAAATCTATCAGATGCTTCTTGACTAAAATAGCTTCAACTTTGGACCCCACCACAGTGGGGGCCAGACTTTTAGACCCCTTAGCAATTTTCTCATCGTATTAAGTGGACTGTTTATTTTTCACTTGTTGCGAGAAGTCATCGGCTTAAGTGACTGCGATGGCATCTCGTCTAGGGCGTAACATGTCGACCATCAATTAGAGGAACCGTCAGGGAGCCAAGTGTTTCTCCTGGTCAGAGTTTATCAATGTATGATTTACAGGCTCCTGTGCTCATAAGATGAGTCAGTCCTTCTCAAGAGAGCCGTATATGCCTTTATGCTCTGAGCTGACTGAATTGGTCTCTTGAACTTCCTGCAACTTTAAACATCGCTGGAGGAAATAGTGTTATGTACCATACAAAATGAGGGCAGTATATACAGGAATGAATCAATAAGAGGGACCGTTCTCTTACTGTTCACAGTGAAATTGAAGGAAATAAATACTCAGGTTTGAATTTTCCCAAGGCGCACAGGTTCCCAAAAAATGAAATAGATGCACCATGTCTTAGGATGTGCCTGTAATGTCTGTGGGAGAGCACATGCTAAGCTGTGTTGTGCCAGCTTAGATTACCACTGGCTAAGAAGTACAGGTGTAAATGCAAAAAATAAGCATGCATCTATTTTCAGGGGTTTGTTCTTTCGCACCATGCATTAATAGTTCATTAGAGCAATTACTCAAGACCGTGTTTATTGAGCGTACCATAGGCATGTCACAGCAGAGGGTAACAAACAAGTCAGCTTACCAAAGATGTTGCAAATTATGCATGAGGAGTCAGGAAAGGTGTGCTTTAGATGCATATTTTAACGGACTGATCCCATTTTTCATAATTAAACCAGCCCTAGCATGAACGTTTGATCAGATTCAAAAACACGCATAGAATCTTTTAGGGCAAGCGAGGACACAGTTTAATCAATTTTTTATGTTTCTCTAGTTTAATGGCAGGTTTGGTAATTGGTCGTTTTCGTTAGCACACAGTAAGCTAATACTGTATTTGTGTTGTGTGGTGTTACGTGATCTGGAGGTAATTGGGCTAGGTGAGCAATTGCACAAAGGCAATGGGCCAGATGCTTTAAAATCTTTACTTGGTGCATCATATAGATTCCGGCACAGTTGTACACCCATGATTCAAGAATCCAATTTCTTAACATACCTACAATTTTGTAAACATGCAGTTCCATCAACACTAAATACACAGTCCTGACATTTATTTATCTCTCTCTTGATTAAAATCTGATCCATGGTAACCTTTTACAAGTACATCCTTCACAATCCGCTAAATTAATGTATTCATTATTTTAACAGTTCTCGTTTAAAAATGTTATGAATGTAACCAAAACGTCATACATTATTTTTACATAACTATTTTAAATTCTTAGAATTAAGAATTAAACAGGCTGTTTTGGTACTTGCCTTTAGGACATATATGTCTCCTCCTGCAATGTTGCCTTTGAGGACAGTGTATGTTAATGAGCTTTGTTCTGACTGGCTGCCCTGTTCCTCATTCAAAAAAGTCATTCTGGGCATTTGGCTTTTGCAACATCACAAAAGCGTCACTTTATATCAGGGGTGTTTTTAAGGCTTACTTTCCACACTTGGACTGTATGAACTGATGATTGATACAGTTTGAAACCTTGTTAATGACTGCATACTATATCAAATCCTTTCGGAAGGATTGGAAAATTCTTTTTTTTTGGAAAATTTGAAAATTATGATTTAAAACTTATTATAGGTAGTCTATCAGATGTGGGTGCAGGGGCATGCCTTGAGAATAGCAGCTCGTATAAGATATTTCAGTAAACAGCAAACAAATTACCAAGTCGTTTTTTTATTTCCTTGAAAGCAGTGCTGGCCAGATACAACAGTATTTATCAGTATTGTGATAAATTATGTCAGAGCATGGATTCCTGAGCATATGACAGTCAGTACTTAAAGAACACTGAGCAGATGTTTCATTATAATTAATTATTATCATATTTGATTTAGGGCAGTGATAAAGCACTGGTAAAAATATTATATTTTTCATGAAAAAATCTTTTTATTGCACTTGGCCCCATTAGATCACACTAAACACCACTGTTACACTAGACCTACATGATAAAGAATCAACCTATTTGTACCTCCAATTGGTCACTTATGTCTCCTTTTCATTTCTTCTGAGCCTTCTTCATATTCTTCCTTTGTCATCCACTAATGACACTTTTTCTTAGCACTACTTCTCTGCATAACTCTTTTAGAGCATCTGCTTACAAATCTCTGAAATCTTCCCATAGTGTTGACCCGACAGAGGGCCTGTGGTAATTAAAGAGGGGGCTGTCGATTTCTGCACATTACACCAGTTCAGTGGACTGTGCCATCCACTCCTCCACTGGAGCTGCTGAAGAATGACCACACAGGAGCACCGCAGCAAAAGGCCAAGGCATGACTCACAGCCAAGATACTTCATCAAATCCATTTCATAGACCTTCATGTATATTGGGTGATTGTTACAGGGTAGACCTCCTTGACTGCTGTTAAATCCATCCTGAAGTGGGCGTCTTTTTATGTTACGATTCATGTTTCATCATATGGTAGAAGAGACTGACATTATGAGTTGCTATGGAGTAAATGGATGTGTTGTTCTGTTGAGGTTAGTGGCAGTTTGCCCACAAGCCAAGGAGGAGACTGAGGAAAAGCAGGCATGCAAGGCTGCCAGGCCATCTCTGCCAAGAACTCAGGAGCCTCCTGACAATGTAAACCTACATCTAGCTCAACCCTACTCTTGAGGGTTCATAATGACATCCATAAAGCGGAAAGAGAGTTGGCATGGAGCGCTTCTTAACACTCTTCAAAGCAGTGAGTCACCAGCTTTTATTTATAGTAGGAATGCAAATGAGGCATCTCAGCCATCCCCACAATCTCTGAAGCCCCTTTTTGACTGTGACTATGGGTAAATTCATCACTACATCCTTAAAATGTCGGCCCGGGGCAAGTGGTGCTGACACCTGTGAGGGAACTGTAACTTCTGGCTTTACGTTATTACCGATATGCTGTGATTGGGTATAATATGAGATGTGATCTGATTTACCCTAATAATTTTGCTGATTATGTCCATGGCTGGTGTTCTAATCGTTTGTTCTACATTTCAGGTGGCACTGTCATGCATGTAGATAATTAGTTAGGTCTATAAACTTCATTTTTGTCATGTATTTTTCTGCTTAAGTGTTTTTCCAAACAGTTTTAAGCATTCATTAATACCTCTGGATTTTAGACTTCTTAATAACAAGAAGCCAAAGTGTATAGCTTGTGGGTTGCACAATGTGTCTGCTATTTGAATACCACACGCCTCACTCAGTACTGGTGTCATGGTACGGTTAGTGGCCGTTAGGTCCACTGCTTTTCTGTTGTTTTTTGGTCATGTTTCTGTACTGTGTTTTGGGTACTTTTGTTTTGATAGCCTGTTCTGTTTAGTTAGTGTGTCACGTGTCTTGGTTACATCTGTTTGGTGCTTGTGTCACATGTCCTTGGTTTCCACCTGTTTGCGTTTGCCCCTGATGTATGTCACTATTTAAGTCCTGTTTGTGTTTGCCTTAGTGATCTGTCCATTGTCGTTGAGTACGCCTGTTTTTCTTTATTCTGGTTTTGTAAATAAAACGCACTTCAGCATGAACCCCTGGTTTCCTGCCCGTGATTCCCATGGCAGCTCTCGGTCCTGCGGGACTATCGTGACAACTGGGGCCTATATTATTGTAAAGTATCAGTAATAGGGCTTCATTTACACTTTGAAATGGGGAACACTGTTGAGGGAGTATGTAAAGTTTGTAGTGTATTTACTACAAATCAATTTCAGAATATTTTCTAAAGAGCTTTATTTTGACTTGCTATATTTTATATCGTTCTTGACATTGTGTCTCTGTGTGCAGTCAAAGCATATGCAATTTCCTCATATCAAGTTTTCCAATTCTGATTTATTGTGTAATTTTAAGAACTGCTCAATTCATGTGACATGATTTATAGAATTTAATGTCCTTATGTTGTATATGATTTGTGACTTGAACTTCATACACATGAAATGTATAGAACTGGAAGCCCAAATGTCTCAAATCTCTTCTATTTTATTCTATTCTATTCTATTCTATTCTATTCTATTCTATTCTATTCTATTCTATTCTATTCCTTACTTCAGCTACCACCTTACTATTATTTAGCCCTCTGATGAGGTGATTTATACTATAAAATATCCTAACTTTTATTTAATGCTATCATCATGTTCTGATAAGACACTTCAGACTGCCAAAGCATCCTACCTGTAGTTTTACAGGGTATGGGCTACATAAGGACATTTCAACAAAATAGGCCAATTTATCCTGTGTCAAGGCAGAATGAATGTGTGGGCGTATAAAATTCTGACAGGGTCAGTGACAAATTGAGTGAAACATACTTTGCAGCTACCCAGGTGACCTCAGCGAACTCAGAGTGGTTCTACAGCATTGGCGCAGCACAGCATCATTACATAGGCATGCACCAAAAGCGTATGATAATAAAACACATTAACCTCATCCCCCTTTAGCTTCTGTTGCTCTGCCTGGCAAGTTCTGAGCCTGTCATCTGTTAACAGGAAAGACTTAATTTTATAGCTAGACTTATTTAAAGCTAATTTAGCCACACACTTTGGTTTATATGGGCAGTATAGTCTACCATTGTCATGGCTGATGGCAGTGTGAGGCCATGTTCTTTTGTTTGTTGTGTTTATTTCCTGTTTTGTCTCGTCATTAACTTTTACGTTGATATGTGTTCTAGGTTTGCTTGTGTCACGTGTCCTATGTTTTGTAGTCCTTTTGTAGTCTTTAG